>JAMXBD010000913.1:0-572715 GCA_024138025.1 Combretum micranthum | reverse complement strand
TACCTTTTTTTTTTCCTTTTTCATACCAATACTATATTTGTCATGCCATAAAGGATACCTTAGTTGTATTGTATTGTATTGTATTGTAAATAGATTTGATATTGTATAACACAACTAATTACTCTAAGAGGTGTGACCAATAAACAAGATCTTTTAAGTTGCTTGATGAGAAATGATGTATATACATAAGTTATACAATAACAGAGAAAATAAACTACATATAAAGTCTGCATAATAGTTATTACAGACTGGTTCAACAAAGTTAAAGACTAATAACATAATGTAAATATAAAATTACCACTACAAATGTTCTATAATTCTTTTGCCAATTCCCGTTTCCTTCTAGCTTTATTTTCTTACTCGATCAAGTCTCCGAGACGGTACTAACCAAGGCCATAGGAGAACCCTGAATATTTTATAGGAGTATAAGCATATCAACAGCTTCGTGAAGTAACCATCACATATTACATATCAAGCATATCAGACAAGTTTATTAACAAGTAAGTGTAATATATCATTCAAACATATGTTTAAATATAAGTTTGGACAAACCGAAATCCAAATAGGATGTAGATTTATGCTCTCTCATCAAGGTTGAAGGATTCAAGTCAAGGAATACATCCTTATGACCTATCCGCCCAGGAGAAACTAAGAACAATATGAACAACAATGCTCACTTCATTTATCACTTCGTTTATATGTATTTTAATCACTCAATTTCCTTTAGAACTTAGAGACTCCATTAAGTGTTAGTCATTTCAAGCCGATACCATGGGTGGTGTTCCTTCTTTTGCCTGGTAGTTCTCATGGAACCGAACGGAATAAAGATAATCTTGTGTAGAACTAGGAACCTTTCATCTAGAATAACCATGTATTATTAGAGAACCGAAACACTAACACGTAACGGGTCGTCACGTCTCTTATGCAATATATGCAAGTCGTGTAATGCATGATTCTTTAAATTTAGAGGCCTTATAGTTTTAAGTCATCTTTTAGGCGATCAAACGATTCATAAAACGATACTCAACATGCTCCAAGCAACCATCAACAAACAATTCCATCATCACTTAGAATAGGCATATTTTTAGCATCCACTTTATACACCACTGAACAAGCAATATTCTCAACCCCACATGCATCATAACTTTATTTTAGTTAATTGATTGCAGATGTAACTAATATTACAATCACAAGCAATGTAATGGATCAAAGTTACTCATCAACTAATGACGATTAATCGTAATAGTCCTCTAAAAAATCTGCAATTTGACCTTATTCACCTAATAGATGAGTAAAATATTCGCTAATAAGATAATTAACTAGGTAGATAATTCCTAATGAGTGTCTAGGTGTCCTAAAATTAGTTTTTATTCTTTTTAAAATTATTTTATTATTACTAATCCGATGTTAGCTTATAAATAATCACTTTGAAGCTTATAAAATAATTTATTTTTATAATACATTTACAAAATTCGAGTAAATGAATATTTCTCAATAAAAGTGATCTAAATAATTTTAAATTCATGTTTTTAGTGCATAATCTTTAAGTAAACATTTATTACTTATCCTAACTCATATTTTTTATGTATAGATAGGCATCAGAAGCTTGTCTTGTATATTATATGCTAGTTACTTAACTTATTTGCCTTGTAATTTATACTTCCCTTATTTCATGAATTCCTATGACTATTGTAGGGTTTTTCCATGTCTTGTTTTATGTTATAATTTTATTATTAAGCTTTTGTTAATTATATAAGTCCTTTAGTGTGAATAAAATATTTATTATTGTTTATTTTCATTTTGCTTGTCTTGATTCTAAGTCATTCTTACATTTCTATTTATGGTGGTCTCATTATTCTAAATTTTATAATTTAGTTAGATTGTTATGCCTTTTTTGACAATATACTCTCTACTATTGTTTACTTTGTCCGTCAACATTATCTGTTTATGTAAGTTAAAATTTCTATTTTTTACAGAGTCATATGTATAATCTAATCACTAGTATGCTTTTCTAGTGATTTCTGAATTCATATAAGTTCTATTTTGTATTTATAATTTCGTCCTTAGGGTTATTCTAGTTAATTCAAATCTTCTACTTCTATTATCATTATTTTAGTATGCCTAGATAGTATGACTTTTCAATACAGTTAGGATCAATATTTCTCATAGATATCTCAATGTTCATGTTGGCTAAGTTTTACCATCTAGAGGATGTTGTAGACATATTCTACTAAATTTTGAACTAAGTTAGAGTATGAAATATGCATGGGGAATCATATTCATATGGTGGTCGAAAATTAGAGCATAGGTTTCCTAGATTTAAATTTAATTTTTTCATAGTTTTCTTTACTAGATATGATATCTAACTTAATTAAAATAAGTATCATATTCTATCTCATGCTTATATTGTCATCACTAAACTTGTAAAGAGACTAAATGTATAGAATTTCTAATAAATCAATACTTAAACTTGTCCTAATTTCTACACACAAATGGTTTGTAGAATATAAGATGGGTTAGATATAATCTTGGTTGAGTATTGGACAAGTGACAACCTTTCCCACCCTGCCACCTCCCACCCCCTTTATAATATGACTGAAACCTACAAGAATTATCAGGAGAGTAAATTGTTGAAAATTTTAAAGTATACTATATTAGTCAAGACAATTCTTACCTTTGACTATGACCTTTAAAATCTTGTTGTGCTATTGGTTTTCTTGTTTTTGTTGTTGGTTACGGTGTTGTTTGTCCTAAATTGTCTTGTGGAGGATGAAACTCATGGTGAGGACATGGGAGTTTAGACTTGTCAAATTTTCCTTGATGTTTACGGTGGGGTTTCTTTGAAATAGAGGAGCTTTCGTTTGTTGATTATTTGTAGGTCCTACTTGTTGACTAGTCTAAGTTGTATTTTCCTAATATACTACATGGTGAAAACGAGATAAAGTTTTATATCTATTGTTCTTGTTATTTTCGATGGTGAGAGGAGAGATACTGGCCCTTAAATGCAAGTTTTTGAGTCATCAAGAATTCATTTATTGTGAGTTTGTTTGGTTAGTTCCTATTGGGTCAAGTGTCTCTTCATTTGATTTTATTGTACCTATTTCTTCTACTCCTGCAAGCAAGACAAGGTGAGATAAATTCATAGAAGAGAGCTAATCATGTGGCTTTAATTTTCACCGTGTGATTAGGTTTTATGTGTAGGATAATTATAAAACTAGATATCTAACTAATTCCGTCAAAAACTAGCCCATACACGTATAATTATGTCAGTTATGTGAGAGTTGTATTCCAAAAAATTTATTTAAGGTTTTAAAATATTACTAGAGTATTGTTGAGTTTGAATTTTGAGTTTAAAGTTTACGCGATTGAGTAATTACAAAGTTTCGTCCTATGCGATTAGGGTTTTAAGGCCTCATAGGCCAAATTAGAAAATTAGTATCTATAGAGTTCAAATTTCCTAACTATAATTATGGTATGGTCCAAATTTTTATTTGATGTCTGAATTGACAGTTATGAATTTGTTTATAGTTTCTTCTTATGTATTTACAATCCTAATGATTTATTTTCAATTTATCCTTTTTAGTCTACATACTCTATATGTTACTAGCTTTCTAGTGTATTTGAAATCTAGGGCTACTTATACTTACATCCTAAGTTTCTGACTCGATTCATGAAATATTGTCTTTGGTAGTTTTTAATAGTTAAAAAATTTTTTATTTAAGGTTTTAGGTTATAAAGAGATTCATGATATTTTAAAGTTTCTAACTAGGGTGTTTGTCGGGTCTCAAATCCAGTATCTATCATGCTTTTGCTATTCTATTGATTTTTACTAGTCTTAAAGATTATCAGGGTTTACAACGTCCAGTTAAATTGTCTTTTTTTTTTTTTGGCTGCTCAGTTAAATTGTTTAACACCATTGCATTTTTAACCAATATGAGAATGGGCTGGACCGCTCAATATACTAAGTTTTCTTAGATCTTAATAAAGGTCGGTTGAGGGGTGCTTCAAACCAGTTAATAGCCAAGTAATATCAAACTTGGTTGGACTGACTACCCTAGTTAAAACTAGGCTTTTGCACGAAAGCATCTCAAACAACGATCTTACACAAGTCTAAACTTAGGGATGTAATGGGGTCGGGTTTCGTTGATCGTATGAACCCGAAACCCGACCTACTACCTTATGAGGTCTACCAGATCCGACCCTATAACCATACAGGATTTTGATGCTATATCCAAACCCGCCCTACAGAGTTTGATTTAGAACCTAGAACCCAACCCTATAACCTTATAACCTTTTTTTTTTTTAAAAACCTATTTTCAAATTTTAATAATAAATTTAAGAAAAGCCAGTACTTTTGACATAAGTTTTCTATAAATTCTAAAATAAAATGATGCATATAGAATTGATAGAAAATGTTGTAGATCATATTCATAATATAACGTTTAAACAAATTAATATATTGCTTTTTGTCATCGTATAATATTTTAAAAATATATTTAAATTAAATTTCTTGTTTGGACTAAAATTAACGGACAACAAATAATATTAATTTCCATAGCAAACATAACTTGAACAAAATCTAATAAAAAGTTCTAAATCCGTAACTAATCCATAAATATAAAAGAAAAACATTCTTAGGAGACAAAAAAGATAGTAGCTTTTTCATGTCTTATTTTCTCTCTTTGCTCATTTAGTAATGTTTTTATTTATTTTTTTAATTATAATACGGGTTATCGGATATCCATCGGGTTTGTTATATGATCCAAATCCGATCTTATAACCCTATAGGGTTTTTACTATATATCCATACCCGACTCTATAATCCTATAGGATTCAATTCTATAAAATTTTTAACGAATCAGATGGATCGAAAATCCTACAAGAGCCGACTGGTTACATTCCTATCTAAACCCAATGGATGTGCAGCTGAGCCTTAAGGATGGCCCGTGTGACGTGGCATGGGATCCATTCCATTTCAGCTCCCGCTCTCATAGAGAATTCTATTTCGTGCGAACCGCCATTTTTTTTTTCTTTACTTCTCTTTCTTTCTCCCACTCCACTTTCTCCTCCCTCCCCCCCTTCCTCTAGATGCTTTTTATCTTTTCCTCACAATAACACGTAGAAACTTCGAAATAGAAGAGAGGAGAGCTAGATGTTCGGAAGAGTGAGAACAGCGTCATCTTCTGCAGAAAGCTTGGAAAGCCATGCTTCGAAGCTTCTCAAGCAAGATTCTCTCTCCATCTACGGTACAATCAATCACTATATACTCTCAATTTCTCTCTCTCTACCTGCTTTCTTTCATTATAGGTTATGATTTTCAATGTTTCAAATATGTTGATGTCCTAGGGACAGCAATTGTATTATGATTGAGATTCGGGTTTTTACAACCAAAAACGAAAACGAAATAAAACCCTAGCTTAAAGTCTCATTCTATTGCGAATCAGATTTGAAGAAATTAATTTGTTATTGTTTTGAAGATACATCTTGTTAGTTATTATATTTTAATCAATTGAGAGTTGCGGAATCGTGTATTAATTCCTAATCTTTACACCCTTGCTAATTTATAGGAAAGGAAAATTAGGTTTCATGAAATTAACTAGGTGTAAATTCTATTAACTCCTGTTATTTTTTAATCATCTGAACATAGTGCAGTAGGACGAGTTGGGTTGAGTTGAGTCAAGATGACTTCAGGTTGACTACAAGATTGAGCTTTGACTCAAGATTTCAAAGTTGGATCGAACTTAGGAATTTTGAATTTAGCTTGACTTGAAATAGCACTCAATAACTCAATAAGTTCAAGTGTGCAATTTTTTCCCCATTTACAGTAAAATTAATTTCCGACTTAAACTCAAATTGATGTTTAACTTTCGGCTTGAGTTTGATTGGGTGACTCAATCTAAACATTGTGAAGCTCAATCTTGACTCAATAAATTACTCTAAGTAATTTGAACATGACTCAAACTGTGTTGGGTGCAATTAATATAATCTAATTTGCATTAAAAAAAAGGATCTTGGAGAGAAAATGCTCAATTTCATATTTCATATGTGTGTAAGAATTCTTACATTACACGGGACATGGTAAGTCCATTTATAAGCCTAAAAGTTGGTTAAAAAAAATAAACTCTAGGCTGGGTACAATGCAACTCCAGACGTATAATAATTGGAGACAGCTTGATGCTAGAATTCTATAGGAGTTGAAAGACATAAGGTAAGTTTGAAAAGGTCAAAAAGATAAGCTGATCTTCACCACTTCCTCATACGTAGTGATATTATAGCTGTCATATCTCACGCACCACTAACAAGGGAAAGATACAGCTGTAATATTTCAAACAACTCAAGACTTCTTTACCGCCAGTATTTCCAGACGTGTTCACAAATTTCCACCGCAAAAATGCAAATTATATTTTCATTACCCCCTCTTAATTTGCAATTTTATAACATCTTCTGAATTGTTCGAATTTTCCTGTGGTCACTGCTTTAGTAAATATGTCTCTAAGTTGCTCCTTTGTATTGACAAATTCAAGTTGAATTTCACCTTCTTGTACCAAGTTCCTTATATAGTGATGTCGTAACTCGATATGCTTTGTTCTTCTAAGAAATACTAGATTCTTTGTCATGGTAATTTTTGATATATTATCACAATGTATAATTGTGGGGCTTCTTGGTATTGATTTAAATCTACCAAAATTCTTCTCAACTATATTGCTTCACATGTTGCATCTGTTGCTGCTATGTATTCTGCTTTAGATGATGATAATGATACCGTCTTTTGCTTCCTTGAAGACCAAGATATAATATTTGATCCCATTGCAAATACATATCCTGATGTGCTCTTTTGATCATCAATTGATCCAGCCCAATCATTATCTGTATATCTAACAAGCTTAAGTTCCTTTTCTTCCATATAATGAAAACCATAATTTTTTGTGCTTTGCAAATATCGCAATATCCTCTTGGCTGTTGCATAATGTAACTTGGATTTTGCATAAATCTGGAAATTAAACTAATTGGGTAAAACAGTGTCCGGCCTTGTGTTTGTCAGCTAAATCAGTGACTCGACCAAACTTCTATACATCTTTGCATAAGCTTTTGGTGATCCATCTTCTGATTGTAATTTCTCATTTGTTGCAAGTGATGTGGCAATTGGCTTGCAATTGCTCATTTGATATCTTTTCAACAAATCATTCAAATATTTTTCTTGAGAAATAATATTTCTCCCTTAGATTGATGAACTTGAATTCCAAGAAAATATTTTATAGGACCCAGTTCGGTCATCTCATATTTTTTCATCATTGCCGTCTTAAACTCATCCAACATAGATTGACTTGTACTTGTATAGATCAAGTCATCCACACATAAACAGATAATAAGGAAATCCTTAGTACCTTCTCTTTTGATGTAAAGTGAAGGTTCACTTTGGCTTTTCTCAAATCCATTCTTTTGGAAATAGCTATCAATTTTGCTATTCCATGCACGTTGTGCCTGTTTCAATCCATATAATGCCTTATGTAGGCGATAAACCTTATCTTTTTTTCCTTTGATAATATATCATTCAGGCTGTTGTACATATATTTCCTCTTGCAATTCTCCATTTAAGAATGCTGATTTAACGATCGGTTGATGTATTGGTAATTTCAATTGAGCTGCTAATGCAAGAACAATTTTTATTGTCTCCATCTGTGCAACTAGTGCAATTGTTTCATTGAAATCAATGCCTGGTGGTTGAGAATATTCCTTAGCAACAAGACGAGCTGTGTGCTTTTGGATTGAACCATCTTTTCTATATTGGGTCTTGTAAACTCATTTTAATCCAATCACCTGTTTATTTTCTAGAAGGTCAACAATCTCTCAAGTATAATTATTCTCAATAGTTGCCATCTTATCATCTATGGCTTTTATCTAAATTTCTCTTTTTGCCGCATCATATTTTTGTGGTTCACAAAAGAAGATTGCAAATTCACATGATTCATAAATATCACGTAAAAAACGTACATTCTTTATAGGACTTTCTGATTCTGGATAAAACTCTTGTGTTGATGAGCTTGGACCAGTTAATGTAATGGGAGCTTGAGGAGAACTTGATCATGAACTTGATTGAGGATCTAGTTGAATAATAGTAGATCGTGGAGGCAAAACTCTTTCACCATAGGAGATTTCTCTTTCCAATCCCATGCACCATCTTCATCAAATATAATATCTCTTGAAATAATCAATTTATTTTTCTTTGGATTGAAAAGACAATATCCTTTTGATTCATCATTATAACTAGTGAAAATACTGTTCTCCTTTCTCATCAAAATTTTTTATCTTTTGTGATGGTATGAGAGAATATGCAGTACATAAAAAAATCTTCATATGGTTAACTTGAGATCTTCTCTTATGCCAAATCTGATAAGGAGTTTTATTGAGCACTGCTTTTTTAGGCGATCTGTAGGGGTGTACAAAAAAACCGATGAAACCGAGAAACCGAATCGAAACCGTAAAACCAATCCGAAAAATATGATTAACCGGTCCATTGGTTTTGGTTTAAGATTACGGTTTTTATTTTTTTCGGTTTTCGGTTTCGGTTTCGGTTTGTAACCACAAAAAACCGATGGTTAACGGTTAACCGTTTCAGTATTTATAAATATATTATATATATAATTTACATATATAAATACATATGATTTTCATATACATATAATTTACCTATATTAATATTCCTTGTATTTCGATTAAAATACTATTATCTTATGATTAATGGAGTTAATTTGGTAATTGATTTAGTTTGATTTTATTGATAATGATACATTCAAAGGTTCATTTTTCCCCTTTTCCTTAATTTCATTTTCTTTTTTTAGCTCTAGTAATTTATATAATAGTTTAAAGAAAAACTTTATGATAAAGGCTAAAAAAAGGTTTTTTGAAATTATCAATTTGATTTGTTGAAACCATTACGTTAAATGGTTAAAAACCGAAAACCGAATAAATTAACCGAATAAAACGGTTAACCGTTAAGGCGGTTAACCGTTTAAAATGGACCGGTTAAGGATCGGGATATTTAAAAACCGAAAATTACGGTTAGGTTCAAAAAATAAGGCCACGGACCGGTTAACCGGTCCATGAACCCTAGCGACGATCTGTTCAATATATAGACCGCAGTATTTACTGCTTTAACCCAATAACTATTTGGAAAGCCTTTCTGTGTTAGTATACTTCTAGCCATCTTCACAATTGTCCGGTTCTTCCTTTCTGCAATGCCATTTTGTTGAGGAGTATGCCATACAATCAGCTGCTTTTTAATTCCAACATCTCTACAGTAGTTTTGGAACTTATTGGATGTATATTCACCTCCACGATTAGTGTGTAGAATTTTTAACTTGTATCCACTTTGTCTTTCAGCCACAGCTTTAAATTTTGAAAAATGGAAAATGCTTTTGAATTCTGCTTCAAAGATATATTCACATCATCTTTGTATAATCATCGATAAATAAGATGAAATACCTATTGCCATTCAAGAATGGAGTTCTTGTTGATCTAAATATATAAAAATGAACCAATTCCAATGGAACTTTAGCTCAATATGATGTTTTCGAGAATGGCAACTGATGCATTTTGTCATATATGCAACCTTCACATACTTTCTTAGGAGATGAAATATTTGATAATCCAATCACCATATTTTTCTTCTTCAACAAATGAAGTCCCTTAAAGTTCAAATGCTCATATCTCAAATGCCATAAGTGTGATTCATCATTTTTCACACTTTGCAAGGCAAATTCATTATTAATGGGTATAGATAAAGGAAAGACTATTCATGCCCATCCTTATTTTTGCAACAATGCAATTCTTCTTCTTATTAGTAATAATTCACTTATCATTATAAAAAATCACCATATAATCTCTGCAATAATTAGCCAACATTCAATAAATTTTGAGTCAATTTAGTGACATAATGAACATCATACATCAGTTTAGAACCATCTTCTTTAGTGTCTACAACAATGACTCTTCGTTCCATGATTTCATGAGTCTTACCACCTCTTAGGTTTACTTCATATTTAAAATTATCATCAAACTTAACAAACAACTCTGTATTTCTAGTCATGTGATTATTGTATCCACTATAAACATACTAAATATTCTCAAATGATTGCTTAGCATTCATATAAGAATAAAATACGTGTTTATCTTGATTTTTCTTAGAGAAATTTGCATTTTTATCTTCTTCTCAATCTTTGAAATAACAATCCCTTTTTGAATGATTAGGATTTCTGCATCTTTTGCATCTAAAACGACAATCCTTGGAATCATGGCCAAATTTCTTGCATATGCGACATTGAGATGTATTACTCCTCATATTGGATTCTCTACCTCTATCATGACCTCGAGAATTCTTGTATCTACTATGTCCATGAGCAGAGTTGGAGGAGCTTCCATAATTATTTTCATATTTATCTTGCCAACTTCTTTGTTGCCTGTTGACATTAACCTTCTAATGGAAGGCCTGCTCAGGATTTTGAGTGGAAAATCTACCTAAACGTTTTTCATGGGCTTCTAATGATCCCATAAGTTCATTCAAAGATAATTTTGATAAGCCTTTGGATTCTTCAATAACGGCAACAATATGCTCAAATTTTGCAGGCAAACTATCCAGTATGAGGAGTAATACATCTCAATGTCGCATATGCAAGAAATTTGGCAATGATTCCAAGGATTGCCGTTTTAAATGCAAGAGATGCAGGAATCTCAATCATTCAAAAATGGATTGTTATTTAAAAAATTGAGAAGAAGATAAAATGCAAATTTCTCTTAGGAAAATCAAGATAAATATGTATTTTATTCTTGTATGAATACTGAGCAATCATTTGAGAATATTTGGTATATTGATAGTGGATGCAGTAATCACATGACTGGAAATAAGGAATTGTTTGTTAAGTTTGATGATAAGTTCAAATCTGAAGTAAACCTAGGAGATGATAAGACTCATGAAATCATGGGAAGAAGAGTTATTGTTGTAGACACTAAAGAAGGTGGTTCTAAATTGATTTATGATGTTCATTATGTCACTAAATTGACTCAAAATTTATTGAATGTTGGCCAATTATTGCAAAGAGGTTATATGGTGATTTTTTATAATGGCGAGTGCATTATTACTAATAAGAAGAATTGCATTATTGCAAAAATAAGGAAGGACATGAATAAAGTCTTTTCTTTATCCATGCCTCTTAATGATGAATTTGTCTTGCAAAGTGTGAAAAATGATAAATCACACTTATGGTATCTGAGATATGGGTATTTGAATTTTAAGGGACTTTATTTGTTGAAGAAGAAAAATATGGTGATTGGATTGTCAAATATTTCATCTCCTAAGAAAGTATGTGAAGGTCGCATATATATGGCAAAATGCATCGGTTGTCATTCTACCAAAACACCATATCGAGTTAAAGTTCCATTAGAATTGGTTCATTATGATATATTTGGACTAACAAGAACACAATCCTTAATTGGCAACAGGTATTTTATTTTATTTGTTGATGATTTGTAAGTATGATGTAGATATATTTCTTAAAACAAAAGTCAAAAGCATTTTCTACTTTTCTTAAATTTAAAGCTATGATAGAAAGGCAAAGTGGATATAAGTTGAAAATTCTGAGAATTGATTGTGAAGGTGAATACACATCACATGAATTTCAAAATTATTTCAAAGATGTTGGAATCAAGAGACAGTTGACTGTGCGACATACTCCATAGCAAAATGAAGTAATTGAAAGGAAAAATCGAACCATAGTGGAAATGGCTAGAAGCATGCTAAATCAGAAGCGCCTTCCAAATAGCTACTGGGTTAAAGTGGTCAATATTGCAATTTATATATTGATCAGATCGCCTACAAAAGCAATACTCAATAAAACTCCTTATTAGGCTTGGTATAAGAGGAAATCTCTAGTTAATTATATGAAGATTTTTTGATGTCTGGCATATTCTCTCATTCCATCACAGAAGAGAGAAAAATTTGTTGAGAAAGAAGAAAGGTATATTTTCATTGGCTATAGTGATGAATTTAAAGGTTATCGTCTTTTCAATCCAGAAAAAAATGAGTTAGTTATATCAAGAGATGTTGTATTTGATGTAGATAGATCATGAGATTGGAAAGAGAAATCTCTAATTATGAAAAGAATTTTGCCTCCATGATCTAATGCTATACAGCTAGATCCTCAATCAAGTTCAGGACCAAGTACTTCTGATACTCCAAGCACATAAACACCATAAGGCACACAAGAGTTTTATCTAGAATCAGAAAGTCCAATAAGGAAGATACGTTCCCTACGTGATATTTATGAATCATGTGAATTTGCATTCTTCTCTTGTGAACCACAAAAATATGAGGAAGCCGCAAAAAAAGAAATTTAGATTAAAGCAATGGATGATGAGATGACAATTATTGAGAGAAATCATACTTGGGAGCTTGTTGATCTTCCAAAAGATAAGAAAGTTATTGGATTAAAATGGGTTTACAAGACCAAATATAGAGAAGATGATTCCATCCAAAAGCATAAAGCGCGTCTTATTGAGAAGGGATATTCTCAACAACAAGGGATTGATTTTAATAAAACATTTGCACCAGTTGTACGCATGGAGACTAAGAATTGTTCTTGCATTGGCTGCTTAGATGGAATTGTCAATATATCAACTGGATGTTAAATCAGCATTCTTGAATGGAGAATGGCAAGAGCAAGTCTATGTAGAGCAGCCAGAGGGATATATCATCAAAGGCAAAAAAGATAAAGTCTATCACCTACATAAGATGTTGTATGAATTGAAGCAAGCACCGCGAGTATGGAATAGCAAAATTGATAGCTATTTCCGGAAAAATGGATTTCAAAGGAGTCAAAGTGAACAAACTGTTATCTGATGCATTGGTGTAAGTATCTAGCTGAATTCATTTAGCTTACGGGTCTGTTTGATTCATATGTATCCCAGCTGAACATACATATTACAGCCCAGAAGAGATATCAATACAGCTAGACAGCTGAGAGATGGAGATGCAATTTATGCCAATGGTCTTCGAAGTTAAAACTTGGTGTTAAATATACCAAAAGTGATGGCCTTTTTGTGGACCTGCGTTTTGCTGTGTAAATACAAGCAAAAGCATCCTTATTAATCCTTCAATTCAGGGGTATCCTTTTAAGCTTAGAAAATAATGCTATCTTTTCAAGAGGCCAGTATTGGCTGAACATACATCTTGATAGGGGGGATCGATCCTGATCTATTTCACGACTGGAATAACAGCAATGTCATTTAAGCCAATGGATCTGCACTGTAAAACTTGTTAAAAGCCCAAAGGTGTGGCTTCTTTGTGGCTCTGACTTCTGCGATACATTAAGCATTAACTGTCTTTTTTTTTTCCTTTGACGCAGAGGCTACACTACTGAAGCTTAAACTTGGCTCTCAATACGATCATTCCAAGCAGGCTGAGGCCGAGGCCCCGCCCTTCACTCAAGAGAGTGACGCTGCAGAATGCTCCTCTGATGATCCAATGGCTCTTGATTCTAATTTCAATTCCAATGAGGATTCAGTATGTTTCTCATCTCGTGCAAGCGACTGCAATACATCAACTGATTTAAAGCAGCGATGCAGTGGGAATATGTCGGTTCTTTATCTATTCTCTAAATACAAAACTTCTGTGATTAAATCAACCCAGACTGAGATGATGAAAATGGAAAATGAGAGCTCTTCTTCAAGCATTTCGCCAAGTTCTTCACACCATCCATCTCAATGTCCATCTCTTCATGGCATTGATCGGCATTTGGAATTGGAAATGGAATGTGTCAGCTGATTGCATGAATCACCAGCAAAGTAACAGTTTTAAAACACCCCCAGCCCCTCCCCTTTTTTATTTCTAGATGAAATATGAAAAGTGATGCTGTTTGACTTTGATATGTACTCATTTATTGTACCCATTTCTGTTAAAGCAATAATATCAAATAGGTGCTAAATAGATTTTGTTTTGTCCAAAGAGCAATGATCATCTAGCAGAACGGTTTTGAATTAACCACCCTCCAAATTGATAATTGAAAGGGAAATAAGCACTCATCAAAGTTCACATAAGTCTCGTCAAACAATATCAGCATTTCTAGCCCAGATTAGCAAATTTGAATCAGTTCCTTTGATAAGCTTTGGGAGTCACATGGAACAGACAAATACACGAGTTTTTCCGGGTATTGTTTAATTGGGTTCCTAAAAAGGTCTAATTATCGTTTGTTGCTTTACTATCTTTCCAATAAATCTCATACCGAGACCAGGATGCCCATATGAATTTCTTAGTTGTATACAGGTTTGTAAATGAGTCAATTTGAGTCAGCATATTATCAAGTTCAAGATGGAATTTAATTAAAAATTTCAAAGCTCAAGCTTAAACTTGACTGAGCTTATAATTTGGAGTTTAAATCCAACTTGAAGTGATAATGAACAAATTTGAACTCAACTTGATTAAGCTTATTTAGATTTGAATTATTAAAAGATATATCTTTCACTCTGAAAAAAATATTATTTATTCTTAAACTTAACTCGAACTCTATTAGCATTTGTACTTGTTTTAACTTAATTCGATTTGTGGTTAATTGAACTAAACATTGTAAAGGTGAAGTTCCATTAGATAAATTATTTTAGTTAAAACTTGATTCAACTATTTTCAAATTGAACTTGAGTATACATTAACTTGAGTTCAAGCCTTAATTCAGTTACGATTACAAAATTTAGTGGAGCACCTAACTTTTAAAGCCATGATTAGAAAGGTATCTTAACATCTGGAACGTCATTGGGATTAGTCCCGTATCAAGTCTAATGGCTTCACCAACTTACACCAGAAATATTACAACGTGCCACAAGGACTAAAAAATCTCAAGCATGTAAATAACCGGATGAATTTTTACTTGTTTATGAAAAAATGCCCAAATGGCTTTATTTAAGTCTTCATGACCATTACACAAGTACACAAAAGGATAAAAAACTTCAATAAGAATTAGATTTGCTCTAAATTTTCTCTTTACTAATCAACCTTGATATCCTGATTTTGATTTGCCTTGGACGGTACGAAAACTATTCAACTTTTATGAGGCAAAACTGTGCTTGATATGGATGTTACTCTCTTAGCCATGGTGCTAGAGCTGGTGTCCATTCACAGAGTTCACCTTCTTCGAACCAAAGAGCTGCATCAAAAAATAAACGTAACGTATTAAAATCAATCTTGGAGATGATAACTTTAACTACTTTAAAAACTTGAAATTATTAACAAACAGCTTTAGTTTCCATCTCTCCTTAAACATTAGAAACTCCATGTCTTAACTATAAGCAAACATAAAAAATTTCATAATTTTGTCTGATTTCATCGATATTTAAAGGTTCCGCTTAATTTTCCTAAAGCAACGCCCAACTCAAAAAGACACCTTTAGTTCCAGTTCATGAGATTCCTTTAAATAATAATGAACTACATGCATCAAATCTAGCTTAAAGGATCTAAATGTCATCACAATATCCCAGTACAAGCAAGCATACGTAAGACAACGAGATCATTTCCAGCAACATCAACAAAATATTGGATGCAAGGATATACCAATTTCACGTTTTCCATTTTCAGGGCTATCACTTCCGTGAACAATATTCCTGTTCAAATATAGAGTACCGATTGTCAGAAACTGGTCATTGAAAAAGTCGACAAATCACTAAATGGCTATTGTGTAGCTTATTGACATACTAAAATGTTAATGAACCAAAAGACAAAATCAATGCCTCACTAACCTTCCAGTTTGAACTGCAAGATCACCTCGTATTGTTCCGGGCTCAGCTGTTAAAGGATTAGTTGCCCCTATCAATTTCCGTGCGGAAGCAACAATGCCAACACCTTCCCATGCCTGCCAAACATAATAGGTTGCTCTAAATTTTCAAACGGAATAAGCTGATTTTATTTGTGATTAAAAAAATAACATGCATAAGCCTCAAAGATCAATCAGGTATACATACCATACACACAACCGGACCAGAGGTAATGTAATCGATCAATTTAGGGAAGAAAGGCTTGGATTGAAGATCTTTATAATGTTCCTGAAAACATACATAAATAGGTAACTATTATCAGTTCATTAGGGCTTGTGCAAATTGATTCGGCTGGAAGAGATATCTTAAAGCGATAGGCAATGTATATGCTTCTCAGGACATCATTAGGTGATTCACAATACATAGTTTGAACGTCTCATAGGTGAGATAAGGGCATATGCAGCTCATTACTGCAAGCTACTAAACTGTAATTGGACTATAAGAAAAAAGACATCCTCAATTGGCAGAAACAAACTGCAATTCTTGTATTTCTAATGCTTAATGTACCATAAATAAGTATCAAACGGACAAATTATTTGCTCATCTGATGTGAAATAATAAGAAGCTAAGGATTTTCCTGTCACTGTAAATTTGCTTACAAATAATTGAAGAACAGGACAAAGGCAGTTCTACAGATTGTAATGGAGTTGCACAAACCAAAATTGCACCATGAGATCCATGAAAACAAACCTCAGCCAATTCTTTGGGGCACTGGAAAAGCTTCAAGCCAGTCAATTTAAAACCCTTCTTCTCAAACCTCGAAATAATTTCCCCAACCTAAGAGTTAAGTATGAACTGGAAGTAAGAACATAGAAGGGATAAACAAACAATCCTTTTCATATCCAGTAGCTTTCCAGATAACAACAGCCAACAAATAAATTCAATAAAACAAATGTCAAAATCCTTTTTGATTTTCCTTGTCTTATTTCCATTTATTTATTTGGGAACAAGGCGCTACCTTTAAATAAGGACCATATTTTAAAATCAATACACTGATTTAGTCCATCTTGTGTTGCGTAAGTTGTTCCGAGAAATAATCTTAATGGGGTTGAACTCAGATCAGTATGCAAACTGTCTAGTTAAGAGAAATCCTAAGCCTTAGCTATTAGTGCAGCCTCCTTGGCCTATTTTTGACTATGCTAAACATGTATAAGATATCTACACTTATTCCTTAATTACGTTCAAGAATGATTGATTAGTTATTGAGTTTAAGTGAGGCAGTTTGCGAAACCTTGACCAATAAACAATTGACGGTGTTTTTTCTTTCAGCTTCAATATAGCTACAAAACATTTCTGTTTTGTCACTAAAATCTAATAACTTCCTAAGAAAGAGTGAATACTGCTGAAAGCAATCTGGAAAGTGCCCCGCATCTTCTCCGCGTTCAATTTCTCCATTTCTTCAATTAGAATTATTTAGCTAATTAAAGTGATAATCACATTGACATAGGATTAAGAAATCACAGCCCGTTGAATCCAAATTCAGACAGCACCATTCCATGGATTCCCACCCCACCATCTTCGACAATTCTTAAAATTAACCTTATAACTCGCAAACTTTTCTTTAAGAAAATGATCAAGTTTGTCGTTTCGCTCCACGTAAAATCTAAATTTGCAATTCGCTTCTCCTCAGTTAAAAATCTTGGTCTGATTCTTCTACTAACAATAGCACAACAAAAATGCAAGACACCAATATCCACTTGTGATATCTATGAAAAAGCTAAAGAGAACAAAGGAATTTTAAAAGCTTACAAGGCCTCGTTGGACACCATCCGGTTTAACCATAATGTATGTCTCTTCAATTTGGTCCTAAACACAGGATAAAACAAGCAAAGTCAGCAAATTTATTTACTTTTTTGGAAAATGCATAATCGAATTAGAGTTAGAGAGAGAGAGAGAGAGAGAGAGGAGATTATACCATGGCGGCGACCAAGTGAGGGAGGAAGATAAGAGTTTTTCTGGTACGAACACGAGAGACATGGGAGAAGAAGAGCGGAGATTGAGAAGTGAACGCCGACAAGTGAAGATTAGGTTTGGTGCCAAGGTTAAGGATTTCGGTAGTGCAGGATAAGGTGGAAGGAAGCCTGTTGTTTTGATTACAATGGACTAGTGAGGAAGAGGGAGACAAACACAGGCGCGCACTAACGGATGCACTAGCCATCTCTTTCTCTCTATCTGTGAACCTAACACCCGCTTGTCTGCTGATAAAATGGACCAGTGTAGCATTTATTGGAGTGAATATGCCACTTTTAGTACATGACAAAACCTTGGCCAAAAAAAAAAAAAAAAAAAAAAAAAAGTACATGACAAAACAATTTAGAAACAGAATTTTTTTATTAGATTTTAATTACTTGCTCAAGCACATTACATGGATATACTATGCAACAGCATTATTATTATTACAGCAAGAAGCACAAATGGGAAATTGAGAACCTTTTAGAATTTGAGGTGCCCTGTACAACTCTTTCTTGCTTTTGTAGATGACATTGGGTAAATGGCAAAAGCTTCGTTACAAAATATGAGTGCAATCCAAAAAGTAGTCCATCTCTTTTACGTTGTGTTTTGTAAGGCTAAAATCAATAGAAAATAAGATAAATAAATGAAAAGTAGGCATGGCAAATGAGTCACAACACGCGTGGCCGACATGCGAACCATGGGCCTAGCACGATACACACAGCACATGAAGGAATAAGATAAAAGCATAAGCACACGTGGACCAGTATGTGGCATGCGAGGCACGCTAAATAAATGGACTAGCATGGTACAACACGCAAGACACGCGAACCAGTATGCGAACTACCACGTGGACTTTTTTTTAAAATAGTAATATAAAAATAGTGATTTACTTTTTTAATTTACTTTAAATTGTATTTAACTAAATTATTTTTATTATTTTAATTAAATGTATTTGTCTTCTTAAAAATATAATATATTTAGTATATTTTATTTGTTTAAAATGATTTTAATTGAATTACTATTAACATATTAACTTCAATACTGTTTACTTGTTTAGGAAATAAAAGAAAATGAAACTATAAAATAATATTGTAATAGTAATTTATTTATATGCTTGTTTTAAAAATAATAATATAAAAATAGTGATTTATTTTTTTAATTTACTTTAAATTGTATTTAAATAAATTATTTTTATTATTTTAATTAAATGTATTTATCTTCTTAAAAAATATAATATATTTAGTATATTTTATTTCTTTCAAATGATTTCGATTATATTACTATTATCTTCAATATTTTTTAGGAAATAAAAGAAAATGACATTATCAAAAAATATTGTAATAGTAATTAATTTATATGCCTTTTTTAATAATAATATAAAAATAGTGATTTATTTATTCAATTTACTTTAAATTATATTAAAATAAATTATTTTTACTATTTTAATTAACATATCTGTCTTCATAAATATAATATATTTAGTACATTTTGTTTTTTTAAATGATTTTAATTTTATTACTATTAACATATTAATTATTAAATATTAACTTCAAATTTTTGTAGGAAATAAAAAAATGAAATTATCAAATAATATCGTAACAATAATTAATTTATATTAAATGTTAAACTTGCTTAATTAATTTATTTAGAATAATTGTAAATTATTAAATAAAGGAAATTAATAAATGCATTCAGAATTTGAGATCGATGGAAAAATAAATTTTGTTAATAACATTTTTAACTACAAAAGAATACAAGAATATTAAAAAAACGAAAAAAAGGTTATCAACTATATACCCTCTGTAATCCCTTTAATTTTACATAACCCGATTATAATAAATATTATAAATAAAATGTAAAATCATAAAAAACTATAATAAAAATATAAGATAACTCCAAATTTTTTGCGATTTAAGTTTTAAATATAAACAAATTAGAATAAAAAATCTTTATTACTAAGACTTTAAAAAATTCATAATGTTTGAAATAAAGAATAAAGAAAAACTGTTTAATATTTAAGAACCTAAGTTTTAATATTTGAAAAATATTAATATCTTTAAGTTAAATAATTCTGAGTCTATAGAAACTAAAATTCTGATCTAACTTAGTAACTTATAATTAGTAAAAAGAACCAAGTAACAAATATAAAACAAATATTAAATTTCTAATCTAGTAAAAACTCTAGAATAAATCTATAAATAGAAATAAATTCATATGTAATTTCAAACCTTATAAATTTATAATAAAGTCAAATTAAGGGCAATATAATTATTAAATTATCAAAATACCATCAAATAAAACTTTTAACAAGATAAAATATAATTTACGAAAGCAAGTATAAAAACTGAAAAGTAAAAGCATTAAACTAAAGATTCTATGTATACGAAAGTGTTCAGAATATTTAATATCGATAATATGTAAATTTTTATTTAAAAATATTATCGAATCAGTATTTATCATACGTGTTATTTAGATCCACAAAATTAAATTTTTGCACTAGTTCATATTTTTGCCCACTCCTTACATAGTTGTTGGTCATAAATTTATCATCTTCTTTTTATTTTTATATTTCCATTCATCATATCTCCCTTACATTTTTTTTATTATTTTTCACGTTCTCTTTTCATTCTCATTTTGCACTCCCCTATACGTACAAACGTGCACAAAATTAACACACATACACATATCTTCAATAGAAATTTTATGTATATCATAGCATTCAGAATATTTAATACCAATAATATGTAAATTTTCATCTAAGAATATTACCGAATTAGTATTTAACAGACGTGTCATCATCTTACATAGTTGTTAGCTATAAATTTATCATCTTCTCTTTGTTTTTGTATCTCTATATATCCTATCCTCACAATTTAAAACAAAAAAATCAGTTTTGTATGTATACGGTGCAAATTGCGAAGGATATAACGGTTGAGAAATTCTTTAAGTTTGCACAGCCGAAATTCCCAAACAAATTGCCCAAAATTTGCTCCATAAAGTCAAGATGACCAACACATAAATCAATCAAAATTTGCCAAGTATGCAACTCATTAAATGCAATAAATCATGCAAGATCAAGTTGTAATTTGGAGAAGAAAAACTCTTCCTTCTTGTCCAAGAGCTGCTGCATCCTTGTCCTTCTTTTTCTACACACACATAAGGACCTTGGCTCCTCATCAACTACACGAGCAGTGAGGAGCACGCCTACACACTTCAATTCGACCTCTCAAGGAACCACTCTAGGCGCCACCACCTCTACTCTACACAAGGACCAGCTTAGGTCTAAGGTCACCTACCTCTTTATGGGACCAAACCTGTGTTAGCTAGATTCCGTAAGCCTGCAGTTGAGGTATGACAAAAGATATAAATAGACCCACACTTTATAAGGTATGGACATATGACTTAAGGGACTTGGACCTTGCTTCTCACTATTCCTTGTGGTATTTTATTCTCTTACCCATCATTGACTTAAGATTGGCATGGCCATGCCGAATAACCCATGATGTACCACTTACTGGTTTTCTAGTGTTTGTAGGTCCATCACTTTATCGACAAATAACCATCTGCAACAAATTGGAAGCTAAAATCAGGCTCAACAACTATGAGTTGGGATAATCTGATCAAGAAAATATTAATGTTTTAGATGATATCTATCTTTTAGTTTTTAGCTTAGATGATAAAAGTTCAATAAGAGACAACAACAAAGTGTTTTTGATACAACCAAATTTATTTAGGGGATGAAGCAGCCTCAAGCAATTTAAATGAAGCAACTTTTGAAGAAGGTGTTCATGAGCTTGAGAACACGAGACTGGGGCATTTGAATAGAGATGAAATCCACTCGTATTTGAATTTTAGCGAAAAGAAAAACAACAATCGATTCATATTTTACTAAATTGTCTAACTTATGTTTGTAAAGAGAATATAATTTAAAGAGGTTATAATTTTTTCGAGTATTAATTTATGGAGATTTAATTATATATCATCATCCACTAAAAATATTGTGGGTTATACTTGAAAGCCCTCTCCCTCACAAAAAAAAAAAAAAAATAAAAAAAAAATAAAAATCTTCTCACGTACCATTCCATATTATATATATATATATATATATATATTCTCTAATATTTTTCCTTATAGAAAACCTTCCCACATACTATTTGGATTACCTATCACCTCCCACCATTATCATCCATAGAAAACCAATATCAATTGCAGATACACACACATATAGTTGTAACTGTATGATAAATGTAAAATAAGATCACTAAAATTACTTAAATGACTCAATAATCTTGTCATCCAGTGACATTAGTCATAAATTCTTAAGTGAAAGGTATTCTCTTTCTATAATTATAATCACCGGGAAAAAAAAGAAGAAATTGCTTAAAGGACTAATTTGAAATACCTTGTAGCATCCAATCTCTACTTTTGAACCAACTCCTTCTTCAACCATATGAAAAATGAAACCGATGTATGGATTTATGCCCCTTTTTTTTTCCAAGGTCAAGGATGCTCCTACACCAAATGTATGTTTGTTCATTTATAAATACAACCACATATTTGCACAGCAAAGCAACAAATATACATTTATTCAGCGGTGTAATCACTATAACAAGTGACATAACATTTATTTATCATGTTCATACCAGTGTTTATAACAACTGGTAGATAGAAACTGCTAAACTTGCAGCAAACAAGTACCAAACTTAGTAAAAATAGCCATCAGGATCTCCCTGGTGGATTTATTTATTATTTTGTTTTGGATTTAACCAAATCCTTCATCCAAAATCTGCTATTATTCTCAATAAAAGTTATATTGTTCTGCAACGATCCAACTCTAACAACTCCTTCCATTCTTACTATAGGTACTAGACTGGTCCAAGCAACCAGCTCTTTCTATATCCCACAACAAGAATGGAAGAAAATGTTAGAATTAAGCAGTCACAGGATTACCAAATTATTTCTCATTATTCAGCGTTTCCAGCAAGAAACTGCAATAATAGGCTTTGTGTTCCATCCAAGCACCAAGCATCCTTTTCCTCCGTAATGGCGTAACCTTCGCAAACCT
The DNA here is from genome assembly GCA_024138025.1 of Combretum micranthum. NCBI lineage: Eukaryota > Viridiplantae > Streptophyta > Magnoliopsida > Myrtales > Combretaceae > Combretum > Combretum micranthum. The sequence goes on along the minus strand of JAMXBD010000913.1, from coordinate 549,845 downwards.
TATTCTTCCTAAGCCATTGTTTAGCCTGAACCATCATCTTAAGTGGTACAGCTTGAAAGCCAGCACGGCTCATCCTCCTACGCCACTGATCCACCTTCTCATGCCGCTCCACCCTTGCTGGTCCCTCACAGCTCACAATGTTCTTAATCTCCTCCCCAAAGTAGAACTGCTCGATCTTGGCGCGCCGAGTGTCATACTTGGGAAGCATGGCATCTAGAGAGTCAAATATGGCTGAATAGTAATGCAATGCTTCCATGAACCTGCCAAGAAAGAAGGGTCCATTGTGGCTAGAATCCTGCTCCACTAGGACTAGAATTTTTGGCGAAAGCTCGTGAATGATCTGCAGAACAGAATTCAGAGCTCCGCGGCTTTCTTTAACCACACAATGCAGCTGAAGGATGCTGTTCACAACTAGGATTTCACCATCATAGGTTTTGATGTCCTCAGCCCGAAGATTCTCCAAGTTGCTCTCTACTATAGAGAACTCGAAATTTATTCCAAGAGATTCTGCATACTCTTCAAGTTCATCGCCAATAGTTTGAAACTTCTTGACAGAAAGTCCTACGCCAGTTATTCTCAACCTCTGTGGCGGCTGGCCAGGACGGTTGGCGAGGCTCTGGATGAGCCTGCGCCATTGGTGTCCACCTGATAAACCTAGGGTCATTCCTAGGTCCACCACATGGACAAAACTCTCTCCCTCAAAGGCTTCCAATATCGATAAATTGGACACAAAGTGACCAAATTGAATATGTGGACAAATTTCATAAACTAAGCTTAAGGCCTCTTCTTTTGTGTTGAATGAATTTTCCACACTAATGTTGTAGTTCATATTAGGTGCAGCTCTACTGATCATCCCCAGCGGCTGTATACAAGTTAGCCGGTCAGCTAGGCCCTGGACAAAACAAGAAGCGACGCGTTGAAAGGAAGAACCAAAAACCAATGCCTTGGATTTAAGTTCTGATAACAAGGATGACGCATGGTTTTATCACGACAAGCCACGGCTTCTGCACAAGAAATGAGAAGCTGAACTAACTTCATGCCATCAGCAGCTGATCCGTCCTCTTTGTTTTCACCTTCCTCAGCGCTGCCAATCATGGCAACTGCTGCTGCTTCTTCTTCTTCCACCGGTTGAGCTGCTAAGTATATTTGAGAATAAGTCCTTATATGATCCCGGAAATGAGGCTTTGGAAGGCCGTTGAGGCTATTGGTGCTGCTACTTCGCCTAATACCGCCTTCCCAGTCAAGAAAATCTCTGATGCTGCCTCCAATGCAAAGGCGGCCATTGCTTCCAGTAGGTTCATCAATGCTATAATTGTTTTTTGGCCGCTTGCTCTTCCTTGGATCATCAGAAAAAGGGCACCTCAAGGTGGAAACACTGTCCTGTTTCGTGTATGAAGGAGGAGGATTAGAAGGCAAGATCAATGCTGAATAGCTGAATACAAGACCACACACGGCGTCATCATCAAGGATCACTTCTTTGCGATTGTGAAACACCTCCGACATGAGTCCAGGAACCGTAACTTGGCTCGATCTTCACCTCTCACCTCTAGATATTGAATGAGGCTCTGAAAGATGCCTTTACAGCTCAAATGAAGATTATATGGTGGAGAGTTTCTTGTTGGGGCGGGACATACTATGATGGATAAAACAAAAGAGAAGACATGACAATTTAATGATCTAAAGAGTTGTTTCCCTTGAGTACGGCATTCCATTTATTTTGTTATTGTTGTTGTTGTTTTCTTTTAAAGCCCAGGAAAACCATAGAGCAGCCAGCAACATTTGGAGATACCACCTTTAGAAGTGTTGGTTTGTATTTCTTTTGTTGTCCTACTTCACTGGGGGCAATGAATTCTATGGTTTGGTTGAAATTCCTCAATAATAAATATATTCTACTTACCTATTTCTTGTTAGATCTTAAATTTTCATTTCAACGGAGGGAGTAGTTTATAGTGTCAATAGAAATTTAATATACTTTTTGGTTCAAGTTATGAAGTAATAAATATAAATGCGCATACAAGTGTGCACACGCACATACCTACACACATGCACACGCACGCACATATGCATGCACACATACGCACACGCACACACGCACGGACGCACACGCGCTCGGATACTATGCATATATATGATGCGCACACATTACTACAATAAGAAAAAACATATATTCACTACTATATAATTAATTTGTCACTATCAAAATATTAATATATATATGCATATATATATGGATAGATAGATAGAATCATATAAGTAAACGTGCATTCAAATATAGAGATATATAGTTGGAAAAGATATAAAATATGTAATATAAAGATAAATAAATTATAAAGAAGAGCAAGTTTATCATTTGATATAAAATAAGAGGATTTTATGGTAAACCCTAAAGTACATAAAAGAATTATTAAGAAGAGTCAAAGTGTCAAATGATATTAAATAAGAAGGTTTTATGGTCAAAGTTTGAATATAATTGTATTGTGTTGACATGACAGAGACTTGATTAAGAATGGATTTTGGCAAAAAGTTGCTTAAATTGGACATGAACCTAACGTTTTTCCTAAGCTAGGGATGCATTTTTCTAAAGCCAACTCCCTCTATAAATAGACCCTAGACACCCCATGACCTTTTCACATTTTCCTCAGCAAAATCCTAGGTAAGTGGTCTTTCTCTAGTCTTTTTCAATCATTCTCTTTAGTTCGATCTTTCTAATATGAGTTGTTCTATGGATTTGAAGAAGATCTAAGATTTGTGACAAAACCCTAGAGTGATTGGAGATATGGGAGACTCTGATTCAAAGGCTAAAGGTAGAATCTTTCTTAGGGTTTTATAATTTCTACGATTTGAGGATTATAGGTTTATGATTTCAGTTTATTATCAAAATTTAGGAGAATTATGGATTATGGTTCTTATTCCAATTTGAGATCTATAAGTTCTAGGTACGTAAGAATCCATTCTATATTATTGTTTAAAGAAATTTATCTGTTGTTGTATTTTGAATTATTAATTGGAGACTTTACGTATATGTAATGAAGGAAGTTGTGGAGAGATTAGGAGGTTTTGAAGAAAGCTGTGTTGAACGGTTTCTTTAAATTATGAACAAAAGAGACAGGTATGTTAATTACTTTTTGTAGATTTATATTTAGGATTATAGATTCTTTTAGCGAGATTATGAAATTAAGAATTAGGGTTTAATTGTGTATTATTGTTGATCAATGATATCTAAGAGATTAGGATTCCTTTCTTTAAGAAGTTTTGTTGGTGGATTTGAGTTGGAAGCAATACCTGGTACGGCCATTCATTGTTTGCTGTATGTGCTTGTAGTTTTAGATTTGTTTGCTATATGTGATGTAAGATAAGAATTCTAAATTGACTTAATTCTAATGATAATAAGAAATTATGTTTGCTGTTTGTGTTTGGCTTTGGTTAGTAAAGACCATGCAGAGTGTGATATTAACGAGGCACCCTGATGATCTATGTGTGAGGTTGTCCTGAGTGGACTCGTGCATAGAAATGATTCCGGTAGATTAGGTTTTGGTAAAGGCTGTGGTGTATGGATGATTCTCCAACACCAATATATGTATATAATTACCTATTTTCAAAAGTTGGTTGATTTTCAAGGGTCTAAGTTACTCCAAGTTTGGAATTAGGGATTCATAGTTCTGAACTATGTTGTTTGGCTGGCTTAATAAAGATAATAATCTGATTGGTTGCATTAGAATAAGTTGCATTTGATATATATTTTGCATGTGCATATGCATTTGTTTTGTGGATTGGCGTATTGGGCGTTTTCGCTTATTCCATTCATTTTTCAGGAACAGAAGAAGATAAGATGATTTATGATCTTATTGGATATGACATATTTGTAGATCATAGGGATAGCGATAGTGAACTTGACTTTTCTGCTAAGGATCAATAGAGGTAGATTTTGGATACATAGAGATAGGAAGACGATTTAATAATCTATGAAGTTTAATTTGAAACTATTATTAGTTTGAAAGATTTTATTTATTTTATGAGTTTAAGATTTTTTTATAGGATTTTTCAGTTAAGTTATAAGTCAGGATGATGATGGCTTTGATTTATGCCAACAAGTTAATTCAAGAGTATTATTTATACGATGAATTATTTAATATGAACTCTTTATATGTGAGTATGGGAGTTGTATTTTTGATATAATATGTGAATTGATATTTCATAACCTTGGCATGTTCTTAGAAAGAGAAATATACGTGGCGAGTTGTAATGTCCTTATTTTAGGGTGTTACAAAACATATACGTAGATATATGTACTTATTATATATATTCAATATTTTCACAATGAAAAGGTACCGTAAATAACTTTTGATATACGTGGTTAAAATATTATGATAAATATATCATTTCAACATTATTAAAACGTAGATTTTAGGGTTAATTACAGAAGACAGATTTGTGACTCATGCTTTTCTTTTTTTAACAGTTAGATTACCTGAATTTTTCTCCATCTTGTTCTATCAAACTACCGTTAATTTAACCACGTTAGTGGGACGTGCAAAGTGAAAAAAACAACAAAACAAAGCTAATATTATCCAAAGGCGTGTCTCTTTCGATTCTTTCATTAAAAAACTGATTACCAACTTCCTCAGGTACTTCCTTTCCCACCACCAAACACACACAAAATCTCGAAATCTGTTTTCCCATTGTCCAACAGCCCTATAATTCTAGTCAAATAGAGAATACTAAAAAACACATGACGGGGAAACGAGGAATTGGAGTGCATGAAAACTTAAAAGAAAGTTAAAGTTCGTATCTTTTGGTAATTTTAGAGTTTAATTAAAGTAGATTTTGATGATTTTAGTGAAAAGTTGAGATCTTTCGGAATGAAGAAAAGTAGGAAGAAAATTGTGATGATTTCTTACTCGGAAATTGAAACAAAAAGTGTAAAAATCAATACTCTTAAAGATTAAAGATTTTAATGATTGGTTCTTTTGGCAGTGGGTTACTTTTGGTTGGATAGCTTCCTTTTGATTTTCTTTTAGGCTCGATGAAAATGTGGCTTTCTTCTTCTTCCCTTTATTTTTTTTTTTTAATTTTTATTTTTACTTTTAAGGTTTCTTTAGGAAAAGAAGGAGGAGATTTTCATAGTGTTATGAAGAAATGAAAATAGAGTTTATATTATTGTACCCTTTTCTTTGTTTTTCTTTCTCTGTAACATCAAAGGGAAAATGGTTGTGGTTGCACATGTGGTATTGTGTGGAGAAAAGAGAGTAGGATATTAGCTTTGTTTTGGCATTTTTTTACTTTCTATGTAATGCTCAAATTAATAGTAGTTTGGATGGCAGAAGAAGAAAAATTCAAGTTATTAATTGTAAAAAAAAAAAAAAAAACACATCATATATTTGTGAAAAGATAAAAACACATGATGTGGATGAGGTAGCGGATTTTATTTGAACAAAATACAGGCATCGAAAAAGGAATGAAAGAAGATGAAGACAACTTGCTGACAACAGACGAAGGCCACTGATGTTGCAACGTAAGCCGTCGGCATTTCCTAGGAAGGCAATGCCGACTCAACTCCGCTGGCGTATATCCCAAAATTGTCGGTGTATATTAGGTTGCCCAAAGGCAACGTTCCATAGCTACCAGCTTTAGTCCAGCTTTTATATACACGAATTGTTTTCTTATTTTATCTTCTAGGGCTATTATGTATTAGTATATATAGTCTCAAAAAACCTTCTTTTGGTTTTAGACATTATTATTACTCTTTGAAACCCTAATTGAGAAGTTTTTCCCATAAAGTTTGCATATTTATTGCAAATCTTGATTATTTACGCTTTGCTTGTGTTAAGTGGTATCAAAGCAGGTAGCAACTGATGGCGATGGTGATCCTTTCCATGGCGGTGTTCATGAGGGTAGAGCCCTCAGAAGGATGAGGCGTTGCAACGATGTCTAGAGCAATGGATGGATCACATGTTCCAGCATTTTGAGGAACGTTTTGAGGAGATTGTGGATCGTCTGGGTGCTTGTGGAATCGATGCAAACAAGAAACATAATGACAATAGAAGGTCACGGATTGAGGTAGCTTGTGATGACCCTATTGACAGACTTATCCTATATGCAGACAACCGGTCTACGAAGAGGATTTAGAAGAGAGCAATGTGGAACTAACTTGGTTTGCTTGCAATCCACCATATGGTGGTTAAAGAAGGAATGACTATGAGGATAGAGACGTCAGGAATTTTCACTATCAACGTTATGGTAGTCATAGAAGAGATGAATATGATGATAGGAATGCCGGAGATTTATGGTGGAAGATCGATATCTCATTATTTAATGGGAGCTTGAGGATTGAGGAATTCTTGAATTAGATTGCAGATGTTGATAGATTCTTTGATTATGCAAAGACACCTCCTGAAAGATAAGTTAGGTTGGTGGCTTGTCGCTTGAAGGGAATGACTTCAACATGGTGGGAACAGATCCAATATAGGAGAGAGCGAGAAGGAAAGGGTCCTGTTACTTGTTATCATATGAAATATTTGATGAAGATAGAAATTTTACCACTGGATTATGAACAAATATTGTTCCAGCAATATTAGCAATGCCAACAAGAAAGCAAATTAGGTCACGAGTTCACTGTGGAGTTTATGAGATTGATGGAATGGAATAACCTCTTAGAAGCAAGTATCTTTGTATTTAAAAGGATTAAGGCCAACTTTGCGGGGTAGAATTGGAGTATAGGTTATTCATACCTGGAGTTAGGCAAAGAATATGGCTTTGAAAGCTGAGTTGATGCAGCAAGAACGTGGAAAAAGAAATTTTGGGGATACAGATCCATTGCATGTTTAGAGGAGAAAGCCAATGATATGGAGGAACAACAGTCTCATGGATACAATGCTAAGAGTTGAACCCTAGAAAAATAAAGCTGTAGGAAAACATCCTGTGAATGAGGGACAGACAAGGAGGTTAAGAAAGCATATAATCCTTAAGCGAAACCGATTGTTGGAAGTGTTTTTGATGTAGTCAACCAAGGCATGGATCTAATGAGTGTCCTAAGAAGAAGACTATTAATATAATGGAAAGAGGAGAGGATGATGATGGGATTTGTTGTGAGGCCAATGGAGATAAGGAAGAGGAATATGGAGAAGATGATGAGCGGGTTTCTATTGTTTGGAGAATGATGTTGGCTCTAAAAGTGATGATGTTACTCAACGCCACCAGTTTTTCAGAACTAGATGTACCGTTGATGGGAAAGTGTTTGAAGTCATAGTTGATAGCAATAGCTATGAGAACATAATTGGAAGGGAAATAATGAATAAACTGAAATTGCTTGTGGAGAAGCAGTCGAATCCCTGTACGTTAAGGTGGAATAAATCGGCTACGGGAAAGATTGAGGTGACTGAGCGTTGCAAGGTGCCTTTTTCCATAGGTAAGTACCATGATGTGATTTATTGTGATGTCATAGATGGGGATGTATGTCATCTTTTGTTCGGTAGGCCATGGCAATATGATGTAGATGTACGACATTTGGGTAAAAGTAATGTGTACAAGTTGGAGAAGGAAGGGGTGAAGTACACATTACTGCCATTGAAAGATAAGACTACCTCACTTGAGAAGAACATGTTTTTTATCTATAGTAAAGAATTTTTATGTAGAAATTAAAGAGACCAAGAAAGTGCAAGCTTTGATTGTAAAGCAGGTCTTGATGAATAATATTGAGTTGCAAGTGGAGGAATTAATTGCAGGAATTTAAGGAATTAATGCCTGATGATATCCTAGCTGGGTTACCGCCATTGAGAGACATCCAACACCAAGTAAACCTTATTCTTGGAGCTAGCCTCCCTAATCTAGGTCATTATAGGATGAACACGAAGGAGACTGAGATTCTAAAGGAAGGTAGAGGATCTATTGAGGAAAAGGTTGATTTTAAAAAAGTATGAGCCCATGTGCAGTTCCGGCATTATTGACCCCCAAGAAGGATGGAAGCTGGAGGATGTGTTTGATAGTAGGGCTATTAACCGGGTCACAGTGGGGTATAAATTTCCTATACCATGGTTGGATGATATGCTTGACAGGTTGCATGGGGTTAGATGGTTTTTGAAGATTGATTTGAAGAATGGATACCATTAGATTTGAATTAGACCTGGTGATGAGTAGAAGACTACTTTTAAGATGAAAGCAGGATTGTATGAGTGGTTGGCCATGCCTTTTGGGTTGTCTAATGCCCCTAGTACATTCATGAGACTGATGCATTGTGTATTAAAACCTTTTATGGGTAAATTTTTGGTGGTATACTTTGATGACATTCTGATTTATAGCTCTTGTGAAGATGAACATATGTTGCATTTGAGGAGTGTAATAATAGCCTTGCAGATTAATAAGTTGTATATCAACCTTAAGAAGTATAGTTTCTTGACAAATAAACTGCTTTTTCTGGGGTTTGTTGTTTCCTCTGATCGTATACAAGTTGATCAGCCAAAGATCCAGGCAATTAGAGATTGGCCTACTCCTAAGAATGTTTCTAAGTTGTGAAGTTTTCATGGTTTAGGAACTTTTTATCGCAGATTTATCAGGAATATTGGCATTATTGCTGCACTGATGACAAAGTGTTTGAAGAAAAGAAAGTTTCTATAGTCAGATGAAGCAGCCACTAGTTTTGTAGTTTTGAAAGAGAAATTGTGCATGACATTAGTCCTTGCCCTTCCAAATTTTGACAAATTATTTTAGGTGAAGTGTGATGCAAATAGAGTGGGTATAAGGGCTATTCTTTCATAGGAAAAGAGATCTATTGCTTTCTTCATTGGGAAGCTCAGTGATGCAAGGCAGAAATAGAGCACTTATGACAAAGAGTTTTATTTAGTGGTGTGTGCTCTTAAGAATTGGGAGCATTATCTAATTGGGAAGGAATTTGTGCTTTATTTGGACCATGAAGCCTTGAAATATTTGAATATTCAGAAGATGATTAGTAGTGATATGCATGAGAGATGGTACCACTTTTACAAAATTTTCCTTTTAGGTTGCGACAAAAATCTGGGGTATAAAATAAAGTGGTAAATGCTTTGAGTAGGCGAGCTTCTTTGTTGCTAACTTTGAGTCGAGAAATTTTAGGTTTTGATCAGCTTAAAGAGGAGTATAAGCATGATGAGGATTTTGCTGAGATATGGCATCAAATATTAGGTAATCAACCTGTTTCTAGTTTTATTTCTTTAACGGTTATTTAATGTATGATAACTAGTTGTGACTGCCAAGGACATCATTGAGAGAAAAGGTGATTAGTGATTTGCGTGGAGGTGGGTTATTTGGTCATTTGGGATGCGAAAGACATTAGCAACAGTGAATGATAGGTTTTATTGGCCATAGATAAGACGGGATATGAGTAGATTTATTGAGAAATGTTATGTCTGCCAGAGATCTAAAGGACAGTCCAAGAATACTGGACTATATATGCCTCTACCTATTCTAGAAAATATTTGGGAAGATGTATCCAGGGATTTTGTGCTGAGATTACTATGTACACAGAGAGGAGTTGATGTTGTTTTTGTGGTTGTTGATAGGTATTCCAAAACATCACATTTTATTCCTTGCAGGAAAACCATTGATACGGTTGACGTGGCTAGGTTATTTTTCAAGGAAGTTGTTCGTTTGCATGGAGTTTCCAAAACCGTCACTTTAGATTGTGACAGCAAGTTTCTAAGCTACTTTTGGTGGACATTGTGGAAGCTGCTTGATTCTTCATTGCAGTTTAATAGCACAGCTTACCTATGAACTAGTGGGTAAATGGAGGCAGTAAATCGCACTTCAGGAAACTTGATTTACAGTCTTTGTAGTGACAAACCAAAGCAATTGGACATCTCCCTTCCACAGGTTAAGTTTGCTTACAACAGCACTGTCCATTGTGCAATAGGCTGATCCCCTTTTTCGATTGTTTATATTAAGGTACCATAGCATACTCTTGACTTGATTAAGCTTCCTAAGGGAGATGGTGTTAATGTTCCATCAAGACATATGGAGCAACAGTTGGTTGATGTGCAGAAAGAGGTGAAACAAAGGTTGGAAGAGGCAAATCGATGTTATAAGCAAGCTGCTGACAAACATAAGCGGCGTGAGGTGTTTTAGGTTAGAGATTAGGTCATGGTTTTTCTACGCAAGGAGAGATTTCTAGTGGGTACTTACAAAAAGCTTCAGCCGAAGAAATATGGTCCTTATGCAGCGCTGCAATGCGTCAATGATAATGCATATGTAGTGGGTCAATCAGATAACTTGGGTATTTCCAAAACATTTAATATGATGGACTTATCCAAGTTTCATGATTCAGATGTTGTTCTTTATTAGGACTATTTCAACAACTTGAGGATTAGGTTGTCCCAAGTGGAGGAGACTAATGTGGATGGGGTAATAGATGTTTATTTAAACAAAATATAGGCATCAAAGAAGGAACGAAAGAAGATGAAGATAGCTTGCCGACAGCAGATGAAGGCAATCGGTGTTGCAACATAAGTTGCTGGCGTTTCCCGAGAAGGCTGCCAGCATTTAGCTGTCGTAGAATGAAGAATCAGTTGCCCATATTGTACCACGGGTCATGTCATAGGCGTGTAATTTTTGCAGGAAGGTAATGTCGGCTTAATGCTGCCAACGTATATCCAAAATTGTTTAAGACTAATGTTATACCAATTATGATGTCTTATAATGCATCGATATCCAAAATTATGATGTTTCCTTGGTTTCTAGTAAGCCCTACAGGGAAGGAAAAAGGGAGAAAATGTTATAATGAGGTTTAATGGTTTTTATAGTCAATAGGATGTGATAGGCTAACAAATAAGGAATGTAAGATGTTCGGGGAAACTTACTTAATTACCTTTACTTATGAAATATCTTATGGGATGTTTCATTTCTTATAGAAATTTGAGCTACTTAACATATAAATTTCATAATAAGTAGTTCAAGTCGGCAAATAATTTTGTGAAAATTATATATCCAAAAAATATATAGAATTTATATTGGCATTAAAATTATTATAGTTTAAATGTCCAATTACTTTTTCATTAATGTGCTAAACAATCTTATTATCTAGGAGTTCTATTACTCATAAATCATATTAAAGCATATTTCTTAACCCATAATTTTTTTTAATAGAGCTAATATCGATCTTAATAGTTATAAACAAATTATAAATTGAAATTCTTCAGGAAGTCAACTTTGTTAGCATAATTTAGAATTGATAATGAATTTTTTGATAAAATGATAAGTTTATATTGTTTAATAAGTGATTTCTAATGTCTAAGTTTGAATAATTCATTCTAGATTGAATTTTAGGTGAAAAAAAAAAACTTAGATATTTGACATTTAAAAAAAAACTTTATTTCCTACTGTAGTTAGGTGGGATTGAGCTAAGGTTTAAGCTCGTTTAATCTTATGAATTTTAGAGGACAAAGGCTGGTTGAGAAAATAATTTTGGAGGACTATGGCTGAGTGAATTTTAAAGGACTAACCTTGTTGATAAAATCATGAGTTAGACTCATGTGACTCTACAAATTCACAATTTTTTTTTCTTGAGACTTTTCTAAGTTAAAAATCATTATTGGTAACACATCTTTAAATTTGAGAGAAGATTTTACATAATTTCTTAAATTATATGTATTGAAGCTAGGAAGAATGGAAGTAAAGATTTTGGCTCATTTGTCAAGGCTTGTAATCCTTAATTTATAAAATACATTATTGGACCATTAATCAATAGGTGTTGCCAATAGATTTGGTATTAAGTCGAAATCCGAAGTATTGTGGAGATTTTTGGTAGAAGATTAGTTTAGGTATACAGTTATATAAGTTACTGATCTATTGGCTATATATATATATTAATTCTCCTATATGGTTACAAATTGCTAACTATAATCATATTAAATTAAAGGTTTTAATCAAAAGGCACGTTATAGGGAAAGCCACCAAGAAAGAGACACATTAAGGTTTCTTAGATCATATTGAGATAAATTTCCAAACCTGTTATTCATTTGGATTGCCTAAAACTTGATCTTAAAAGGTTATAATTGAATTGTGGATTAATATCTTGTAAGAAGTCAACCATGTTAGAAAAAAAATAAGAAAAGTTTATAGTGAATTTGCAAAACGATAGGTTTATTATTTAATAAGTAATTTACAATGCTTGAGACTTAATAATTTAATATAGGGTTAAGCTTGGACAACCCTAGCACATTTTGGAGGACTAAAGGAGATTAATTGCTAGGTTAGTTGACTAACTCATCTCTGATTCCCCTTTTTTTTCCCTTAACTTGAGTTTTCAACATAATATTTGGGAGAATTGTAAATAAATTAGCCTCAGGGAATACAATCTATATTTTATAAATATCCAGCTCATGCTATGTTATAATAGAAATTTACTTAAAGCTTTTTGAAAGATATGTAGAAATTAGGTGTGTGAATGTTTTTGTTTGATGGATATGCCTGCTAGGTTTAATGCACAAAAATAATGGATTAATTCAAATGCAATTGATTGCTGGGTGTGCTTGAACAAAAGTTTATTTACAAAACCATTTAAAATTGCTATGGACCTATATTTTCAAAATAAAAACTTTGCAATCAAATCTCACACTTTAAAAGATGAATCGAGCACAAAGGATTTATTATACACTTACAAAAGGAGCTATAGGGAACTACTCTGCACTTTCTAAATACACTTTCAAAAATGACCTCTATGGAGTATTAAGATTCATATTTTCAAAAACTAGACTCCAGTGAGCATATTTGGCTCCTCAGTTGTTGATTTCTAGGGAGCATTTATTGATCCACATTTTTAATAATCATCCTTTAAGGAGCACTTAGTATTCATGCTTTTAAAATGGCTATAAGAATTTGGTTCCTAATATATAGAATGTGTTTTCTTTTGTTTTTTTTTTTTCGATTTCGCATTAATCTTTATGTTAAATCAATTGGTATTATGTGCTGTGATGTTTTTTTAAGCATGAGAACTTTAAGCATGGATGTGGTAAGGCATATGTTGCATCTGTATGCAATAATTATAATTGGGTTTTACCATTTATTCTTTTTGAGATTTTTTGAGGGGAAATGCTAAATTTGGTACTCAAACTTTGATAAAAAATGCAATTAGGTACCTGAATTTTGAAAAGTTCAATTTAGTACCCAATTGAAATTTTCGTGGGCACAAGCACAATCATCGTTAACTTTGGTTTTGACATGAAAGTGTCGGTGAGCTAAGACTTGACATGTGTCATTGACATTAATAAAAGGGAGAAGAGATAGAGGGAGAAAAGAGTAGAAGAAGAAGAAGAAAAGAAGAAGAGAAGAAGAAGAAGAAGAAAGTCTAATCATAATGTCGAATTTTCACAACTTTTTTTTTTTTTTGTAGAAATTGCACGAACTTGATAATTAGATTGATGAAACTCACAAATACACAACTAAATTGCTAAAAAAACATAAGAAAGAGAAAAAAAATTGAAATGTGAAGAAAATCTAAGTTTCCTATTAACTCAGAATTGGTAAGTGATGGAGGTGATTGCAATTTAGGAGTTTAGTGGGGAAAAAGAAAGTCTCAACATGGAATGTTGGGACTTTAGTGAATGATGGGGAAGCTGACTCATTGCGGTATTAGGTTGATGGACTTCTACGAGTTTAAGAGTGTGGGAGGAAGTTGTTTCTTGGTTTTGGTTTTAATGCTCGACAGGTAAGGGTGGGTGTGATTCGGGTTAACCGGTTCATGACTCCATATATCAACAAGTTAAATAACTATAAAACCAACAAATTAGGATATAACTCTAATACAACATTTATAAATTAAAATTTTATAGTCTTTCTTTTTTCAAATTACAACACAACAACAACATAATAATTAAAATATAAATGTTTGAATTATTAGTTTTTTAAATAGTTAGCTGTTAACTGTCGGTTTCTCATTGTTACAACGATGAGATGGCTAGATGGGTTTGGTTTCGGTCAGGTCTTATTTCGGTAGTTGTTTAGAGAGAGAAAGAGAGCCAAATGAATGAGGAAGAAGGTGGTTCCTTGTGCAATTTTTGTGTTGAACTCGCAATTTGCATGACTTCAAGATGGTGACGTGAGTGGTGTTTTTATGAAGGCCTAGTGGAAAGGGTATCAGGTTCTATGCTAGGTTTGTTGGTAAAGAAGATTAGAGAAAGTGAAAAGGCTAGCATACCAAGTTTGTTGGATTCTTCTTCTTCTTCTTCTTGTTCTTCTCTCTTCCCTCTATTCTCTTCTCTTCTTTCTCTCTCTCTTTGATTTTTTTATTTTATTTTTTAATATCGATGACACGTGTCAAGTGTTGATTTGCCAACAATTCCACCATAGCAGTTGGAGTTAACAAAGTTAACGGATGTATTGTTTTTACCCACAAAAAATTCGATTTAGTAAATTGAATATTTCAAAATTTAGGTACATAATTACATTTTTTTAGCAAAATTCAGATGTCAAATTTAGCATTTTCCATCTTTTTATTTCAAATGAGTATAAAGATTGTAATTGCTATGATTACCTACGATATATGATCTCTTTACTAGAGGAGGGATTAACCGTAGCTATAACAGATATGACTATATTGATCACTTAAGCTAGAAGATTGTTACGGAGACTTCACTACTTTTATTTTCAGACATTGCTACTAGGTAGAGATGATATCCGGTTCACATATGGTGACTTTTGTTAATATTTCTAATAATGATTTTGAGATTATAAGTTGATATCATGAGATGGAGGGATTATAGGGGACTTTATACGAAATTGTGTTATTTAGCTGCTTCTAAATTTTATATGCTTGTAGCTTGATACATGATGGAATTGTGCCTTTTCATTCCGAAGAATGGCCGCTTGACTCTAGCAATCCGCCTAATAACTTCAGCATGGTTATTACGATTTTATGATTCTTTTAAATATGATTTTTACAAATCTGTCGACAAAAAGGCTTTTTTTTTTTTAAAATTTTCAATATGATAATTTGTAAGCTTCTCATTTGGAAAGTAGTGGCTTAACTTCCGATCACAAATCCCTCCCTATTTTGTGCGTGGATGTGGCTTTATCCTTGGCTCTGTAATTTCTGTTGCGACTTTATTCAATGTTTATTAACTGTTTATCAATTGTTAGTAAGGGTGAAAGGATAACCCTATCACACAGGCTACAATATATATCCTACTTGATTAAATAGGGTTTGGATGGATATTAAGGATTACGGAATAAGGTACGCGTATAAATTTTTAGAAACATGCTTTTATGGGATAATGTACAGATATGGAGTCTTCATATCTGGTACCTACTCAAGAATTTGTATTCCAACATATAAAAGGTACAAGTTTCAAGATATTCTTTATTGATTTTATTAAATATTATAAACTAATATTCATACATTAGATATAAATAATACTACTTGATTTTTTTCATCATGCAACTACTTTTGTTCAAGATTATTATTTATAGAGTACCTTTCAAAAATTTCCATTATTATAACTTGCACTATTTTATTTTGAAAGAACTTATCTTTTTACATTAGATGAATTATAGTTGTACGTAAATGTATGCATGAACTCTTAAATTATATATGAATGTTGTTTTATCTTTTAAAATTGATTAATACAAAGGTAATTCCAAAAGTTTTAATTTTGGAATTTGTTACATGTTCTACAATTTTTTTTTATATCATATTAATAGATTTTACAAGTATTTGTTACAAGTTACACATTTTACACATAAACCTAATATGTTGGAGAAATATTAGCAAATCACTTTCAAAATTCCTTTCCATATGTTATTTATAATGAATATAAGAAAATGAGGTAGTTTTATATATTATCGTAACAATATCAAATACTATAATTTTGAAGTTTAAGAAAGAATGAAAAAACATAGGGTTTCATTGAAAATTTTACAAGATCCACAAAGTACCCTATGCCCTACAAGTTTTATAGAGTATAAAAAGTAGGATGGGTACAAAGTGTTATAAGGTAAATATAAGTACAAAATTTATTACGTTATACCTTACAAGATAGGGTATGAATAATGTTACATACCGTACCCACATTGTACTCGATTGCCCATAGCTCTTAGTATCTAAAAATGTATAACACATGTTTATATTATAAAACATATAAACAATTTCTTTGCATTTGGTTCAATTAGCCACCTTATTTTTGCACCAATCAACATATCATACATAGAGCATCAAATAAGGAAAAATACACTAGAAAGATGAAAAAAATTCCAATCTTTTCCTTCGAGAACCTTTATTTTATTTATTTATTTTATTTAAGGAAGTATGTAATTAAAATGAATCAAAAGAGGACCTCCAATACTCTTTGTTATAAGTGTCATTAAAAATCCGGTTCTAAAATTAAAACAAGAAAAAAAATAAAAATATAGGTACTGAAATTAAATAAAGATAAATAATGTACGTCTTGAAATAATATATATATATATATATATATATAATTTAGGTCCATACATTGCTTTTATTTTATTTTGTTTTTTTTTTTTTCATTTTAGGACATACACATTTATTTTATTCCAATTTAGAACCTAATTTAAGAAGAGAACCTATCTTGACACCTTTTGAAAACTTAGTTCCCGAAATGAACATTTTGTCAATATAGATTTTAAGATGAAAAATTAGTAAACTCTTTCGGTACATTTAGTATCCATATATGTTCGACTAATTTCATTTATAGATTTCGTTTATAGATCTACCATGTGAGCATCCTTGTTTTACCACTAGCTAATTTTAAGAAATTTGTGGATTCTCCCCTCTATAATGCCATGTGAAGCTAAAGTTCAACATTTTACGCTAGGCTAAAGCTATAAACGAGCCAAGCTACTTGCAAGCTACTCGAATTCGACTCGATTTGAGCTCGATTAGTAAATGAGTCGAGTCCGAACCTAAAGTAAAACTCGTTTATCTAAACAAACCGAGCTTGAACTTTGATTTAGGCTCACGAGTAGGTTTATGAATAAGCTCGTTGAGGCTTGTGAATAGACTCGTTAATAAGTTCGTTAGTAGATTTGTGAATTTTTTTATGTATGATATATTATCTATAACAATATAATAAAAGTAATAAAAACTAATTTCTATTAAATAATTATGTATATATACTATAGTAACACTTGTATATCATATTTTATATTTAAAAAATAAAAAATGAGCTATCTAAATCAGTCGAGTTCGAACTTAAATTTTAGTTTCGATAAAAGCTCGTTAAAGTCGATTAAAAGCTTGGCTTGACTCGGCTCGGCTCTAACTCGTTTCATAAATAAGCCAAGGTAGAGTCTTAATTTCAAAATTAATAAAAACCTCGACTTAAGTTTGACTTCATTAAATTTTATATGAATCAAGCCCGAACTTTTAAAATCTCTGTTGAATTCGTTCGCAGTTCTCCACTAGGCCTGTCTTCAAAATATCATTTTCTGCTGCCGACCTGCAAGAAAGACTAAGAAGGTACAATCATATACCGATAGGAAAGTGGCATCGTGACGACTAACGACTATAGACCTTGTGCGTTTGCCAGATTAATATTATAATATAACGGTTTGGTTATTAGCGATGGAACCTTATTCTTGTGCTGATAGCTACTACTTCCTTGATATTATCGTATTGTATATTCTTAGCACTTGGTTAAAATTCAACAAAATCAATCTTTCTTCCTACAATTAATATCGGTTATAATAAACTTTTAGTTTCAGAACCATAAGAATCTGTTTATTTCATCGTATTCTGATCATTTTGACATCATACTTTTGTTGTTTTTAAGTAGATATTTATCAAGAAAAAAATATCTGTTATAAACAAACGAGCAATCGAAAAATGATAATAGCAAGTAGAAAGTAAAGAACACACAGATTTTACATGGAAACCCTTTCAGGAAAAACCACGGGCAGAGGCGAGAGAGGAATCACACTATATCAAAGTAGGAGTACAATAATTGAGAGATTTACAACTCTAATCTTTCAGATCTCTCAATAGAAAATTTGTGTTTGTGATGTGTTTGAAGTATATTCTAAAAAACCCTAAAAACAACACACACACACACATATATATGTGTGTGTGTGTGTGTGTGTGTAAGGATAACCGACATAACAACCTAATTACGACATTTAAATATGTAATTAATGAGTAATAAAGGCCTGAATTATGACCGTTAAATGTATAATGAATGAATAATAAATATATGGTCAAATATTCATTCATTAACATTTAACTACGGGAGTCGGTTACGAAATTTCATAAACAGTCGGTTACAGAAATCGGGTCATAAACTCCAACAATCTCCACCTTGACACGAATTCTGGAGTAACAAACACAATAAACTCCAAAACTTTGATAAACAACTCCACCTCTTCCACAAGTTCCTCAAAGGAATCAATCAGCTACCGACACTAAGCAAGTTCAAACAATGCTCAAACTTTGCAATGGGAAGTGTCTTAGTCAATATATCTGCAGGGTTGTCATGAGTGCTCACCTTGCTCACTGCAATATCTCCTCGAGCAATAATATCACGCACAAAGTGATAACGGATGTCGATATGCTTAGTCCTTTCATGAACATCTGATCCTTAGTCAGAAAAATCGCACTTGACTATCACAAGATACTGTAGACATCTTCAAATCACTAAGCTCAGAAAACAACCCTTTTAACCAGATAGCCTCTTTAATCGCCTCTGTAATAGCCATGTATTCCGCCTCTATAGTGGATAGAGAAACAGTAGCTTGTAAGGTGGCTTTCCAACTAATAGCACAGGCACCAAGAGAGAAAACATACCCAATGATAGATCTTCTTTTATCCAAGTCCCCGGCGAAATCAGAGTCAACAAATCCGACTACCCCATCTCTAGTTTTCCCAAAATGTAAACATACATTAGTAGTTCCTCTTAAGTATCTGAAGATCCACTGGACTGCTTTCCAGTATTCCTTGCCAGGATTCACCATATACCTACTAACAACACTAATGGCATATGCCAAATCTGGACGCGTGCAAATCATCGCATACATAAGAGATCCTACTGCATAGAGTAAGGGACCTTTGACATATAGTCAATTTCATCTTCTGATTTAGAGACTGATCAGACGACAGTCTGAAATGACCTGCTAAAGGGGTACTAACAGGTTTAGCACTATTCATATTGAACCTGGAGAGTATCTTCTCAATATACCCTTTTGACTCAGGTGTAAGATGCTTGATTTTCTGTCTCTTGAAATTTCCATACCAAGAATCTTCTTGGCTGCACCCAAGTCCTTCATCTCAAATTCCCTGTTCAATTGTGCTTTAACCCTGTCTATCTCTCCTCTATCCTTAGCCGCTATCAACATATCATCTACATACAACAGTAGATATAGAAACGACCCATCTTCACAGCGCTTGAAATATACACAGCTGTCATAATTACTTCTCTGAAATCATGAGAAGTCATAAAAGAATCAAATCTTTTATACCACTGTCGTGGTGATTGCTTCAACCCATATAGGGATTTCTTTAATCTGCACACATGGTCTTCTTTCCCTAAGACCCCAAAACCTTCCGGTTATGCATGTAAATGTCTTCCTCAAGTTCACCATGCAAGAATGCAGTCTTCACATCAAGCTGCTCTAACTCAAGATCCTCCATAGCCACAATACCAAGCAGTGCTCGAATAGAGCTGTGTTTCACAACAGGAGAAAATACGTCAGTAAAATCAATACCTGGTATTTGACTATAGCCTTTCGCGACAAGCCTAGCTTTGTATCTGGGTTCTTCACAACTTGAGTCTCCTTCCTTTTTCTTGTAAACCCACTTGCAGCGAACGGCTTTCTTACCCTTGGGAGTTTCACTAACTCCCATGTTCTATTCTTCTGGTGGGATTTCATTTCTTCTTACATAGCGATCATCCACTTACTAGAATCATCACAACTAACCGCTTCTGTGTAAGTGGACGGTTCTAAACTTGAATCAACATCATCAGCCATATTTAAAGCATATGCAACTAGATCCGCTTCCCCATATCTCAGTGGAGGCCTTATCTCTCTCCTGGGTTTGTCTTTGGCAATCGAATACTGTGGCTGTTGAGATGTAGAAGCCGTTTGAGAGATAGGTTTAGTTGAATCTGTATTGATGTCAAACTCCACCTGCACACTTGATTTCTGCTGGGTTTCATCAGAAGTAACAGCAGGACATAAATTATGCAACATAGCTGATTCATCTAATATAACGTCCCTACTAATAACAACTTTCTTCAATTCAGGACACCATAATTTATATCCTTTAACCCCAGTCTTGAAACCAAGAAATACACACTTTAGGGATCTAGGCTCAAGTTTACCATTATTTACATAAGCATATGTAGGACATCCAAATATTTTCAAATCTGAATAATCTGCAGGGGATCCAGACCATACCTCATGTGGAGTTTTCTTCTCAATGGAAGTCGACGGAGATCTGTTGATCAGTAAACAAGCTGTGGAGGCAGCTTCCGCCCATAAAGATTTTGGCAACTTCGAATTGGAGAGCATACATCTCACCTTCTCCATAATGGTCCTGTTCATACGTTCTGCAACCCCGTTTTGCTGGGGTGTACCAGGAACCGTATGTCTAACAATCCCTTTAGACTTGCACAAGTCATTGAATTCACTGGAGCAGAATTCCAAGCCATTATCAGTGCGTAGACGCTTCACCTGTTTTCCAGTCTGTTTCTCAATCATCGTCTTCCACACTTTGAACGTAGATAAGGCATCACTTTTCTGCTTCAGGAAATATGCCTAAACCTTTCTGGAGTAATCATCTATGATTGTCATCATATAGCTGGCATCGCCACTGGAGGGCACTCTAGCAGGACCCCAAAGGTTAGAATGAATATAGTCCAGAGTGCCTTTAGTATTATGGGTACATGTGGTGAACCTACCCGTTTCTGCTTCCCAAAAACGCAGTGTTCGCAAAACTTTAATTTGCTGATGCCTTGCCCATTCAAAAGTCCTCTCTTACTCAATTCATTCATACCGGCTTCATTCATATGCCCCAGACGCATATGCCATAGCCTTGTAACATCATTATCTGACATGGAGGAACCAATGGCTGCATCACCTGTAACAACAGAACCCTGCAAAGAATAAAGGTTAGCAGTCTTTCTATGGCCTTTCATCACCACCAGTGAACCCTTACTGATCTTCAGGTTTCCACCTTCACCAGTATATTGATACCCCTTCAGATCAAGGGTACTAAGAGAAATCAAATTTTTCTTTAAATCAGGAACGTGTCTCATATCACTAACCACGCCATCAAACATCTTTATCTTGATCGTTCCGATACCTGCAACTTTATAAGAAGTGTTATTTCCCATCAAAACAACACCTCTGGAAACCGCTCATATGTTGAAAACCAGTCCCGATTGGGACACATATGAAAGATACATCTAGAGTCCAAAATCCACTCTTTACTGGCCTGTGAATCAATGTCAGAAGCAACAAGAAGATCACCATTAGTATGATCTTCAACAACATCGGCCTCAGCCGTTTTATCAGATTGGTTTTGCTTTTGATTCTCACCAGTCTTCTTATTTTTATTTTGCAGTTTATAGCATTCTGCCTTAATGTGGCCTTTCTTCTTGCAATAGTTACAGGTTTTAAATCTATTAGAAGATTTAGATCTGCCTCTAGAATTCCCACCAGACTTACGATCTTGACTCCTACCACGAGCTACCAAACTTTCAGAAGTAGACTCAGATTTAATCACCAAGTGTTTCATCTTTTCAAAAGAGCTTAAACCAGCATAAACTTCATCAATCGACAAAGTATCATGACTATACAGAAGGGTATCTCTAAAGGTCGCATATGATGGAGGCAAAGAACACAATAGGATTAAACCTAAATCCTTTTCATCATACTTAACTTCCAATGTTTCTAAATCAGAAACAATTTCTTTAAAGGTTGTTAAGTGATCATCAAGAGACGCACCTTCTTCCAAATAATGAGAATACAATCTCTGTTTCAAATGCAACTTACTGGTTAAGTTTTTCATCATACATAGTTGTTCCAACTTCAACCATAATGCGGCAGCAGTTTTTTTCTTAAGCACATCCTGTAGAAGCTGATTCGACAAATGGAGATGGATCTACGAAAAGGCTTTTTGGTCTTTTCGCTGCTTTTCTTCCGGTGACCAAGATGCAGGCATCTTCTCAAACCCTAGAAGTGCGTCATCAAGATCCATCTGTGCTAAAACCGCTCGCATCTTCACCTGCCACGAGAATCTGGTGTTGCGATCCAAAAGAGAATATTGTACTTTATGGTTGCCATTATCAAAACCTACGCTTTGATACCAGTTTGTTATAAACAACGCACAATCGAAAAATGATAATAGCAAGAAGAAAGTAAAGAACACACATATTTTACGTGGAAATCCTTTCGAGAAAAACCACGGGCAGAGGCGAGAGAGGAATCACATTATATCAAAGTAGGAGTATAAGAATTGAGAGATTTACAACTCTAATCTTTTAGATCTCTCAATAGAAAATTTGTGTTTGTGATGTGTATAAGGATACCGATATAACAGCCCAATTACGACATTTAAATTTGTAATTAATGAGTAATAAAGGCCTGAATTATGACCGTTAAATGTATAATGAATGAATAATAAATATATGGTCAAATATTCATTTGTTAACATTTAACTATGGGAGTCGGTTATAGAAATCGGGTCATAAACAGTTGGTTACAGAAATCGGGTCATAAACTCCAACAATACCGATGAAAAATTGCCAGTTTTACTCATAAACTAGCCAAATAAAACTAATATTGATCTGATCCATATATGATACAGATAAGTTATAGATGTTGATATGATACAAATACGATACAGATAAAAATAAGATAATCCAAACATACCTAAAGTAAAAGTTTAAGCATATCTATAAATTTGTTTTTATATTAATTGGTTGATATCATTCTTCACTTACAGTTAAAGACTTATGATTGAAATCTATCTAATAAATTATTTATTAAAATAGGGGTTGAAATGAGTATGTGGTAGTTTAGACACATTATCACTTGCTTTGATATCACAGGAAGTTTTAGAGTTACCACTATATAATGTAAATATTTAAACTATGTGATAAGGTTTTATAATGCGGTTAAAGTAGGCACATGAATTCTTGATAGGAAGATTAAGGTGTTCCTCTACTCAAACTAGATAATTGCTTACAACACGAATTAAAATTCTTTCCCATTTTAAGAAATAGAATTTTATGGATTGCACCTTTTGAATTCATCTGGAGATTTTGCTTATAGAAAATGAAGCAAAGACCAAATTCCATTTATTTTCCATCCCAAATGAGCAAGGAATTGAACGTTTGAGCTCAACTTAATTCATAGGCAAAACATGCATGATACCACGTACTTCTATCACACTCCGTTCAGGCAACTAGAAATATTTTTGAGTATAGTATAAAAATATATCCAGTCATATTTATTCCATGTGTCTTTAATCATTTTATCTTTAAAATTGTACATTCAAATAGGATGACTTTAAAAAATAGCATTTTTTTTTTTAAACTCCCAAACGACCATAATGTGCATTACAAATTATAGAGAAAGTGCTTGTAGTATTTTTTTAGATTATTTTATCTAAGGGCAAAGTAGTAAAAAGGGGTAAAAACATCTTTTATGAAGAATTGTAGGTCTAAATGAATAATTTTAAGGATAAAAGATTCAAACCACATTGAATAAACGGAAAAAGATCGGCCAAAAAAAAAAAAAAAAAAGAATAGACAGAAAAAGGCCTGGTTTTTGTTTTCAGGAACCAATGCAACCAAACAGAAACCAGCCAAATTCATGGGAAGTGTCAATGTTACTAAGGATGTGAGCATACAGGGTAACATTCGGCAGATGCTAAAGGAGCTATTCGTACCTGACGCATCTACACAAACTTATGGAGAATATATACACACGCACACACACAAACACATAATTTTCAGAAAATTTTTGTCGGACTCTTTATTTTTTTAATGTATATTTTTGATATAATTCAACCACATAACTCAACTATTGTCATATTTATCACAAAGATCTACAGATGATTGTAGCTTGCCGTCCTGAAAACAATAATAGGGGGCATCATTAGTTAGTGGTAGTGTTTCATGATTAAGAAAAATGCTAGTGAAAATAAAAAAGTATTTTTTCCCATTTTTTTTGTTTGTATTTTTCCCATAGCTATATGCCAGTTAGTACCACAGCGACACCTTTACTTTCTGTCATTATTTACCACTGAAAACTACTCATAGTTATAATTTTTAAGATTAGGGTTAATGTCATAAATGAAACTTGAAATTTCATAAAATATTCAATTAGATACTTAAACTTTGATATCGATCAATTTAATAGCAAAAGAACTTTTCGTGCACGCAAATGATATTTTTATCAAATCTTTCGAGTATTATATTGATCGATTTTAAAGTTTTTTAAGTATTTATAGATGTCAGGTTCTCGATGACAACGGTTATGCACGGGTCGCATGGATCTCGCTCCTGGTACATGACTTTGTAGTGCTGCTGAAAAAATGACATTTGCTGATGAGATGGCTTGGAGAGAATAATAGAAGAGGAGGAACAGACAATCCCAGTGTCTCAAATGCATAAGTAACAGATAAGGGAGCTTGAGTAGATCTCGCGCATCGACCTTATAGCTCTTGAGCTATTGAGATGGAAATCACTTGAAATGCCTTGTTTGATCTTTTTAAGCAGAGCCTCCTCTATGGAATGTTGTTTATCTTCTCTCTCCAAAAGTTACAAATGAAGAGGAGGAGTGACTGAACATTTATAGGCACTTAGCATAGATGACGATAGTCAGATCACCTTAGTGATTGACGGATGAGATGGAGTAAGCTCAATTCATGTTTATCCTGAATGAGCTTCTCATTGGCCAAGGCCAGTAGTCATCTCCTGTGTGCATGAGCCTGCCTGAAAAAGGTTGGATGCGATGGACCAGTCCAACAATCCTGTTCCAAGTCCACCAAGCCAAATCTCTCCAAACCATCCTAATATAATTGAAGCGGACTCACTGGGTCTTATCACTCAGCCTGCAAGTCAAGCACAATAAATAAATAATAATGTTTATATTTTAAAGCCCTATTACAATATTAAATTAACCAATTTTAAAATTCATGTACTAAATTGATCAATTTTAAAGTTTATGTATCCAATCGTATATTTTATCAAAATTCATGTACTATTTGCAACATTAACCTTTAAGATTATTATAATAATACCTCTTAATTCTAACATTTTGTTAGTAAAAATTAAGCCAGGATTACAATTTTTTTACAAAACAAACACACCCTGAAGTGCAAAGCAAAACCTTATGGAAGGAGTGAACAGATGTCCAAACCGATTGACAATTTGAATGATTACAACAAAGTAAAACAACAACTGAAGAATGCCTGGTTTATATCACAATACGATCGAACTGGAGACGCAATGAATGACGCTGTCCGAGTCCTTTTTCGTCTTTTTGTTCCTTCTTTTGTTTTTGATACAAATATATATTATATGCTGCTAGATAGCCTAGGACGAATAAACTCATTGGTTCCTCAAGGTGCAATGGAATCCTATGATTACAAGGTTGTGCTTAACTGCTTATTCTAGAAATTTTCTTTTCCAGATTTTTCTTCCTTTCTTTTTTTCCCTCTTTTGTTCGTTGTGGTTAATATCCTACAACTTTCATGATAGATATTACCAAGATAATTTTAGAATTTGAGAATACAAGTGATTTCTAAAGTTTTTAATAATAGAGGTAATGGTGTGGTAGCAGTCCGATATGTAATCAGGTGAATATATGGTGCCAATCAGCAACCATGCAAAATATTTATAAAAGACAGTAAGGAGAATTATTTTCTTTTCATTTAAAAATGGGATATTAATGGGTAACCACATCACTTTTTTTATTTTGAAAACAAGTAAACCATGTCACTTGTTATGCCCTTCTCCCTTCATATCACTATCCATGAAAGTCACTTGCAATGATAACTTTTGACATTGTAACTGTAATATATAAATAAATGTTTTATAATGAAGGGTAAAAATGTCAATTGGTTAAAAATAAGAAGATTTTATAGTCCACTTTAATTTATATATGTATGGTTTGATGTATGACAGACACGTAATTGAAGATGGAGAGGCGCAAAACATACGCTGGGCATGCCCTATTCACCACTGGCCTTTAGCAAGCCTACATGGCCAAAAATTACATCCGAGAGCTCTTGGCTGCTAGCCTTTTTTCCTAAGCTGTCAACCTTCTTATTCTGCAATTAAAGGGTTTTTTCCGAATTTTCTTTATAACCAAGGCTTCCTCCTTCACCAAAATTCATTCATAAGCATATAAATCTCTCAAAAACCTCATTTCGGAAACATGTGAAGATCCAGTAGTTTTTTATCTATCAGGCGATGTCGTTTATGTGGACTATGGGGAAGACGATAGTGGACTGACTTTCCCGCGGATGTTTAGATTTTTTGGCTTAGAGATAAACAATCAAAGAACTTAAGAAGTTTATATGTTTTTAAGAATATAAAGTTTTATGTTCCTAATTTTTGTTATGAGACTTCTCTTCTAATGGTTAAATTCTTAATTTGAGTTGACTTTGGTTTATACCAACTAGGTTTACTGAAGATTGTTATATGAAATATTTTAAATAGTTACCCTTTTATGTAAGTGATTGATGATTATGTTTTTATTTGTGGATTGGAGAAGTAATAGGCTTAGTGTGTCCATCTCAAGTAAAGATATGTGGGGGTTATAATACCTTCAGTTTAAAGCATTACAGCTTATTTGGTATCAAATCTTAGGTTCATGAATCTTATTAGATGTAAGTTATTAACTCCTTAAGACGTTGAGCAATGATGAGTGAGATAGCAAATAGTTAAGGTTGTCTATCTAGTTAGTATGTTGTTATCTAGTAGTTATATATATGGTGTTTTGATATTTAAAGTTGGATTTACCCTTTTATCTCATGTTATCAATTTGTCTATGTTATAATGCCTCCTAGAAGAAGAGCCCTTGATATTGATTCCTCCAAAGCTGGTGAGGAAGAAGTTAATGGGGAGCAACCACCAAAAAATAAGCCACCTTTGAACCAGCCACCTATAAATCAGCTACCCTTAAATCAGTTACCTCAGGATCTACCACCACCACTGCCCCCACCAATAGGATAATAGGTATCTGTGGATGTTGCTCAGTTAATGCATGTAGTGAATACCTTGCTGTGAGTATTAACATAGCAACATCGGACCATATATCAAGATGTAGAGATGATACAAGCTAATGCTGAAGCCTGAGGATAAGAGACTCTGAGATTGAATGGAAATGGTACAAGACAGACAGATGTGCTGAGTTTGAACAAGTTTGTAGACTTGGTATACAAATTTGAACCAAAGCCTAGGAGACCTTTAGTTGCTCAGCTATGGATGGAAGAAGTAGAGAAGACCTTTTCTTCTTTGGACATAACTGAAAATAAGAAAGTGGAATATGCTTCATATTACTAACTGGAAGAGCAAATAATTGGTGGTTAAGCACCAAGAGATACATGGCTGAGGTTGTTACCTCGGATAGGTTCGAACAAGCCTTCTATAAGGAGTTTCTCCCTGAAAGTGTAAAAAAAAAGATGCTACAAGAATATTACACATTACAGTAAGGAACGATGACTGTTGAAGAGTATGAAGCAGAGCTGAACAGACTGATAAGGTTTTTACCCAGTCCTTCGAAAGAAAGTGAGAAGGCTAAAGTAAGCAAATTTATTATTAGGTTGGAGCCTGAAATACAACACCACGTAAATTTGAGGGATTTGACCAACTACTCCATGTTGGTTAACAAAGCAAAGATAGTTGAGTAGGGTTTGAACAAGATGAAGAGTCATGAGCCACAGGTAGGTCAGATCTATCTAGGGAAGAGACCAGCTTCTAGTGTGTTTACCCAAGATAGGGGAAAGAGGCCTATGACTCATTAGATTAGATCTACAATTTAGAGCTCAGATAGGAAATGTATCAGATGCCTTGGGCCTCATGATATTAAAGATTATAAATGGCCTAAGAATGCCTATTTTACATGTGGCAAAATTGAACAACAACCATAGATTCTGCATAGAGAAAGCTATTCCATAAGTGTATAGTTTTAAATGTGCATAATATGGACATAAAGCTATTAACTGCAAAAAGCCTAGAAGGCAAATAGTTCCAGGAATTTCGAACTGTCGATCTCTGGGTGGCTAAGGATAAAGAGCACTAGCCAAAGTTTATGCTCTTCAGCATAGAGATACCTCCAGCATAGACACTATTGCAGGTACACTCCCTATACTCTTGCATAGTGCATATGTCATGTTTGATACTGGTGCAAGCCTTTCATGTATATTTGAATCTTTTGTCTCTGTATGTGGTGTGTATGTTGAATGTATGTTTGGTTGTTTGTCTATAAATACACCTTTGGGGAGTGGAACTATGTTGAACTAGGTTTGTAAAGATGCAAATATAGAGATAGAGGGTATATATCTACCTAAAAATCCAGTAGTCTTGGATGTGATAGATTTTGATATCATCTTGGGAGTAGATTGATTGGTGAAGTATCATGCAGTGATTGACCGTCACATCTAGTAGTAGAGTTTAGTCTGCCAGATAGGGACCAGTTTATACATAAGCTTAAAGTGCAAATACCTCCAACTCTACTTACATATGAGTTGTGGGAAAGGTCAACGGTAGCTATGGCAACCATGATGGTAGAAGATTAACAGGGGAAAAATCTTACACAGATATTAGTGGTATGTGAGTACCTTAATGTTTTTCTAGCAGATCTACCAAGGTTACCACCGGAGAGAGAAGTAGAGTTTTGTATTGACTTAGTGCCGAGTACTATGCCCATATCTAAGACACCATATTGTATGGCACCAATAGAGCTTGTAGAGCTTAATTTCCAACTAGATGATCTGCTTCAGAAGAAGTTTATCAAACCTAGTGTGTTGCTTTGGGAAGCTCCAGTGCTATTTGTAAAGAAGAAGGATGCTAGTATGAGGCTATGTATAGACTACAGGGAACTGAATCAAGTGACTATCAAGAACAAGTACCCTCTGCCAAGAATAGATGATTTGTTTGACTAGTTAGCAAGAGCAAAGGTATTCTTAAAGATTGTTCTTAGATCGGGATATCACTAGCTGCAAGTTAGAATAGAGGATATACAAAAGACAACTTTCAGGACCAAATACATTACGAGTCTATAGTGATGCCGTTTGGTCTCATAAATGCACCAGCCGCCTTTATGGACCTCATGAATAGAGTCTTTAGAGATTACTTAGACCTGTTTGTAGTGGTCTTTATAGATGATGTCTTGGTGTATTCTAAAACGAAGGAAGAACATGAAGAGCATTTGAGGTTAGTCCTGAGCAGATTGCAAAATGAGAAGTTATATGCCAAGTTCACAAAGTGTGAGTTCTGGTTAGAGTAATTGTCTTTATTGGGACATATTTTGATGAAAATGGAATTTCAATGGATCCTAAGAACGTGAAAGTAGTAGTTGAATGGCCAAGACCTAAAAATGTGTCAAGAATTAGAAGTTTTTTGGGAATGGTAGGATACTATAGGAGATTTATGGAGGATGTTTCCAAGATTGCAAGCCCATTAACCAAATTGACACAGAAAGGGGTAAAGTATGTTTGGG
The DNA here is from genome assembly GCA_024138025.1 of Combretum micranthum. Lineage (NCBI taxonomy): Eukaryota > Viridiplantae > Streptophyta > Magnoliopsida > Myrtales > Combretaceae > Combretum > Combretum micranthum. The sequence continues at coordinate 520,196 of JAMXBD010000913.1, read as the reverse complement.
ATGAGGATTGTGATAATAACTTCTAGTAATTGGAGGAAAAGTTGGTATCTACATCAGTTCTAGCCTTACTAGTAAGTGGTGAGGAGTATATTATCTACAACGATGCCTCTATATAAGGATTAGGTTGTGTGTTGATGTAAGGAGGTAGAGTGATAGCATATGTTTTCAAACAACTGAAGCCCTATGAGAAGAATTATCTTACACATCATCTGGAATTGGCAGCAGCAGTTCATGCCTCGAGGTTATAGAGGCATTATCTATATGAAGAAAGATGTAAGGTATATATGGACTATAAGACTTTGAAGTACATCTTTACTTAGAGGGAACTGAATATGAGACAAAGGAGTTGATTGGAACTAAAAAAAGACTATGATGTGGATTTTCAGTATTATCCTGGAAAGATAAATGTAGTAGTAGACACCTCGAGTAGAAAATAAGTGGAAAAATTTAGCAGCTTTGATCACTTATGAACGACATCTGATGGTTGATATGAGAAAGCTTGAATTTGAGATAGTGGCCAGACAAGTAAGTGCAAGATTGATAAACTTGCTAATTTAACCTACCATTATAGAAAGGATCAAAGCAACACAAGTGGATGACAAAAAGAATGGAAGTAGGCAGAGCAATTGAGTTCTACATTGATGAAGAAGGTGTCATGAGATACAAAGGAAGGTTATGTGTGCCGGAGCAAGGAGAGCTTAAGAAGGAGCTATTGAAAGAAGCACATCACTCTAGTTATTCTATCTATTCGGGAGGCAACAAAATAATCAGGATTTGAAGAAGTTGTATTGATGGAATAACATGAAGAAGAAGATTGCAGAGTATGTATCCAAGTACTATACATGCCAATTGGTCAACATTGAGCACAGAAGACCAGCAAATGGATTGAAGCCTTTGCCAATATCTCAATGGAAGTGGGAGCACGTAACTATGGACTTTGTTTTTGCTCTACTTAGAACAAGAGAAAAGTTTGCTTTGGTATGGGTGATTGTGGATGGGCTTACAAAAGTAGCTTAATTTATACCAATCAAAACTAGGTACAAATTGGATCTTTTAGCAAAGTTGTATATCAAGGAGATTGTGAGGTTGCATGGAATACTAATAACCATTATGTCAAACAAAGACACCAGATTTGTTGAAAGGCTTTGGAAAAGTCCACACAAAGCTTTAGGTACCAAAGTGGTTTTTAGTACTACTTTCCACCTTCAAATAGATGGACAATTTGAGCGAACCATACAGATTCTAGAAGACATGTTAAGAGCCTATGTTTTGGATTTTAAAAGTAGCTAAGATGAGCATTTGCCTTTGGTGGAATTTGCTTATAACAACATCTATCAAGAATATTAGAATACCAGCTTATGAAGTCTTGTATGGTAGAAAGTGTCGATTGCTAATCCAATGGGATGAAGTTAGTGATAGACAGATTTTGGGACTATAACTGGTAGAGGATGCCATGGATAAGGTCAAAATGATTAGACAGAAGTTGCAAGCTCCTCAAAGTCAACAGATTATTATGTCGATAAAAGGAGGAGATCTTTGGAGTTTCAAGTGGGAGAACATGTTTTGCTTAAGATCTCACCAACTAAAGGGGTTGTCAGATTTAGTTTGAGAGGTAAGTTAAACCCCATATATGTGGGACCTTATGAAGTCTTGGAAAGGTTACGTGATATGGCTCACATATTAGCTTTGCCGCCTAGTTTGGACAGAGTACACAATGTGTTCTATGTATTGATGTTAAGAATGTATGTGAAAGATCCTGAACAAATAGTAGCTTTAGAACCGTTGGAGGTATAGTCGAATCTATCTACCATTGAAAAGCTAGTAAGGATTGTCGACACAAAAGAATAGATTTTGAGAAGGCAGGTGATCAAGTATTTAAAGGTGTAATGGACCAATTAATCTCAACGAGAAGCTACATGGGAACTAGAAGAGGAGATGAGGACAAAATATCCTGAGATTTTCAATGATTCAGGTAATTTTCAAGGACGAAAGTTTCTTTTGTGGGGGGAACGGAGATGTAATATATTGATAAATGTTTTATAATGATGAGAAAAAGTGTCATTTGATTAAAAATAAGAGGGTTTTATGGTCCATTCTAATTTGTATATATATGGTTTGATGTAAGATAGACATGTAATTGAAGATGGATAGGCACAGGACATACGCCAGCCTTGCCCTATTCATCGCTAGCCTTTAGCCGGCCTACATGGCCAAAAATTAAATCTAAGAGCTCTAGGCCGCTAATCTTTCCTATTCGAAAATTAAAGGGTTTTTTCCAATTTTCTTTATAACATAGGCTTCCTCCTTCACCAAAACTCATTCCTAAGCTTAGAAATCTCTTAAAAACCTCTTCTTTAAGGATCTTAGCCTCAAGGGAGATCAAGATATAAGATCAAGGTGAGTAGATCCTCTTTAGTTCTTTAGAAAATTCGAAGGAAACGATCATTTCCTAAAGTTTTCTTTTAGGTTTCTAAAGGGAATCTTGAAGTTTTAGTGTTCTACAATCAAGGAAGAAAAAGAATAACCAAAGAAATAGGTAAGTGATTTTTATCAATTCTTTTGGAGATTTAAAGGTGAAGGTTTTATGAATTTCTTAGTGGATTTTTGAAAGGGAATCAATTTCTTGAAGATGAAAATCATATTTTATACAACTTATTGATGATCACAAGAGCTAGAATGGATACTTGTTTTGATTGAATTTATGTTTTAGGACTAATTTGGACAAAGAAATCAAAAAAGAGAATTTGAATCAAAAATAGGAAAAATTGAAGTCAAGGCCGCATTTCTACATTCAAAGCCGCCTGCGTTAGACGGAGTAAAACTCAAGGCCGCTGCAGTACTACCAGCTTTGCCGAGCATAAGTTTCAACCACACTGAAAGCCGCCTCAAAGCTGCGCGTAGAAGATGAAGAAGCCACGTACTTGAAGGCCGGCAGCTCAGAATTGGAAAGTCACCAGCGCACAAAGAGTTACAGCATACGCTGGCTCCTAAGCCGCCGGCGTTGGGGCAGTGTAGGACAAAGATATGAAAAGACACGAAGACATCAAACGTTTGGAGGAAATTGAAGCAACAAATCTGTTGGAATGCCTACGCTGGTGTGAAAGCCGCCGGCTTTGGGACGGCGTTCGTTATAAATCAGCCCAACGCTTCATTTTTTATCACATACGCCGGCTAGATCTACACATAAGCCGCCGGCATAGAAGCGGCCTACAGGTGTAACCGATATTGAAGGCTGCCAGTGCACTGCCTGCGCAAAGGATAATTTGAAGATACGCCGCCTGTAAGCTGTCGGCGTATGATCCATAACTACCGGCGTACAAAGTGAAATAGCAAAGTTCATTTAATGTTTTGCACGAAATTTTTCCTTTAATTAGGGGGTCTTGTCCTCACTTTCAGAATCATCCCAAGTAGCTCTAAATCATACTATAATACATAGATTAGAACAAGCATTCCATAGAGAATTTTGAAGAGAAATTGAAGTTGTTCAAGTATTTGCAAGTGAAGCTTTGATATTTTGAATTGGTGATATCTGATCTTTTTCCTTTTATGCAATTCATCTATCTGAATATTCTAATCATAATGAAATCATTTGCAATTTCTTATCTGATTTTTGAATCATCATCCATGAGTAGCTAAATCCTTTTTGTGGGAAGATTGATGAAGCTTTAAACATGCTAAAATGATCTTTGAATCCATGTTATAAGATAGTTAGAATTATGAGATATTCATATTGAGTTCTGATTATTCATCATACCTTTGGTGTATAAGAATTCTAATAACTCGGAAGGAAATTAGGGTTCATATGAATTCATAAATTGAGATTAAATTACAATTGGAAGCAACGAGTTTAATCTAATTTAGAAATTGTCCATGAATATTAATGCAATGTTTTATATTGATTTCTCACTAAGAATTAGGGGATGTTAATATAAAGTATTAGTCAATTATAGAATCGGAAGGTTTATAATTGTAATTTTGATTCCATTAATAATTTATTTAAGAAGCTATTGAATTGTTTTTGTGGTTTAAAAGGTTTTTTAAACTCTGTTTTTAAATCTTGACAATTTCTTATGAATATCCATGAATCTAATTATTATTATAACATGACTTCAAGTTGATTAGTAATAGTTTAAAGTGGATTCTGCTCCTTCCCACATTTTTCTAAATATATCACTCTCTTTAAAAGCTCATTGCATTCATATACATACTTAATTAAGATAATTTAGTTTAATCTTAATCTAATCATTTGAAAAGATCAATTGCCTAGATATTAGTATTAGTTGATAACTGTCTGGTAGTTAATAGATCTCCGTGGGATCGACACTTGATTCATGCTATGTTACAAGATAAGGCCCAGTACGCTTGCTGGATTAGATGCTTTGAAAATTCACTATTAATTATAGCACATCAGAAGATTTAGAGGAAAACCTAATTTATGGGGTTTAGTGATTTTGTGATTTAACAATAAAGAGAGGTAGGTGTGTACCAAACCTAGATTGTAGTTCTTTTCATATTAGAGTTTATATTATAAAAAGAATGTGATTGTTTTATGAACATGTTGAGAGTGAGATTTTGTTTATGTGATCAGGTGTATTGCTGAAATTATGGTTTGTTTTAAAAACCAATTCAGATACGACCTTACCTTGTTTACTGCTTGTGATTGGTAGGATTAGAATTTATAAATGAATATAATGATATATGGTTTTTAAAATTGTGTTTGCTGCTTGTCCATGGCTAAGTCTAGTAGGTTGGGAGGACCATTGCTAGTAGGACGGCGTCTTGATGATCTATGTGTGAGGTTGTTCTGATTGAATTTGTGCATAGAGATGATTTCGATAGTCTAGGAGTGGTACGATTACGGTACTTCAGGGTGTGGGATGTTCCCAACACCAACATATGTATATATTACTTATTTTCTATATTGGTTGGTTTTACGAAGGCATGAGCTATTGCGAGTTTAGGACTAGTGTACAATGGTTTTGAATCATGTTGTCTACCGGCTAATAAAAGATAATAATATGTGGTTGCTGCATTAGTTTTTAGGCTATATGTGAAATTGTTTAATGCTTATTTATATGCATATGTATGTGGTATGGCGTATTGGGCCTTTGTGCTAATTCCTTTATCTTTTTCAAGAACAGGTAAAGATCCAATAGCTTTTTATCTATCAAGCTATGACATTTGTGCGAACTATGGAGAGGATGATAGTGGACCAAACTTTTCTACTGATGTTTAGATTTCTTGGCTTAGAGATAGACAATCAAAGAACTTAAGAAGTTTATATGTTTTTTAGAATATAAAGTTTTATGTTTCGGATTTTTATTATGGGACTTCTCTTCTAATGGTTAAATTCTTGATTTGAGTTGGCTTTGGTTTATGCTAACTAGGTTTTACTGAAGATTGTTATATGAAATATTTTAAACAGGTATCCCTTTATATAAGTGAATGGTGATTATATTTGTATTTGTGGATTAGAGAAGTAATTACCTTAGCATATCCATCTCAAGTAAAGATACGTGGCAGGTTGTAATGCCTTCAATTTAGGGCATTGTAGTAACTAAATTTAGACAATCTTAACACATAACCTTTGACATTATCCATGGGTTCGTTCACATCCTATAAGACCTTTAATAGATATTTAAAGTGTCACATTAAAATTTTAAAGATCTCATTTTAAAAAGTTATTATTTTATTCTTAAGGTTTTTTACACATCTTTTTAGGTTTGGTAGACTCCATATATTTTTTACATTATATACATGATAAAATAAAAAAAATTATAAAATGATATGAAGAGGCTTACTTTTTGGAGTCATTGGTGGGAAATCCTAAAAAGTTTTAAGAACCTCCTATATCGTAAAACCTCAAAAAGTGAAATTCTTCACATAGGGTCCTCTATCAAGTATTGCAGGATGAGATGCTCTGATATACTCTTAAACTAGTGATCTATGGTTTTACTATTTATTTTTTATATTGACAAATAACAAAAGAAAGTGTTTTTATGAGGTTCCGATATATTTGTGAACTAAAAATAAAGGGATATTAACAAAATCAATCATTAAATATTTCAATAATAATGAAATTGAATTAGTTTATAATTGATTTTGAATTGATTTACTACACATGATCTATAAAAACTTTCTTGACCATTAAAAAGGAATGATATAGGAGTCATAGAATTCAATCAATATGGTTCGCCAAGTTTATAATTATACTAATACCAGCTCTAGTGAATAAGGAATATAGAAAATTTCATAATTTAAAAATTAGAAGAAAAAAGTCTACTGAATAAAGGAAAATAAATACTTTCATCAATTATAAATTCGAAGAAAACACCTCACTTGATTCGTAGCAACAACAAAGGTTTACAAAACTCAAAGTTAATAATTTATTGTCTGTCTGTAATGATTATACGATATGCCTATTTAAGGTTCATTAAATAAAAGCCTAGGTATCTAATACAGGAACAGCTTAAAAGGAAATATATCTGAATAGCTAGGAAGTAAATAAAAAATAGAAACTAATTTATAGGGAAATATACCAATATCTATGGAAAGAAATAACACAAAAATAAATGACTAAAAAGAAATAAACTCGGATAAATAACGCAAAGGAAACAATATAGAAAAATTAATGACGAATCGATATTTGTACATCTTCTAGAATCCAACCTAGAGACCAGATATGGTGAACACCAGTTAACTTGGCTGATTGTTCACCCTAAAGTCGACAAGGTGATCGGCCTCCCTCTTCAGTTTTTGCTTTGGTCAGCTTCCTAATTGGACTTGCATGCACCATTTTTCCTTTCTTTGGGAAGATTAATAGTTGAATCCTACTTCTTCCTTTAGGATTCTATTTGTTTCATCAAATTTTGATCATTTTGGTACTATATTTTTATCATTTTTAAATAAATTTTTGTTAGTTAATGGTCTTATAGCCTAGTAACATCTCTTTTGTCTATCATTGAGAAGATTAGGTTCGAATCCCCCCTCCCCATTTGTAATTAGTCACAAAAAAAAAAAAAAAAGATGTTTGTGAAGAAACATACATTGATGAAAAAATGATAATTTTATTCATAAACTAACCAAATATATACGATACATATAAGTTACAGATGCAGATTAGCAATCCAAACAAACCCTAGTGAAAAAAAATCCCTATGCATGTACCATGACTAGACACTCAATATCACCAACAATTTAAAATTGATCTATAGTGACATAGCGTGAAAGCGTAAAAAACAGAAATCAACTCACTTGATGATTTCTAAAATACAATCAATTACTAAACAAGCAATTTTCAAGGGAAATTTCTCTACATAGAATTTCAAAGTGTATAAAATTGTGAGTTATCTTTTCAAAAGCCCTAAAAGACTATTTATAGTCTCAAAAAATAGGAAGGAAAACAATGCAAATAAACTAAAATCACATGGGAAAAACGTTGCCAGCCTTGATTTATACATTGAGCATCCTTGCTTTGTACATTGGAAGCCTAGATTCTGCACCAGCGGTGTATGTGTTACGCCGATCTTATATTGGTGGGCTTTGGGCTGCCTTTAGATTTGCACTGTATTCGGTGTATTTGTTATGCCGATACTATGCCGATCGCCTTGAACTCAACATTGGCAGCCTTGGATACTACACTAGTAGCTTTGGGGGGTTGGCCTAAAATTGGGTGCTTTGCATTATTCTCTACTACCTGCAAAGAACTCAACCCCGAGTTCTCATTTGGATATAATGGTGAGTCATCTGGGTAGAATGGGAATAGGTAGGCTATATTGAAAGTTTTGAAAATGTTCATGCTATCATGAAGTCTAACTACATAAGCGTTGTCGTTAACCTTCCTTATAATCTCATAAGGACCATACTTCTTGAGCTGCAACTTGCCATACTTACCTACTGGAAATCATTCTTTCCTTAGGAAGACGATCACCTAATCTCCTACTTCAAACAATTGCTTCTTTCTATGCTTGACCGCAACTCCCTTATGCTTTGCATTGGTATTCTCAAGCCGTTCCTTCACTTCATTGTAATAGCCTAACATTGTTTAGCCATATTCTTTGCAGCTGTACCGAATTCAGCTCCCTTGGGCAGCTTAACCAAGTCCAATGCGTATTGTGGTGTCTTGGTATAGATTATAGAGAAAGGAGATTTTCATATGGTCCTATGGACAAAGCTATTGCAAGCAAACTCTACTAAAGCTGATGATAGTTCCCACTTCCTTGGCTTCTCACCACATATACTTCTCATTAGATTACCAAGGGTCTTGTTGGTTACCTCTATTTTCCCATCTATCTGAGGGTGAGTCGTACTACCGAAATTCACGAGGAGTAAAACATATATCAAAGTGTCTTCCAGAAGTAACTAAGGAATTTGTTGTCCCTGTCTGATGTAATGAACTTGAAGAATTCATGTAATCGCACAACTTCCCTGAAAAACAACTTGGCAATAGCATAGACATCTGCAGTCTTTCTGCATGGAATAAAGTTGGTTATCCTGGAGAACTTGTCAATAACCACAAATATTGAGTCAGCATCTCGATGCGCACGAGGTAAGCCTGGCATGAAATCCATAGATAAGTCTTCCCAAATATTTTCAGATACTGGCAGTGGTACGTACAAGCTAGTATTCTAGGACTGCCCTCGGATATTTGATAGATATAACAACTCTCCACAATTCTATTGACATCCTTCCTCAATCGAGGCCAATAGTACCTATCCACCACAGCTGCAATGGTCCTATCTCGGCCCAAGTGCCCTGCTAATCCTCCACCATTCAGGTCTCTAATCAGCTTCTCCCTCAAAGAAGACTCAGGGATACATAGTTGGTTCCCTTTCATCAAGCATCCTTCAAATATATGGTAGTCACAATAGGACTCTTTTGTAATGCACTTTTCCCACATATCCTTAAAGTCAACATCATCCCCATAGAACTCCTTCAACTGCTCAAACCCCATAACTTCAATGCCGATAGTGACTAACAAATTAGCTCTCCTACTCAAGGCATCAACTACCTTATTTTGCACTCCAGACTGATGTACTAGCTAAAAAGGAAATCTCGGCAAAAACTAAATCCACCTAACATGTATATCCTTACTGATTCTGGTCTGATTACTCATATACTTTAGAGCCCCATAGTTGGAGTACAACACAAACTCTTTTCTAACCAAATAATGCTCCCAAACTCTTAGTGCTCTTACTATAGAATAGGACTCATTGTCATAAGTTGACCAGCTCTTCCTTGCATCACACAATTTTTCACTGTAAAAACCCACTGGTCTTTTCTCCTAAGAAAATACACCACCAATGTCAACTTCATAGCATCACATTCAACTTCAAATAATTTATCAAAGTCAGAAAGTGCTAACACAAGAGTATTACACAGCTTCTCTTTCAGAATAGCAAAACTTGTCTCAGCCTCTTCTCCCCATTGAAACTTCCCTTTCTTCAGGCACTCAGTTAAGGAAGCAGGAGAAGAACTAAAGTACCTGATGAATCGCCTATAGAAGCTAGCTAACCTGAGGAAACTCCTCAATTTGGCCACATTTTTTGGAATAGGTCATTCTCTGATAGCACCCACCTTCTCATCATCAACTGTTATCTCTTCACCACTAACCACAAACCCTAAAAACAACAATCTCTTTGACATGAAAATGCATTTCTTTAGATTAGTATGGAGTTTATTTTCTTTCAGCATAGTCAAAATACTCCTCAAATGATCTATATGCTCATCTTCAAATTTACTATATATTAATATGTCATCAAAGTAGATTAGCAATAATCTACCAATAAAGGATTTTAATACTCAGTTCATGACATGCATAAAAGTACTGGGTACATTGCTGAGGCTAAAAGACATCACTAGCCATTCATACAACCCCTCCTTTATCTTTAATGTTGTTTTCCACTCATTCTCAGGTTTAATTCTGATATGGTGATATCCACTCCTCAGGTCAACCTTGGAAAATACAACAGCCTTACTCAACTTGTCTAACATGTCTTCTAGGCGAGGCATTGGGAATTTATACCCAGTAGTAATCTTATTGATAGCTCTGTTGTTGACATACGTCCTTCAGCTGACATTCTTCTTTAGAGTCAGTAAAGCAGGTACAACACATGGGCTTATACTATCTCTGATAAACCCCTTCTGCAATAGCTCCCGAACCTTCTCTTGTAAAATCTCTGTTTCCTTGAGGCTCATTCCATAATGTGGCAAGTTTGGTAGACTTGCTCTAGGCAACAAATCAATCTAGTGCTGAATATCTCTCAAAGGTGATAATTCCCGTGGTAAATCATCTGGCAGCACGCCTTTAAATTCCTATAGCACCTCTTTTACACCCTCTGGTACTACACTACTATTCTCCCCATCCACTGTCATGACATTCTTCACTATAAGCGCATGAACAACTCTAGACTCCTTCATATCTTCTTCCAACTCTTTCTCTAAATGAATGATTGTCAGGAAAGAGCACCCCTCTACCTTACGGGCTTTGGTGCGATTCGCTATCTTCAGAGGCAATAAAGTGTACTTCACACCTCCTTTCTTTACCCTGTACACATTTTCCTTCCCTGTATGTTGAGCATTCATATCATATTGCCAGGGTCTTCCAAATAGTAGGTGACATGCATCTATGTCTATAATGTCATAATAGACATCATCTTGATATTTGCATATGGAAAACTACACTACACATCTCTCCTTCACCCCTATTCGTTCAACAGATTTAATCTACCCTATAGTGTAAGGATTATGATATTTTTTGCTGGCAACTGTAGCTGATTAAAAATCTCTCGCCCAATAATATTCTCACAACTCCCATTGTCAACAATTAAATCATATACTTTATCCCCAATAGTGCATCTAGTGCGAAACAACTAGTGTCGATGGGTATTCTCTTCTTGCTTGGGCAGTAACATCAATTTCCTGATAAAATGGGCCTGCTCAGCATCCTCATCACCCTCTTTAGAATAATCTTATTCTCTATCAGGTTCACAATAAACCTCTTCCCCTTCATCCCACTCTACTATATTCACATTCTTTCTATTTGAACACTCATTAGACCTATGGCTTGGTTGATTGCAATGGTAGTACTTACCCATGATAGGTTTGGCATATGGATTATTCTGCCTCTGGGTTTCTCTGGCCTCTAAGGGCTTCTTGCCAACTACCTTGTTAGCCTTCTTCTCATTACTATCACCAGGCTTTTCTACAACATCTTTATTTTTCTCGGCCACTACCTTACTTCTATTACTACCGTAAACTCCATACCCCTTTCTACTTCCTACAAATTTGGTACTCTGCTCCTACAACATCAGTTTAGCCTTAAGGGCCATGTTCTTCGCTTCATTCAAAGTCTTCAACATAATGACCCTAATCCTATCTTTGACCTGTAAACCACCTACATATTATGCTACATGTTGGCCTTTACTTTCTCTAAGATCATTATGCTTAGCAAGTCTCATGAACTTAGCAGTGTAATCATGGACTAAATGTGTCTCTTGATGACATTGCTGGTAATGCTGGAAAAGGATCTACTCATAATTAGATGGCAAGAAATCCCTTTGTTGCATACTAGCAATTGCTTCATATTAAAGCATGACAGTATAGGATGCCTACTCTCTTTCTACCTTCTATTCTGTAACCTATCCTACCAAGCAGAGGCTCCTCCCTTCAACCTATATGCAACCAACCTCACTCTATGCTCCTCTGGAATCTCCATATAATTAAAGAATCTGTCTACTTCTACTAGCCAATTCAGAAATTCCTCAATATCAAGATTTCCATTGAAGCTAGTGATATATACCTTTAGGCAAAAATCATCCCCGTCACCCTGGTCATACCTATGATAGTCCCTTCGATACCTACCTCCAACTTCACCAACTTATCTCCACGGTTGCCTCTCTTCATGTAAGATTTCATCTTCCTCAGTAGAGTCCTCATCTGAAATATGTGCCCATCAATTTGCAACTACATGTTCTATTGATCGAACCGCCATAAGCATCCCTTGCTCTTGGTCGTCTCCTAGTAATATCCCTATGTCTATTGGCATCCTCGTTGGATTCTTTGATCCATGACAATGATTGCTACCCTAGGATCCAACTGTCCAGTTCCTCGGACTCCTGCATCTTGATTACCATCAAGAATATGATTGCCGTCAACATCATCGTTAGTTGACATCTTTGTAGGACTTTACCTTGCTCCGATACCAATATGATGCAGTGTGAAATCGTAAAGAACATAAATCAACTTACCGAATGATTTCTAAGACATAGTCAATTGCTAAACAAGCAATTTCCAAAAGAAGTCTCTCTCAATAGGGTTTTATAGTGTATAATATCTTGAGTTATCTTTTCAAAAGCCTTAAAAGACTATCTATAGTCTCAAGAAATAGAAAGGAAAACAATACAAATAAACTAAAACCATGTAGGAAAAACGTTACCAGTCTTGATATCTATGCTAGGTAGCCTTGCCATGTACGTTGGAAGCCTAGATTCTATGCCGATGGCATATGTGTTACGCCGGTCCTATGCCGGCGGCCTTTGGGCTACCTTTGGATTTGTGTTGCATTCGGCATATTTGTTACACCAGTACTATGCCGATGGTCCTGGATACTATGCCGGTGGTTTTGGAGGGTCAGCCTTAGACTGGATGCTCTGCATTACATAGGTAATGAAGCTCTCTGAATTAAATGAATTTGCGAATAGTTATAGTTACGTGTCATAGTCCATTTAGCTAATTGACTATACTGCTGCATCATGATATGGTTCTTCAATTGAAAACATGTTGTAAGATGTCGGACTTGATTTTCAGTTCTGCAGGTATAGGTGTTTTTATCAACTACTACTTCTACACTCTCGATCATTTTGTTAATCATAAATTTCAATAATATATCACAATGTATTTTCTCTTTTATTTCTTCACGTTCTTTATTTTATGATTTTGATTCTGCTGATTCCACATTTATCCCACCCAAGACTTTTTTTTTCGTTTTTCTCATCTACCTATTTCTGTACCTGATTTTAGTTTATTCTAGCCTGTTAGCTCTCCACTTTAGTCAAAGCACTAAGGCAATTTTTTTTTTTTTCACTCATAACGAACCGATAAAAATTCTTTATGGGATCTTACACTACAAAATTGCAAAACCTTCAGTGGCTTTCCTAAAACTATATAGCAATCACCTAAGAAAGCAATACATAAAAATTGAATCCTCATAAGCTTTGCCTTAAAAGAAAAAAAAAAAAAAAATTAGCTACTTGAATTACTTGCGAATAGGGATTATTCACCATTTCTATTGCCATCCTTTTCTATTGCATAGTTCGAATCAAATTATAACAGTTACACTTAATAAAGAGGAGAATCAAACCATGCACCACTCTAACACGATTTTAATCCAACAATTAAAATCACAAATTAACAACCAAATCACCAATCAATTCACGAGTCTTTGGAATCGCAATCAATATTCAATCTCTTTTTTTTCCCTAAATACCCTCAAACATTGTTCAAATTTTCAATTGATGAAAAAGAGAAACAACCTTTACCACAAATTCTCTTCCAACGAGGAGCTTGTTTCCAAAGGCCCTATATCCTAGAAAGTGAGAAACTAAGGACTTTGATACTAGAATGATATGTGGTTTAAATATGCTCTGAAACATCCTGACTTAGGATCTTAGATAATTTGACTAATTTGTGCAAAGTGGTAAAATAGTCAGAAATTTGATTGATTATTAAATTTTTTTTTTTTTAAATTATTAGAACGGAGAAGAAGGGATTTGAACTTAATTTTTTTTTATTATTAGAATAGATAAGAAAGGATTTGAACTTGATACTTCTTACTTCAGAGATCAAGGTTGATGCCATTGGATTATAAAGTCATTGGCAATTGAGTACTAAATCGATTACTTCAAAGTTCTTGTACCAAATTGGATTTTGGTGCAAAGTTAAATACCAAACTTAACATCGTCCTTGAAAAGAATAAATACTTTCATCATTCATAAATTAGAGGGGAATTCATCTTCTTCAATTCATATCAACCATAAAGATACCAATTTATATGTTTACCAACTAAAATTGTAGATATGCAATAAAGGGACAACATAAAAATAAGAAATATTTAATGGTCCTACCCATTTTTTGAATTACTATTATACAACTATGTTCGAACTATTAAAACACTTATTAAACTAACTCTTATGATCATTTTAATGATCAAATGATAGATTGGATGGTCCCATTGAGTAAGATTATGGAACATAATCCTAATAACTAAAAAAAAAAAGCTTAAAATATAATTTAATAAACAGGAAAATATCCCTACTATTTATGAATATAAGTAACACAAGAACAAATAACTAGAAAGAAAATAACTAGAAATGAAACAACATAGGAAATTAAGGATAAAATTTAGCTTTGTAGGTTTAAGGAAAACAATTGAAAGGTCGATCTCATTGAACCATTCACTGAATTGGTTGCTTAATGCCTAGTCAACCTCCGTCTTCTGGTCTCGTTTTGAGCAACTTCTTGATCAAAAATACTTAAGGCAGTCCACACTTGCTACTTCACTTTTACTTTTTATATCTTCGATAGTTTGTTCCTAATTGAATTTTTACATTTTCCATCTTTCAATAGGTTAAATCATTGCATGACGATGTGTAGAGTCAAAGGCTAAGAATATGTTTATCTAGAAATGGATCCTCTAAATTTATTGGGACTTATTCAATACCAAGTTGTTTTCATCCCAATTCCATCTCACATATATACATAACATGTGGAAGTCAGAGTTTAAGCATCAAATTTGAAGGACTCCTTGTGGTGGAAGCATATGAAAGAAGCTCTGGATTGGTCTCAAAGACGGCCATGTCCTTCTCCACCAAAGTCACCCAAGCTTCAAGTCCACCACCATATCGCGTGCCAATCAGAACCACAACATTCTTGATATTTAGTGCAGCGCTGCTTATCCAAACCGGTTTTCCCCAACCGAAATCAGCCTCATACAATTGAAATTGCCCCAGATTGGTGAATCTATATATTTCTACATTATTTGAGATTAGTTCCACTACCTACATCAAGGAATCGAAAACAACTGAATATCCACACTCACCTTGCATTGATCTCACACATGCTTTGTCGAATTTTGCTATAGTTGTCCTGATCTCGTTCACCAAGTCTCCAACTTCAATACTATCAACCACCCTAGCTGGTGCTTTAGCCATTGCTAGCCAAAGCAGATTTCCAGCAGAGCAATCTGGCAGAGTTGGTTCCGTCCTAGGCCTCAAGTTCACAGCTTGTGTCAAAACCGAAGGACGGGTTGAGAAACCTAGTTTCTTTTTAGGGGCATTCATGAAACATTTCCAAATTGGTGCTGAAACAACCTCGTTTCGGCTTGGATGATCACCTGCACTCTACCTGCCAACAATCCCTTCCTTCAGCTTAGCGATCCTAGAGTTATCAAACACAAACCTTTTGGTAATACATATATCCTTAGGAATGTCTAGAGGTGGCAATAAACCTGACAAGTCCCTTTGTGGAAGAGGTTCGGGCCAACAACCATCGGTGTCGAGCGATGATCACCATCACAGCCTTCTCTACACTACTCAGTCCATGTATTAACGAAGGCAGTGAATGTGATTTGTGGGGATTGGGATTCGATCAAGACAATCATGTGCGTGCCATATGATTATTGTGCTATACGTGACCTAAGAAAACAACAAGTGTAATGATGATTAAGATAGAGTCATACAGGGAAGAGGAGTAGGCAACAAACAGTATCAATAAGCATAAACACATGCATGATAGGCGATGAGTTAGGATGCATCAACCTTACTAGATACTACAAATGTCATATATATTCTTGAGTGAGTCAAGTAATTGATTCATAACAATAGAAATCCGGTAGTACGACAATGTTTGTTCAAAATTTCGCTTATCCAAATGAGGTAGAAATTAGAGGTATTTATAAAGAATCTAGCTGTCAATGTCGTCTATCGGATTAGATAAATGACTAACGGCTAAAATGAGTCCCTCTCATAATAGATATAGAAGTAGGCTCCCTTGTTGACCCAAGCCCATTAAAGCCTTCATTTGTAATGTATGTGAGCCAATTTGAGACGAATTGGAATTGGGCAGGCCAATTCCCCAATTCCAATGGGTCATACTCCAAGCCTTTCATACCAATTCTCACATGATCATTCCAAATGAGCTAGACTTAACTCTTTAAGTCCTGTCACATTAGCCCAAAGAGTTAAATTTAAACAAAAATTAGGCTTAGAGTCTTTGTAATCAAATTCATATATCTACATTTTGCCTCCTGACCAAAGTCCTTCGGGTTATTAGACGAATTTGGGCATTAGTCAAGCCCTTTCGAATGATAACAGCCCCACTCAGTGCATGTGCGCTATAACTTAGCTGTACTGCTGCTTGGTGTATTAATTTCTTGAAAACTCATAAAGCAAAAGCCTAATGTAGCGTCACATATAATTGTATCATTTTATTGTGCATACCAAGATTACGTAATTAAAACTTCAATACATTGCTTCCTACATTCTATTGCTTGCCATAATTCTGATGCTTTAAATAAACACCAACTCTACTGGCTTACACAAAGACCAAATCCCTATCTAAGTTTATTACCAAAGCTCGTTACCTAAAGGAAGCCCATACCATGCTCATGAGACTTTTTTTTTTTTTTTTTTTTATGTTTACACAATGGATAAATATTCTGCTACAAAACGTTTTGTACTGTACAATATTGTACTACAATGAGTTGTCTGAATTCGGTAAGCTCACTGTGAAAAAGAAGAAGAAATCGTTGGGCCTCTTCCTTAAATTGTCGATGCACACTGCTTTAAAAAGAAAAAAAAGGCACGTAGCTCTATTCTTTATTCTTCTGTCACTAGCTTCATTTCACCCTCCATTATTTTGTCATTACCAGGAGAGCAACGTCTCCTTTCATTTTTTCCATTCTAAGATAATATCTCTGCTCTTGCTCAGGTTACCCATTTCTCTTTAACATTGATAGCGTTCCAAGGTTTCTTTTTTTTTTCAGACACGGAGATTGTCTTCGTCTTTTCTACCCTTTCAGGCCTGTATTGTTAGTGTTTTTCAACAGAAATGCACCTTCACCAAGCCATTTCAAGATCATACATTTGAGTAAGGAACAAGCTGTTATAACCTCATACTAGGCTTCCAATGACCTTGATGGGACCAGGTTATATTAGCTTCCTTTTGATCTTTATTTCTGTTAATGACAACTATACTATTATGTTTGTTAAGGAGTTATTATCTCTGTGGGCTTTCATGATGACTGCTTTATTCAAGACGATATTGATCATTTTGAGGTATACAGTGCCAATCGGATGATTTGAACTAGTGCTAACACACAGGCTATTGCTGTTCTAAAATAAAATCATGTTCCTTAATACTATTTTACCATGTGTTTTGAAATCCTCGAGTCTACCGTTCTGATCTTGTGCAGTTTTGATCTTTGAAAGGCTTGTAATATCATCTTTCACTAAGTCCTTCACTGTCTTCAGAATCAATTAGCTCATCAGGATCTGTTGTTAATGCATCCACAAAAACCAAACTTTCAGGTCTTCATAAATTGCAAGACAGAATTGTTCCACGTCTTTACACATCTAGGAGACTCCTTCCACACGATAGATATAAGTGCTCTGCATGGGATTTACAGTGGGATTCTCGAGTAGTGCTGATGAAGGGTGATATGCAGCTGCTGTGTTGTGCTTGGAGTTGACGATAGCTTGGAAGTTGTTGTGGTTGATTTTATTTGGCTGCTATTATGTTGAAGGTAAAATTTGGCTGAACATAGTGGAATCAGGTTCATTTATGTTTGACCTCGAAGATAACATTGGTTATAAGCTCTCGATGACAGCAAAATGCCAATTAAGAACCAAAGTCATGCAGTACACAACGATCAATAATCGGAGCTGCTATTGAGTAGACCAGCATTATTCATTCATCGAACACCCGACTGCAACAGAAATCCTTTATGTGTAGTTCCCTTGTGAAAATGGAAGGGCTAACAAGTTTGCGAAAAAGTAAGGTTAATTTTACCATTAATGGGATTTGCCATGAATTTGCGATGGGAATTGACTGGTATGAATCAGAGAGCTCCATTATTATTATAAACAACGGGGGTAAAATGCTGAGCTTCTCTTAAGCCTATTTTAGTCGGAACTCTTGCTGAAATATGGCATGCTACTCGGTTGGGGCCCAAGTGTGGCTGATGGTATTACTAATTCGGCTGTCATTCCTGGCGAGTGCTCAAGAACTGATGATATGTTGAGCTCATAGAAGAGGCTCATTAAAGTTCCGTTGACATTTGTCACTCAGCTGTTACTCTTATGAGTTAAATTTAGATATGGCATAGGTGCATCCGCTGTTTTCAGGAGAATGGGCTTCCTCAACTCACTAGAAGAGTGGTGATGTCTGATGTTGCATGAGGTTTATCTTTCGGGAAGATTTTTTTTTTTTTTTTTTCTCTGGAGCTGAGCTTTTCCTATCATGCAGCTGCGAGCGGAATTGCTAGCTGAGGTCATTCACTGCATAGAGATTTTCTCCGATACTATGGCTTTGGAAACATGGTTGCTTGCTTCAGCTATGCTTCAACTGCTCTTAATTCTATCTGCCTTCCACCACTAAAGTTCGAGTTCAACTAATGCAGAATCCCGAGAAAGTGGTGTAAAAGCAGCTAATATAAAAACTTTATATAGAAGAGTTGGAAAAGATGTTATTAAAGGAGGAGGAGGAATTTGAGGAGTCGTAACAATAAGTTGTATCGAGAGGTGCAAAAGATGTTATGTAGACATGTGGCAGCGATGCTGTTAGTGAGCACTCGAAGAGCGCCATGTTGGTGCCACACATCATGCATGAGCACTCCAAGGTCTACCAGGTGTTTCAGGTCTCTATCCACACACACCAGTCCCCCACAATCCTGAGTTGATTTCATTCCTAGTTCTCAAAATCGAAGATCGTGGTTTTTGGTTGCTGGAACAACTTGATTATTTAATTGTTGCTACTGAGATTTGAACTGCTGCAATTGTTGCTTGGAGCTGATTGTAAGTAACATGACGGTCTGGTATGGTTGTTGTCAAGGAGGTACTCTAAATTCCGCCTCTGATGTCAAGGAAGCTCACTGATGCGCTGCTATTGTCCTTAAGTGTAGATCAGGAAGTCGAAGTGCAGGAGTAGTATATTCAAGGTTAATTTTGACCTTGATTCATTCCAAATTTGACAAAACCCAAAACACAAAAATTGTAGGTCTAACTCTCATGTTTCAGGATTTTGAATCACGTCAAAAGGAGTTTGGATAAGAGAAATATCCATAATAGACCAAACTCTGTCAAGTTTGCGAAAATTAGGCACCGCGACTATCATGCAACAACTTCACGATAAAAAAAGTCGTTTTATACACTTAGAATATCTCAAAACTCAAAACAAAAGCTGTATAGTTTTTTGATAGGTTTTCATAGAATTTTGAATCAGCTCAATAGGAGCACGGATGAGAGAAATATCTAAAATTTACTAAGGTCTATTGAATCTGCAAGAATCAGGTATCACCACTAACACGCAACAACTTCATGATAAAAACTGATTTTGTACATTTGTAATCCTTAGAACTCAAAATACCAAAATTGTAAATATTTCTCTCAGCTTTTCTTAGAATTTTGAATCATATCAAAAGAAGCTCGTATGAGAGAAATATCCTTAATTTATCAATATTTGTCAAATTTGCAAAAATTAAGGATTCTTACTGTTATGTAGCAACTTCATGACGAATTTTGTATTGATACACTTTGAATTCACCAAAACTCAAAACATGAAAGTTGTAGATCCCCCTCCATCTTTCTATAGAATTTTGAATCGCCCCAGATGGGATAATATGAGAGAGATATACATAATTTACAAAACTGTACCAGATTTAAATATGTCAAAACATAACTCTGTAGATGCAACAACTTCACAACCAATTCTATATTAAGAAACTCCGAATTCATTAAAATTCAAAACATGAAAATTTTAAATTTGTTTCTTATCTTTCTAAAAACTTTTGAATAGTCTCAATCCGAGTTCATATGAGAGAAATGAGCATAATTTACAAAATGCACGTAGGCTGTCCTATTCCCTTTTCTAGTGTGCTGTTGATTGAAGTTGCTACTACTATCTTGGATATCCCGACCTGTGTTGTAATCAATATATATATGCTCAAATAATGCATATGGATCTATCAAACTCACTAATAACTTAATTTTTCTCATTTGAGGAAGTAAAATGAATTTTGGGCTTGATCTCTATTGCATGTTGTGCTTAGCTGTTGTGCCTCCTTTAAATTGTGTAGTCTTGGCTTGCCTATACTTCGATACGTGAAACGATCATGGCTAGTATGCTATCATGTAATGGTTTCCATTGTATTGAATTTGGCTTGTGCATACCAAAACAACATGAAAGATAAAATTTTTAGGCATTAGGAAATTGCATATGTGCTTCATGCCTTTCTATCCATTTAATGTGTTGTTTTGTATAACCATCATAAACGGGCTTAGTAATTGTCAAAGAATTTGTATACTTTGTTTTTATATATGTCTTTATGACAATAAAATTCTACATGAGCAAAACCTCTCTTGTTTGTGAAACTAACTTATCTCATTTTCTTGCAATGCAGGGCTTTAGATTGAAGTGTTGAATCCTCATCACGTATCCTATTGACTTCATTTTTACAAGTATGATTTTCTTACTTTAGCGACTGCCTATTTAAGGTCATATTAGTGTTGTCAACCATCAATGATTCTTGAACATGTGCCCTAAGAACACTCAACTTCAAACATTCTTGATCATCATACATTCCATTCATTCATCTAATGACTATGGTGCCTCATGATTTTTAAGACAAAACTCTCCTTCATCCGTGTTCCGACCGCATAAGTGGCAATCTTGAGACCACACATGTATGATGACACTCTCATCCGTCTATGTCCCAAACCTCATGTGACAATCTTGGAATCGTATATTGCATCTGTGTTCTATTCCTCACATGATGACCTTGGCACAACACCACACCGTTGTGAGAGAGGCTCTCCTCAGTTGTTTGTGTCTCATTTGCCCATGCGACGATCTTGGAACCGCACTACTATAAGAGGGTACTCTTCCTCATCTTATGCATCCAGTCATTTGGTGAATGAATGCGATACTCTGCTAGTTGATATTCTTGCCGTGTGTCTCACATGCTGTTGATTTGAGTTCACAAGTAGCATTCTTTTGATTTTGCATGATTCCTTCACCATTTAGGTGTATATATAGCAGGTATCTTGGGAATGATGAAGGAAAATAGAAATGGTAGGTATCTTGGCAACCATACAGACAAAAATAATGAAATATTGGCAAATTCAAGTCATGTGCCAAACATTCCCTTGCCACGTAGTAAATGGCTTGAAGCTACAATATGAAAAGATTTTTTCTAGAGAGATGTTAAGAAAAGGATTTATGCGCGCATCCTCCTAAAGATGGTGAGTTGCATTTCATTCAACCGAAGCCCTAAGTAAATGATAAGAGGAATATAGATGAGAACTTCATATTACATTTCAGAAATGAAAGAAAGGAGCTTCCCCTTTTCGAGGCTGTATTCCATTACCCATTACAGATATTACAAGGGCAGCAATTATGGTTATATCACATCATAAGCAATTCCCATTATAGGTCTCGTTTAGAAGGTACAAGAATCAATTTTTCTATATGAATCTCCTCTAAAATGGTTGTCCGTTCTCAAAGTATTGAAGCATAGCAAGCTATATTAGCATGTTGGAGTACGTGTACGCATACTTTTGTGACATAATGGAGTGAGATTACTCCAACTTTAGAAGATGTATGCATACTACTGAGTTTTCCTTGTTCTGGGTCGATTGATATCATCACGACTAAGATCTCAAAGGAGGATGAGGAAATGTTAGAAGCTGATAGACAAGAAGTGAAAGACAGTCATAGACAAGCATCATTTTGTGCATGGATTAAACATTTTTTTCATCACGAAAGGACTTGATCTGAAGGCCCTCATTATGGATGCGAGTAAGTGTGCATTCCTTGCTTTGTTTATTTATGCTTGATTGTCACTACTTCAATCTGATTATACTTATAACTTGCAATTCATTTCAGGCATGAGTTAGAAGCTTTCATTGCTTGTTAGTTATCCATGTACATGTTTCTTGGTTCATCCCCCAATTTTTTCACTTGGCAATTCATCTTGTGCGTGGAGAATGATTTGCCTTAGCGCCTTTTTATATAGGATCTTTATATCAGAGTTTGCACGTTTACAATAAAACTTCAGTTCAACCAAAGGGGCAGTATATTATTGTACCAAATTTAGACTTGGGATTCTTGCACTTGTTTTTCATTGAACATTACAAAACGTATCTAGGTGTGCCTATTACGAAACTTGATCCTACCAAATCTCTAGCTTAGGCTTGGGTTTATACAAAGCCTTTAGGCTCATTACTTGATATTATAGATGATGCTCGTGAGGTTGACTTTCGCTTTATACAAAGGAATTTGAGGGGTATGATTCGTGTACGACATATTACCCTTCGAGTCCTAAGACTTTAGTGAATCTAATGGAATGTGGAGAGCTACGTTCTGATGCTGAAGTAGGATATGTTTTTTGGTGTACACCTCTAGGCTTGCCTGCGCTTCATGATTGGTGTGACTCTTCTATAGAGTTCCTGGAGCATAGGGTAATGTTATACTCACCTCATCAAGCTGCACGACACTTTAGATTTGATCAAGGTGTACCTTCTATAGTAGCCATTAACATAGATTTTAACAAATGTTGTGAGGCAATTAGTCCTAGGAAGTACCATGAGCTTTACTTTGTTGTTAGACGAATGTTTTTTCCACCTATCAATCGCTCTAGTGTTGCATCAAGCGGATGGTCGACATATTAAACCAGGTGTTTCAAAGCATTTAAGAAATATACTTCTTCAGCTATAGATGACAATTTGCTAAAGTTGATCATCTATAGGTATGAGTTCCACTTTCAGCTTCTTAAAGATGACAAGAACAATATTCTAATGAAAGCAACAATTAGGTGAACTATGCCTCCTACATCAGTCATCAGTCAAATCAAGCGTTCTTACCTTTGTGAGGTATTAGATTTTGTTATTTAAGTTATCTCTTCTCCCTTTATATATATATATATATATATATATATATCTTGAAGTCAATTATAACCTTTGTTCACCATTGTTTATTTGTGGGATACAACTTTGAAAGGTACATCTTCGGCTCTAGTGGAACAACCATCTAAGGGTAAACATAGCAGTAGCCATGATGTTGTTACTTATACTAGAGATGGTTCTATAGCAGGGTCTACCCCTTCAATCACACGACCTTTTCCTAGTCACTATGGTTAAGGAAAAGTATTATAAACCAAAGATCATGTAATGACTACTACTGATATAACCGAGGAGGAAGATGATAGTGAGGAGGTTGACTATGAGTTGTTCCTTGTTAATGATGTTGGCATTAAGGTAGTTCTTCAATAGATGATTTAGAGACTTGTAAAGGCCTTCTCGTAGATGAGGAAGACCTCCGTCTTGAAGTGAATGACATTGTTGATGATGATCTCAATAGAATGGTAGCTCATGACGATTAGGAGCCTAGAAACATCGAAGATGGTTATGTCCACGCTCATGACATTTCATTGGTAAACCTTCCATCGCACAACATTATAGTTGATGGTTCTGCTTCCAATGCTACTTCAATTTCTAATGCACTACCTCCTTCAATTAGTGGTGAATCACAACAAAGAAGAGCAGACAAGTCTATTATAGTTGCAACTATGACATGCTTAGATGATACAGCTTCATTTCATGGTTATATTGTGCCAACTCACCTAGTGGAGCCCTTGTAGAGTCTTGCTACCATAGACAAGGAATTTTGGGTTGGTTCTTCTTTGCTGAGGATAGAATTGGCAAACACAATGATGAAGATACTTAGTAAAGCTATGCTATTGATGGAGAGGTCTTGGAACTCTTTGTCAAAGACTAAATTAGAGCAACTTGTCCAATGTGTTGAGGGGGCTCATTTGCTATAATTCAAGGTTGATAGCTTATGGTCTATTGCTGCCAAGGCCAAGAGGTGACTAGATTATCATGAAGCCAAGACCCATCATGACAAGTTAATGGTAAATATGCAAGAACTTCGCCAAGAAGCTAAGATAGCAAAGGTTGAGATGGAGGCCATGCTTGAAGATAAAGACTTAGAGTCCAGAGTTTGCTCAAACATCAGGCGTAGTTTAGATTAGCTTATATCTTCACTTCTAGTTCAAGAACAATCTCCTTTGGGGTAAAACATCGTTTACCTTGATTTTGCATAATTGTAGCTTGATATTGCTTTTATTTAATCATTTATTTATATTAGTGAGTAGCAAGGTATCACTCAAGTCATCGGTAATATGCGCATGTAGCTAAGTAACAATGCTTTCACTTAGTAGTAGTGAGGCGTAGAATAATGAGTGCTATTATGACTATTATGTTGTGCATCAAAGCAATGCTCTCACTTTCTAGCAACGGTTTGATTTGATACTTTATCATATTATAATTTGTACACTTCGAATAGCATAGAAGTCATAAAATACCACGTCATGTTGTATAACTTTGCACATTAAGATTATCATTCCTTTTGCAAGCAAAGACATTTTGATTTCACGAAGGTTGTTAAAGGGGTACTACCCACCACTTAACCATTCCATCAAATACAATAGTTGGTATAATATACTTAGTCAAAAATTTGTATGCATGCATCATGCCACGCGCTTAGTAAATTTTAGCAATTACAAACTATATGTTGTAACATGAATGAATGTCGTGTGCGTAGGAGACAAGTCTCCCACTAAGCAACAGCAACATATAAATATAACATATGACTAAACTGATGGACGAAACAATCATGTGAAAGTAAGTTCATGTTATTCAAGTGACCATGATCACTAATCATCCTATTACATATAAAACTTCTTTACATATTGAGAATTTATAGGAGTTATAATAACATCAGTCTTCAGATTGAGGAGCTTGCAATATCCACTATCATGGACTTCATGTACAACAAAAGGACCTTCTCATTTTGGTATAAACTTTGGTGCAAGTATACCTCGGCATACGTGTTCAGTTGCACGCAGTACAACATCACCCACCTAAAAGGACCTTTTACGCACCAATTAGTCATAAACTATACCAAGCTTGTGTTGGAACTTGATCAAGTTGTTTTTGGCTTTATCTCGTCTTTCATCTAAGGCTTCCATGTCTATCATGCGTAAGGCATCTGGCCCAAGCTCAGAGTTGATCGCTAATCATGATGAAGGGATCAGAACCTCTATGGGCACAATTGATTCGATACCATATATTAATGAAAAAGGTGTTGCTTGTTTTGGTCGTCATTTCGAAGTCCTATAAGCCCAAAGTGCTAGAGGTAGCTTATCATGCCATTCTTTATGGTTGTCATGTACCAAACGATTGAGCCCTTTTCAAAAGAGTCTTGTTCGTAGCTTCCGCTTAGCCATTGCCCTTAGAGTAATAAGGGGTCGACTTCACATGATCGATACTAGAGGATTCCAACAGCTGTCGGACATGTGAGTTGATGAAAGGAGTGCCAATATCTGAAAGGATGCATTTTGAAATCCCAAATGTACATATAATGTTCTCCTTAATGAAGCTTGCAACTATTGGTCCCGTCACCTTCTTTAAAGGGACAGCTTCTACCCACTTAGTAAAGCATTCAATCTCAACTAAGATCTAAATACAACCTCTAGATGGTAGGTGAATGGGACCGATTAGCTCAAATGCCCAAGTATGAAAAGGCCATGGGTTGTCAAACTATGAAATGCGACCACAGGAGCGTGAATCGCATCTCTATGTTCATGGCAAGCAACACAACATTTAATAAAATTGGAATTGTCTAATTCCATGGTTAGCAAATAGTACCCCATGTCAAGTAGTTGATAATACAACTTCCTTGAACCTTGGTGCTCACCACATTTTCGAGCATGTAACTCAATTAATATCTGTTCTGTTTCGGGAGATGTAATGCATCTGAGAGGCTTTCCCATAAATGAAACTCTATACAGCTCATCTTCAGGCATTAAGTATTTTCCGCTTTCTTCTTTACCAACCTAACATCTGTGCTATTAGTTGGTAGTACACTATTCTTCAAATAGTCAATGTATGGACGATGCCAATCTCCATCACTTGCCATAAAATTACATTCCTTGACATCTGGCAACTCAGAGCACTTGGGACAATGCTTTTGCACATGAGATGCATCCTTAACCATTGAAGGCCAGTAATACCCTACACGTTGAATGCAACGATACAAAGGAGTTCCTTCTTCTCCACACCAGATTTTATGATACTTGCCCAATTTTAGTCGAGCTTGTTTTGCATAAATGCATAGAGATAAATACCCTCCAGTCCTTTGAAGTACAGGGTACCATTGACGCGAACAAAATTCTTCAAAGTCACAATGGAGGTCGCATTAGGCTATGCTAGTTGGGTGTTGATACGAACACGTCAGTCATTTGTTGTTTCCTCATCTTCCTCCAACAATTGCAAGGCTATGCAAGGAATGGTTTTCTTAATAACTTTAACATCTAGACTTTCATCTAAAGCACGCATCGGAATCTTAGATGCCAGTGTTGCCAACACATCTACATAAGGGTTTATAGCTCGCTTGGTATGTTCATACCTTACAACTTCAAACTTCCCAATTAAAGCTTGCACTACAGCTCTATAAGGCGCAAGTGCTAGCTTCTTGAGAGCATACTCACCATTGGTTTGCTTGATGATCAAATTTGAATGGCCACGAATACAAAAACGGTTTTCTCCAGCTTCCAAAGCAAAGACGATCCTAGTAACAATGCTTCATACTCAGCTTCATTATTAGTGAAATGAAAGTCAAGTTTAAATGCTAAGGGTATTTCCTGGCCATTTGGTGATGTCAATACAACTCCTGCTCCCCAACCTTGACTTTCTGATGAACCATCAAACTGAAGTGACTACTCTTCTTCTGTTTCAATCATGAGTGAATCTTCATGAAATTCTGTTGGTACGGTATCTGTGATCACATCTTCACTTTTCATTTGGAAAATGAGCCAAGAGGTCAGCTAAGGCTTATGACTTAATAACTTTAGGAGTCTGTATTATAATGTCGAACTCTCTAAGAAGCAACAACAACTTTGCAACATGCCCAGATAACGCTGGTCGTGGCAATAAATACTTGCTAAGATTTGACCGAGTGACAAGATTGACCCTATGTGCTGGGAAGTAGTGATGCAAATTTTGAGTAGCAAATACCAGAGTGAGATAATGCTTTTCGCAAGCTGGGTACTTGACCTCGCTTCCTTGAAGCGAACGACTCAAATAGTAGACTGGCCATTCATGACCATCTATTTCTTGAGCAAGTAAGGCTCCAATGGATCTATTAGTAGAAGTCAAATACAATATCATCGGTACTCCTTCACAGCATGGTCATGGTATGAAAAGAAGTGAGAATTCTCTTAATTCTTTGAATTGCATCCTCATGGACTTGCTTCCATTCAAATGTAACTCTTTCTTCATAAGTTGACGTAAGGGATACGAAATCTCTGCAAGTGCTTGCAAGTGCACGTATGAATCGCCTAACATAAGAAACATTTCCCATGAAAGTTGTCAACTCTTTCAAAGTAGCAGGCAAAGGCATAGGCAATATAGCTTGTATCATCGTAGGATCAACATCAATCCCTTCCTATGGACCACAAATCCGAGAAATTTTCCTGAAGCAACTTCAAAGACATATTTTAGAGGATTCATGTGAAGCTTATATAATTGACATTGCTTAACCTTCCAAAGATAGACTAAATGGTTAGATACATGCTTTGATTTCACAACTATTTCATCTATGTAGTCCTTCATGAAGTCATGCATCATATCATGAAATATGGTTGTTATTGCACTTTGATAAGTAGCACCAGCATTCTTAAGCCCAAAAGGCATGACAGTATAATAAAAATTCCTAATAGGTGTTCAAAACCATCTATGAACGAAAACAGTTCATGTCCTGCGGTGATATCGACTAGGGTGTCTATATTTAGCAAAGGAAAATCATCCTTAGGACAAGCCTTGTTCAAATCTTGAAAATCCACACATACCCTTATCTGACCATTCTTCTTTCTGACATGTATGACATTTGCGAACCAAGTAGGGTGCTCAATTGGTTTGATAAAGCCTGCATGAAGCGACGTCCCAATTTCATGCTTAATTCAAACTTCAACCTTAGGACGAAAAAGTCGTTGTCTTTACTTAACAAGAGTCGTGCCTGGGGCGATACTTAGTCTATGCACTACAAGACTAGAGTCTAAACCTAACATCTCATCATATGCCCAAGAAAACATATCTCTATATTCTCTCAATAAATCAATGAGAGGACTCTTAATATCTTGTAGCGAACATTTGCTGATAAAAATTGGCCGCGACGACTCTCTTGGTCGCGCTGGATCCAATTCTTCAATTTCTTCTTTCTATGGCTTTATTTGAACCTGCATTTGTTAAGGGGTGAGTTGAATTTCTTGCATTGTTATGGACTGAAGAAGAACAAATCTCCTTAGACTCCGAAAACCGTCATAAGAGATATATCTCCATTTGTTCTCTCTAACATAACTTTCAACAGCATCAGTTTGCTTATTCTTCTTCTTACCACCACGACAACCACGTATCTTTCTCTTCATTTGTTAACCCTCTTGAACTTCTTCCCATGTGGGTAATAGTATACTGGAAGCTCTAGCAATAACTATCTTGCCTTCATCAGCATATTCATTGAAGGTAGATTCAATGAAATACGACTCGTCATGTTCAAAATGATTCTTTGTAGTAGGGATGAATATATCATCTCCATTCCAATGTCCTTGGATGCATTGATGCATCATTGAAGGTATTAAATTATGATCGTGCAGCTATTTTCTAGCTATCAAAAGATGATAGGACATGGGCACGTCAATCGCATGAAAAGTAATAGTACCACGAATAAGCCCGGTCTTAAGATCAACATTAACTCTCCTAATCGTTTTTGTTGTAGTATGATTAAAGCCATTAACTGAAATGGGTTGCTTAACCAAAAGACGATGATCAGTACCACTAACCTCAAATGTAGTCTCAGGCATGATGTTGAGAGAAGAACCAACATCAATGAATGTCCTTTTAACTGGATAGCCGTTGAGTGTACTCTCTATATACAATGGTCGATTGTGATTTGAATTGTCCACACACATATCTGCATCAGTGAACAAGATTTCATTTTCATGTGCTCGAGCCATCCTTTTGACAAGCTGCGCTATACTACACTCGACATATTGACCCTCAAAAATTTGCACAAGTGCAGTTGTAGTGTCATGCCTCGCCTTCTCATCAAAACCAAGTAGATAAAAAAAGTTTCTAAAACCCCAAAACTCCTATCCCACTAGCCCCATATAAATAGTCTTACTCATGTCTACCTTTTCCTTTTTAGAGATCCTCCAAAACCTTAGGTAAGGTCCTTTAAAACTCTAGCCCCTTTTTAGTGCTAAATATATGGGATTAGCAAAAATGTAGTGGTTGATGTGTGTTTGCTCACCAAATTTAAATTTATAATCCTATTAATTTCAAATCCACATCAGGCAGTACACCTATCGAAAGGTATGAAAATCAACTCATATGTCATCCTAAGGATCTATGGGCAAGTACTAGTAATACCGTTTTACCACTATCTAGTCTAAATTATCAAAGATTATATTTACCTTAACGACTAATTATACTAAAAATTAACAAACCCTAATGGAATATGAGCAATTTTCTTGATTAAAACTCAATTCACAATGATGCCCCTAGTTTTGATCCGTCCTAACCCCAAATGCATATGATAAAATTAACTAATGATAAATTGATTCTTAAACTACAGGGTTACTGATTAAACCAATTACTTTCTTCAAGTCAATTAATTCCTAATTTTACATGAGAAAGTGGGAATCTCTTCCTTCACTAACGCCTATGCAAAATTGCATGAGATTTATAAACCCTAATTAAAGATTTGATTTTTATTGCAAAAATTCAAAGTCTCCCTATGTCTAGGTGAAACATGCAAATTCATCATTCATGCAAGATCAATCATATTAGTTGAAATTTCTTTCTAACTAACAAGAATCAAACATGTAACAAATCTAGTCACAATTCATTACAAGAACAAATAAATCACGTGAATGAATTCAAGACAAAAACTTTTCATCAATTAACACAATTGCAGAACATGGGTTAGGGTTTCACAAAACCTAGGGCATACAAATTTACTCTTCCATAGAATAAACAATGAGAACAACAAATCTAAAAGAGTTTAAGGAAAACATGATTGATAAAACGCTTGAAATTGAATCGTTGTGAATCTTCAATGTTGACCAGCCGACTTCCCTTGAAAAGCTCTCTAGAATATGGACTTTAAGATTTTTCAATGGAACAAAACTCTCTGTCTTCTTTATTCCACGAAGGAAGGCCGTATTTATAGGAAATTGTTCGTACAGGGGTGCCTACACGACCCGTGTACATCGGGGCATGTACAACATAAATTTAGTGAATTTTTCTTTTCTAGCATATGTACACTACTCAAGATACACGACCCGTGCAACTTACTTGAAACTCGTTAAAAACTCTAGATTTTCTTTAAAAATCTCCTCCAAATCTATACTAGCAATATAGAATTACTAGTATATAATTAACATCTTCAACAAGGCTCCATAATTCTTCAATAACTTGACTTCTTCCATGGCAAATCTTTTGAAAAGCTCCATTGTTCCATAATCATTTCTGACACAAGAAATTAACCTAATAAATGCTCTTTACTTCAATAAATCACTCAAATAGCATATGAAATATGCTCAATATTGCACAAATAATAAGTGTCTTAAAGTACTTATCATGTAGCACTAATTAGCTAATATGGTGTCTTTACGTGAGGAAAATGAAGAGGATGAAGTAGTTTTAGAAGAGGAAGGAGATCGATCATCACAAAAATATTCGTGTCAAGGTAAGCATGAGATTTTAAAGTATTGTAACAGAAGTATTATAGCATTTTAGGCATGAAAATTAACTTGGGTGAGTTAATACATGTTTGGGGTGTCAAGAAATCAAGTTTTTGAGTAATTTTAGAGCCTAGCCCTCTTGTGGTTGGTGCAAACACAAATGATTATTGAGCAAGATAAGGCTTTGAAACTAACTCCTTGTATTTGGAATTAAACATGTTTTAGGGCTTACATTTTATTGTAGGAGATGTTAGAGTTGTTAAATGAAGAATTTGTGCATAGATGTTTTGAAAATTTAAGAGAAAATATGATAAGTTGGTGGCTACTATCAAAACTAGGTGTTTTAAGCTTCCAATAAATCCATAAATCATGTTTTAACAAATGAATGATAAAAATAGATAAGACTAGGCTTGAGTATGGTCGTATAATACCGTCAAGATCACCAAAATTTATCTCAAAACATGTTTTTGACAAAAAAAAAAATCAAGTTTGAACGTGAAACACCCCAAACCCAGAAAAGCATAATCGGTTCATGAAGTCGTGTACATGCAGTGCTTCTCTTTGTTCCACAAAATGCAAAGAAAACATAAAACTCGGAAAATCATGATAAGAATACAACATTGTGCTCCCTTCCATGCTTCTCTCTATTCTAAAACGCTTGCAACCAAAAATAACAGGGGGAGATATATGCAGCGATGTTTCTCTCGTGCTTCTCTTTAATCCCTAAACATAAAAAAAAAAAAAAAAAAACACGACTAGAACACAAATTGTCTTATCTCCTCATGTTCCTCTTTGGTCTCAAAACTCCTTCCAACCTTAAAAGAACATGGGGGGACATGCCATCATTTACCCTTCATGCTCTTTACCAGCCCCTTTATTACTTTGCCTTTTCTCGCCTAAATTGCATGAAACTTGACTCAATTCTTCTCTTAATCTTAAGTAACCTTCTAAGACCTTCAAAATACATATTTGTCAAGTACAAATACTCTATTCATGGTGTACATCATCCATACACTTAAAGTCCAAAAGCTTCACATAAATGAAAGTAATTTATACTTAATAATTGGAGTAGAACACTAAGAACTAAATAAGATTAGTGGACTATGGGAACGTATTCTTGAAAGGTGAAGAATCAAGAACCACGAAGTATAGCCCATTAGGGGTTGGTTAACCTAAGCCTCAAAACCGACCCTAACCTGCATAATTAACTAGACAACTTGGCTAAATGAAAAAAATGACCCTTTAAACATTATTTTTGAGTAGATATGGTTAGACTAAAATGACCAGATGTAACAAGCAACCCAAATGAAATAAAGGTAGTAAATGTTGAACTAATTCTCACCTTCAATTATGAACAGTCTTACAGATCGAGCTTAGAAAGGGGTGGCAAGCTTAAATAGACCGACAAGTATACAACAATTCTGTGTTGCTTGAGGATAGTATTAATAACCAAACTAAGAATTTATACCCTGCTTAATTGAGTGTTGGTTGCTACTTGACTGCTTACTCTAGGAGTGGTACCCCTCAGATTGGATTGCGAGACTGATCGCAACTTTGGGATAATATGGTGATTTAATTGCTTAGGCCCACACATTGCATGGTTTGGCCCAATGGGTAGTCGATAGGGAAATTTTCGAGAGCGGGCAACTAACTAGAAGCAGATACAAAGTAGTGACGAGTTATACGATGTAATGTGACCCTAAAGCATCACAATGGAACGTGCTCATCAATGACAACCTGTGAGGAGATGACCCAGATGAAACTATTTTATTCTTTTCTTTCCTATAAGTATGAGGACCTTATCAAACCCTCCTCTTCGGTGCGTGATCTACTGAGGGAACCCTTTTCCTTTTTATCTGACGGGAGTCATGAGTACTTTTGTGAGTGTTGATATTTATAGGAGGTTGGGGATATCTTGTTTGTGGATTTTAAATTAAATATCCTAAACTATGATTGCTGCATTAGATTAGGAGCGTGTGAAATGCGATGTGTGCTTGTGTTACTATTTATTGGTCTTCGTAGCTCATTCTTTAATATTCCAAGTTTCATTGGTGGTATGATGTGGATGAATTCTATGCGGGATGACTTGGTTAAATGGTGATATACAAGACATGGGTAAAGTTTTATCATAATCATATTTTATTATTTGGATAATTGTAATTAAATAACTATTGAGGACTTTTATTCGACTTGATACGGACCATTAAGTCTAAAAGTTTTGTAATTAAGTTAGATTTATTTGATGGGCCTTATGGACAATATTTATAAATGACTATTTGTGATACTTATTTTCTAAAAAAGTTGAATTTATAGGTTTTAATAAACCCAAACTATGGATAAACAAATGTCACTTTGCCAAAAATTTTATAAAAATTAATAATGATTAAAACTTAATTAGAAACCCACTCAATAACGGAATGCCTTATATATATCGCTTGAAGATGATATGTGTGGCATAACTATCACGCCCTATGCACTTGGACGAGGCTATTACAATAATCATAATAAAGAAAACATAATAAACTAAACTTACCTAAGATAGTGATCACGTGCACAAAATAAGGAGGATCTGTGGCAAGAAAATCCATTGGGTCAAACTTGGGTCGTATCACCAGCGAAGCCAGGTTCCAATGGATTGACAATGGCAAAGTTATCGGCAGTTGGTTGGATGGAGCAAGCTAAGGGCAGCGGTTACTTTGGTTGGACCAATTTTGGCTCGAGGACATTGATAGGTTGTGGTTTCAAGGCTTCCCAACAGTGTAAACAACAGTGGTCATAGTTGTCAAAATTGCGAGTCAAATATACGTTTCTACAATTTATAATTTTTTATATTTTTTCTAAATTAAAATGGATGAAAAAATGATAATGTGCAAACTTTAGATTAAATTATGAATTTAGGTGTACGATTCTACAAATTTACGATTTTACTGATTTTACACAATTTCTACCGATTCTATACATCCAAATAAACAGTGAAATTATGATTTTGGCAACCATAAGGCCAGTAGCTACTAGGGATGTTTTTGGCGACTTAGGTGGCAATAAATCGATGTGTTTTGAAAATTGTTATCTTTTGAACACTCCAATGGTACTTGATTTCACCAATTGCCCCTGGAAAAACAAGAATTGGGAGTAAAACACTTGAAACCCTAATGAAGAATAAATTCGTAAATTAAGAGGAATTGAGAGAGAACAGACCTGATTTATGGGTTGCAGTGTAGCATATGAGTCCTATTTATAATGCTAGGACTGAGGATTGTAGCCCAAGACTTGCTAATTTAACTAAAATCGTATATAGGGTTTTTAAGGCAAGTTCTTGCATGAAATTGGCAAATTGGGGGTAATCAAGATACAAATTTCTAATTCAACAAGATATTAGATGTATATATACTCATTTGAAGCTACATGCATCTTTGAATTTTTCCAAAATATGCAAATTTGACACGCATCGCCACAAATTTGGAAAGTTGAATCTTCTTTTTCCCAAAGTTTAAGCTTGGATTTGATGTAGCAAATGATTATGAAAATTTGCATGTTTAGTATCAAATGAAAGCTTTCCATGCCTATTTATCAATTTTTCCATTGATTTGGCTAAATTGAAATTAAAACTAGGTCAATTTTGAGTACGAAGTAAGGAGGGTAGGCTGTTTTTCCATGTCTAAAGGTAGAAGAAGGTTGATGTTGGTATGACATTAGTGCTGATTTTTTTTTTCCGAATTACCGTTTTTTATTTATTTTCTTTTTCATTCATCCATTCATTATTATTATTATTATTATTATTATTATTATTATTATTATTTCTTTCCTTTTTCTTTCCCTAATCTAATAATAACTTATATTTAATTTATACTAACCCCTAGTCATATTATATGATATGATTAATTAAATTTTATCACTAGGCTTCATATTATTACATCCTCAACCTAAGGTCTAGCAAAAATGGGGTGTCTGCACTAAGGTGCCACATACCTTTCCATGCAATCAAAGGCAAATCTAAGGGGGGATGATGGAAGCCCCTAGTGCCAGTCTCGAAAAAGTTTAATTTTTTTAAATCTTTTAGAAAAGAAAATATATATCATATGATATTATAAAGAACATATAATAACATAAAAGGAGAAGTAACTTAGTGATTATATGTTTTGTTTTCCATTCATAAGGTCATGGGTTCGAATCCCACAAGTATACTTTTATCTTTTTTTTTTCAACATGCATTTATAACATTCTCTTTTTCCTTGTCTCCCTTTTTTAACTTTTTTATTTCAAATAACCAATAGAATTAATTTCATTTATCATAAAATTATATTTAAATAAATAAATTCTTATAAATAACTATTTTTTCCTTTATAGTATACCACAAATAATAATTATATTACACATATTGCAAATGTTTCAATTTCATTGCATAAAGCATTATTCCATAATAACTAATGGAATTAAATTAATTTATCATCAAATTATATTTAACTAATAAATTCAAGTAAACGAATTTTTTATTTGTAATACACCACAATAATAATAACTATTATTCATATTATAAATGTTTGATTTATTGCATAAAGCATTTTCAAATAACACTAATTATGTCATGTGTTAACTCTATTTTTTAATGATAATTAATTTTCAAATAATATACATATATATATGCACAATATCTTATTAAATGTACTAAATATACTTGGTTATTTCTTGAATAATTTTTTTCATACTTATCAATTTAAAAAATATGACAATAAAATCATTAATAAAACTATTATATATATAAAAGATGCAATATAATTATAATAATAAAAAGATACATATAAATAATTCTAATATTAACTTAATTAATATTTATCCTCTACACATTTCATTATGTGTCCGCCCTTCGTGCCATGTCGTTTTTCAAAACGGTCCCTTTTATTATTATTATTATTTTCCACTAAGTCCAAGTGGAACATACAATATTTCTTGATTAATGTTTCTATTATACATATGGTAGATAAGCGTATAGGTCTTCGGTACCAAAAAAAAAAAAAAAAAAAAAAGGAAGGATAAGCTTATAGGTCTAGCCGTCTAGGCAAACATCAGGTGAAATCCTTTCTATTAAAATAGCCCTAAAGAAATAAACGAAATTTGGTATTTGGCATAGTTTGTTTAAACAAACTTAATCAACTTGAGTTTCAACCGGTTTAAAGGATTGGCACACGTTAAATCTAGTTTGAAGTGAAAAAAAATTATAAAAAAAGGAAAAATTAATGCCAACTTGTCACATCATGTGATTATTCCATGCTCACATGAAGCTTTGGAAGAGATGGATCATGCATCTAACTTAGTCACATCATGTGACTATTCTATGCTCACATGAAGCTTTGGAAAAGATGGATGATGCATTTAACTTAGTCATATCATGTGACTATTCCATGCTCACATGAAGCTTTGGAAAAGATGGATCATGCATTTAGTTTTGCTCAAAAGAAGCATGGTCAATAGTCTTAACCTTTCCTTGTATTTAGTAAATAAAAAATAATTTTGTAACCTGAAAATAGGTAGACATGTAATTCACTTTATAAAAGAAACCTACTCAACGGTTTTACGAAAATTCATAGACAATTATTGATTTTTTAACATTGGGACTTATAGTTAGAGCTACAAATAAGTCGAATCAAAACAGTATAATGCTGAGCTCGATTTTGAGTTTGGTTCAAGTTCGACTGAGCTTAATATTTTAAGCTCGAATTCAGCTTGAAATAAAACTATATAATCTTGAGTTCGATTTGATTATACTCGTTTAGGTTAGATTTATCAAATATATTTTAAATTCTAATTAAAATAATGTTAATACCTAAACTTGATTCGAATTCTATTAATATTTATGCTCAACTCAAACTCGTTAGAACTCAATTAGGCTTACAAACTAATGAAGCTAAATATATAAAGTTCAAGTTCGGCTCGATAATTCGAATAGCTCAAGTTTGAATCCGATTCAACTATTTTTGAATCATCCGCATGTAACTTACGTATATTGTAACAAAGGTAAAGTATTACGTTCCTCTCTAACGATTATAATTTTAAGAACAATTAATGTAAACATCAAATTTTTTTGCTTGGTTTACGTTTCAAGTATATGTGCGTGTCCGTCTACTTTTACATATATAGTGAATTACTTATATATATCATAGCTATGCGTAATTTTGAAAAATAAAAATCATATGTATATTATGTAATTATGTATACGTAATTATGTATATGCAATTATATATAATAATCGTATGTATAACATATATGTGTGCATAGATAATGTAATTGTTTCAACATTTTCCAAAAAAAAAAAAAAGAGGAAAAAAATCATCACAACTGGACCCATATCCAAAGGCTCCAACATTTCTGTGAAATCGAAAGTCGGCCTTGGTTCCACGATTTTTGTTTAGGTCTGGTTTTGGAATTGAACCAGACTAAAGTGATGAGTAGGGAGACCTAAATTGAAGGAATAGGACACTTTCTAAAAACAAATTAGTGGGAAATCATGCTTTTCAGTAGAAAATGTGAGATTTGAACTTTTTTTTCTTTTCTTTTATGAGTTAGATTCAGCGAGTGATATTATTCGTATCTCACATTACGAAATAAAGGCTCCAAAAAATTCATCCTACATACGTGGTTAAATATAATTCTAATTTCACAAATGTTACATGAAGGCTAACAAAAAATATACAGTTATATATCTAAACTTTAAAATTAATTAATTTAATACCTGAATTTTAAAATTGATCAATGTACTGCTTGAAAAAAATTTTCAAACATGTCAATAGTACCTTTGTTAAGTTCTTTTAGGTTTTAAATTAATTAATTTCAAAGTTCATGTATTATATTAATTAATTTTAAAGTTTGACTACTTAATTGCATATTTTATCAAAGTTTAAATAACATTCATAATATTATCTCTTAAACATATACATTAAGGTTTTTTTTTAATCTTAAAAGTATAAATTCATAGATAAACATTGTCATATACATCATGATTTAAACCATCCAGAGACATACTAGCCTAAGCATCTAAAAGGATAAGCTTTAGGGGTTAGGAAAGAGGGGTTACACCATCAATCCATAAGACACATTCCTCTCTTAGTCATAGAAGCTACCCAATTGGCAGCTATATTTGCTTTCCTAGAAACATGAGGCCCAATGAAGCTTATATTTATTCCCGAGGAAAGCTTGCACCAAAGAAAGGCAATATGATTCAAAATCAACATTGACCCAGCCCATCTCAATAGCCAATTCGAACCCCACGAGGAGACCTTTGCATTCAATTTCCTTTGCTATCAGACCGTGGCATATAATTGAACGGCCCAAAATCACAGACTCAAAGGAATCTCGTACCACTACACTTATGGCTGCCCGATTGCTTACGCTTAACCAAGACCCATCCATGTTGATCTTCAACCTATCCATTGAGGGTGTCTTCCACAAACAATCTCCCATATCCTGAGCATCAACTTTCCTTTCATTTAGACTCCCCTCTCTATAGACTTCATTCATTAAAGCTCGGGCATAAACCAAGACCTCCAAAGGATTCGCCCTACCACCCTCAAAGAAAATCCTACATCTTGTCTTGGACACCACACTAATCTGCACATCGATGTCATCATAATCCCTACCATAGAGGGAGGCCAATTGGCCAAACCAGTCCATGAAAGTTCTAATCTTGTGTTTTTTGATGCAGATCGTAAGACTCCCGAACGAGACAAGCTGGATCCAGTCACAAATGAGGAGTGCATGTTCTATTGTTTCCATCTCCCCACAAAGAGGATACAAAGGATCAAGGAGAGTTTTTTGCTTCCAAATTTGTTCTGTAATAGGGAGACAATTAGATCCAATGCGCCATAAGAAATGTTGGATCTTAGGTAAAGTCTTTAATTTCTAGATTTTTTGCCATTATGATTTAGCCGTATCACTATAGGAAGATGGAAGACTCAACCAAGCTAATGTCTGTTTTAATTTTAGGTGGTGATACACAAATTTGATTATACAAACACCATCACAAGCATGAGGCCAAATGATAGTGCTAGCATGTTGAAGACGGCCCAAAGGTATTCTTTTAATACTCTCCACCTCTTTGTTTGGCATATACTATTTGAGTTTAGGGATGTTCTAGGACATAGTGTCTGCATCAATAAAGTCTTTAATAGTTAGGTTATCATTTATGCCATTAGTCTTACAATTAGGAATAGCACCAGATAACATAGGAGTCCAGCGATCTTTGAAAGCTCTGATGTTTTCCCCTGAACCCACCTGTCAAAGACCTTCCTTAAATAGCTAATCTTTAGCCTTCATAATACTGCTTCAAGCCCAGGATGGCCGACCTCCATGAGAGGCAAATTTGAACTCTCTATCTGGGAAATAAAGGCCCTTGAGTATTTTAACCCAAAGATTGGCAACTCCAGTTTCAATTCTCCATGCTAATTTAGTTTACAACGTTAAGTTGAACGAATGAAGATCTTTAAAGCCCAAACTTCCATATTCTTTAACCAAAGAAAGTTTATCCTAACTCTTCCAATGAATTATATGCTCTTCATGTTTCTGTCCCAAAAAGAATTTGACTATAAGCGCATTCACTTCATTATACCGCTTCATTGGATAGCAAAAACAAGACATTGAGTACATAAGGATAGCTGCTACTATTGATTTAATTAAGGTTTCTCTTCCAACTTCCGTTAAAAGATTACTCTTCCAGCCATTAAGTATCCTAACAATTTTTTCCTTAACAAAGCCCAAAGCTTCATATTTATATTGACCCTAAAGTATAGGTAGCCCCAAATACATACCAGGGTTGTCAGTGACAAGAATGCCCAACATGCTTCCAATATTCTATTTCACATGATCTTTCGTACTGCTACTGAAAAAGACATTTGATGTCTCGAGGTTCACCTTCTGTCTCGACTCTTGACAATACCTATCCAAAACAATTGCCAACTTTCCTACCTTCTCCATTTTAGCTTCCATGAAAAATAGTGAATCATCTGCAAAAAAAAAAAAAAAAAAAAACATATGAGAATGTTGTGAGAAAATAGTAGTTGAGTGAATCTGTGAAACAAAGCCAAGTTTACTACCATCAGACCACCTAATTTCAAAATCAATTAAAAAATCAAAATGTTGTAAAATATTTAAATCCAGACTATCATTCCACCACAAAGCTAAGCCTCCAGCTAAACCACAACGCTTTACATAAAAGCTTCCACCATAATGTAACCAACACCTCAAACTTTCTAGGATACTTTCTTTATTCTTG
This sequence comes from Combretum micranthum, assembly GCA_024138025.1. Taxonomy (NCBI): domain Eukaryota; kingdom Viridiplantae; phylum Streptophyta; class Magnoliopsida; order Myrtales; family Combretaceae; genus Combretum; species Combretum micranthum. The sequence goes on along the minus strand of JAMXBD010000913.1, from coordinate 479,859 downwards.
GTTTCTATCAAAAAAACCACACTAGGATTATATTTATATATAAGGTCTTTAAGGTCACAAACTACCTTGGGAGGCCCTATCCCTTAACAGTTCCAACGTAGAAAACTCATGGCCCTCGCGTGGCTATTGACGGTGAGCCAACACTACCCATAAGGTCATCACACTCAATCGAGACATCAATCCATTCATTCACCTCAATAATAGTAGTAATTTTTATTTCCTTCCAAAGTTTCCTCCCTAAAACATTCTTCTCTTAACTTGCCTCACAACATTTCTTTTTTCATTATTAATAACCTTTTCATGTTTTTATGCCTTCTTAAATATGTCTCCACATTTTTTTCGGCTATAACTTCTTTCTTCATGCAAAGAGAATCCACTACTGCCTCACCTACATTTTCCTTCTCGAACTTTTTAAGACTACAAACATCCTCCACTGCATCTCCACCTCGCTTCAAGGATAACTTGTCCAAGGCCTTAGTGATCTCATTAGGAACTGCTAAAGACAAACATGACTATTGCAAAGCCCCATTTGGTAAAGCAAACCCATTCAACACACAGTTTGTAGAGATATTGACTTCCAAATCACAAGCCATAGCAGAAGACCCCTCTGAATTTGAGGTCTTTGGTATGGTTTGATTAGGATTAGAAGCAGAAAAAGGAGAGATGATTAAAGATGGTAGGTTTGAGTGTTTGGGTTTAGTATTTAGGTGGTCAAGAGATATAGGAGGATTAGGAGTACTATGAGGGGCTGATCTCAAAATCTAGGAAGGAATATGTAGGTAGTTCTAAGAGGTTAAGGTGTACTAGGCTTAGAAGAAGTAGGAGGGAGTTTAGAAGAAGGATGTAAGGGGACTACAAAAGGTTTGAAATTACTGAGATTAAGATTAGGAGATTAATCTAGGTTCCTTGAGAAATTAGGATTAAGATTCTCTTTCCCATTTGCTTTACCTCTAGCATCCATAGAAACATTCCTCTACTTCTTAGCATTGTTCTCCCTTAATTCAGGCCCTATCCCAGCTTCCTCATTTTTTTTCAAATTCACAATTCTTACTTAGATGTCCCAATCTTCCACAATTATAACACCAATCATTAAGCCTTTCATAATTCAAGAAAACTCTATGCTTTACTCCTTTTCCATTATTAACCCAGATACTAGCCTTTAAAGTTTTATCAATAGGAATCTTCAGCCTAACTCTTAGAAAAGCTATGTGTTCCCTTATGCTTGAGGTTAAAGTTAAATATCCGCGACTTCACCTATTTCCAAACCAATCATCTTAGCACCCATAATAGACATGTGATTTAAGCACAACCCATGTATTTGAACCTAGCACACCAAAGAAGTTAAGGGAATATCCCCTAATTTTAGATTCTCGATCCATTCCTATACAACTAAACAATCTCCCAAGATAGACCAAGGGCTTTCATCTAAAATACGAATCAGATGGTTATGAGAGCTAAGATTTATTAGATACAGATTAGTCTTAATATGAGAGATTGCATTAACTCCAAAACACAACATTCTTGTTGAGCACTTTATTAATAATTACTTTAGCGATTGCCAAAACCTCCTTTCCTAATTTGTGTTCAAATTGATTTCTGTTATTGGATCATCAAGAAAAACTTCATCATCAAACGAACTATCATTAGAAAGATGACTAGAAGAAGCAACCATTGATCTGTAGAAGGAGATAAACAAACCGAAATCAGGCACAAGAGACGCCTAAAGAGAAAGACAAACGACAGGAGGAGAACAAGAAGCTAAGGAAAAACCAGCAAAAATGTAGAAAAGCGCAATGCAACCAAAGGACGCCAGAAAGACAGAAGAAAGAATAAAAGGAAGAGCAGGAAAAGAAAAATGACAAAGAAAGAAAAATAAACAAGCTATTATAAATTTATATATAAAAATTTATATATTTTTTTCAAAATTAAAAGATTTAAAACTTAAAAGAACACCAGAGGAGTAGAAAGCATGGGAACAAGAAAGAGAACAGAGCCAGAGAATAGGTAAACAGAGAAAAAGAGGACAAAACACCATAGCATAAAAAGCAAGAAAAGAAAGCAACTTGAACAACACCTACGTGGTGTAAGAACTCTCCTAATGAGAGGAAAAACTCTCTCTAAAACCTAGAGAGAGAGAGAGCAAAAATTAGTTATGATGCATGTGGGTTATTAAAACTTTCAAGTCACTTGGAATCACAGCTAAAAAATTTCAGAAGCTCTAAAATAATTCAATCTCCAATTGTCTTTAAGAAAATCCTCAAAAATAAAATTTTAACCAAACTACATTGAAATTCTAAGAAAATAATGTAAATCCAAAATCTTCAACACGATTCAAATCCTTATCCTAAATTGTCAATTGGATCATCTTCTCTCATATAACTATTATAAATCTTGTCGCTAACAAATATATAAAATCTCATGTACACATATAATGCTGGGGTCTGGAGATTGGCAGTCCTGGGTGGTTCTTTGCTGTAAAAAATGCTGCCCTTCTCATCCAACCATTACCAAATCACATCCTTTTAAATCGATTAATGCGGGACTTTACTAAGCAGATAGATGCAATGCAGTTGTTGACCATGCCCCTCAACTTATAGTCAATTAAAATGACAATGTCCGTCCCAGCCAGCCCATTCGACGAAGCAATCTTAGACCCTCTTGGCAGCGCTGCACTTGGATGCACTAGTCTTCCACACGCCAGCGATGAGATGAAAACCACCCCCATTCAGTGGTTCCTGTGCCACCACAATGGCATGGCATCGAAAGAGTGACCGGAACCTATCCCTGACCAACTCATGAGTAGCATCCCGCTGCTGGTCCACATCATCAACAACAACACTTAAAAAATAAGGAATGAGTGGGAAATACTTAATACAGATGATGACCGGGTACAAACACATGATGCCACACCACATACAATTCACAGATATTTAATGCAATGAATCAACTATCAAGATCAAATTTGCAATTTAACTTCAATTTATACAACAAGCTAAATATTACTATAATTATACTAAAAATTAAATCCCTTGTAACTAAGACTTGAAACTGTTTTCCATAAATATTTCAAAAAACCAATATCAGTAAGAAAATCCAATCTAAGCCAGATGGTAAAACCACAACACGAAAACAATAATGGCACATTTGGTACACAAGAATTGACTGTAATGGAATTGCGTTTCTAGCTTACATTCCCTTTCTTAATATTTAGAAGTGTTTTTAGAAGCCGAATTCGCAATTCAGTCGAATTGACAATTCTAGCTTTGAAGAGGAATTCGATTCTGCCTTTGAGAAGGCGAAATCACAATTCCATTCCACCATTATTAATTATATAGCGTAATTACTTTTTTATCCTCCATGTATTTATATTTCGCATTTATTGCTAAGGATATTCTCGACAATTACATTTTTTAACCATTTCATTCCATGTAATCTTCCAAACTTATTCCATTCCATTCCAATCCAATTTAATCTAGTCCATTCCAAATCATTCATGCATACTAAATGTGACATAACAAGCTTGAAACTTCAATAGAAATATTAATAAATACAAATTGAAGTCTCAAAATGAATACAAGTGCCCCGCCTCAAAACAAATATGTCCATTATCGAACAATTGTCCATTACCAACTATAGTTAATACCAAAATTAAAATTACCAAAACCAAAAACAACTCTACTCTCATATACCCCAAAATTTTGCAAACATGAATCATTAGGCACCTAATAAATATATATAATGTGAAGTTCGTATCGTGATGAAGTCCTATTTAAAACAATTTTGAAAATGAAGTGTGGAGATTTCATAAAATTTTATGTAGTAATTGATAAAAACAATTTTCAATACAACCATAACATTCCAATAGTTCTCATGATTAACATTTCATAACTTGGTAAAAAATTATCACAACAATAATCAACAACTCAAATAAACATATTCCATCATAAAATAATAATATTATAATGTCAACATAAAATTTAATTATTTAGAGTCTACACCTAACATCTTTAAGTAAAAAGCAAAATTAGCTATGTGCATGGTTTCCACAAAAGCTTAAAATTTCAATTCTAATATAAGATAAACAAAACTTGTCTCAATAACTCATTCTTGAGAAATTATATCGCATAAACTTCTTTTTTCTCCCAAAAATGTTGGTTCAAACTTAAATTTTTCAACTTTACAATTCAATCCAAAAATACTTATAGGTTGGGATAGTCCCAATTAAATTGCAATCGATCTGGATCAATCGGCCAGCGGTGACCAATCAGGGTGGCAAACTAGCCAATTGACTAGCATAGCTCAACCGTCTTCTCTAGTCACAAGTTGTTGTTCAAATTGTCTTCAGTCTTTCTCAATAATGATCTAACTATATTTTTTGGATTTTTTGTGTGCATATTTTAATGTGAAAATCCAATTTTTTAACCTATCAGGTGTCAAATTCAGCCTCCAATTAGAACATAATCAATTACATGGATAATTAGTGGTTATTTTCTCAATTCTTATTGAGATATGTTCTTTAGATCGAATCCTAACTACTTTCTGGATTCTCTTTGTATTCGTTTCTTGTTCCTCTAATTTTTTATTCCAATCCATTGTAGATTCTTATCTCTACTTCTTAATCTATTCATAATGTGTAACAAGAACAGGTTAAAGTTTCTAACATCTACTCTTAGATCGATTCAATTTCACAATCTCCTGTTGAAAACAATTTCACAACTTAAGATGGCGAACATGTACAACATCACAACCACATTTTCATGAGTAATCCATTCCTAACATAGTCAAATTGATACTACAAACGCTTACTTTCAATGCTTTGTGATTTTCTCTTTCAATGTCCTTAATTTTCTATCAAAAAGCGTTGTTTCATTAATATCAATCCACTATAGGGAAAACACAAAAAAAGGGTTTTCTTGAATTTTCTTACCATTCACAATATCTAGTTTGTTCTAATTGTTGTCCACAATTTCCCATTAGGCAACATTATATCAATTATTATCAATTCCTAAAGTCACTAGATTAATGCATAGATGGTTATAGAAGCATCTTGCTAAAATACTCTAAATCAGTGGACATTTACAGCCCATCATGTGTCCATGCAAGATTAGGACATGTAAAGGCCAAGAATCCTTCTATAAACCACAATTGAGCAATTATAAACCCATTTCACATTCTCAAGAATGCTTCAAAATTAATAAGTTTACTCATGATATTCTCCTTATCAAAAAAGCAACACCAATATTACATACAAACTTAACACATACTAGGTGACTCATAAAGCTTACAAAGCTTACTAACAATTAATATTGTGGTCTTCATCCTTAATTGAAATTCTATAAACATATAGTAATACACATATCATTTATTAGAAATCTCTATCTCTAATGCCATTGGAACTTCACACATCAGTAGAGTAATCTTCAATATTATTGCCCTTCCCAATGTCCATGATGATACTCTGACCTGGTAAGCTAAATCTACAGGGTAACATTTGTACCTGAAAGAGAAAAGAGTGAACCGAAACCTAATACGGTATACCACAAATACACACACATGATTTGATAAGGACACATTCACATATAAACTAATACTAATGCAACAATCAACATTTTATCATCTTTGATTTAAGTCATGCAATCAACATAGGTATAACTTAGTATCCTACCACACGTTAATATAATAATATACATATATTCGTTGTTAGGTACTCCTCAACATCCAAGAGTTAAAACTAAATATTGGGTACTCTCTAACATTTCCAAAACTAAACATATAAATCTACCTAGATCATTTTCATGTATAACTCCACCCGATATACCATCATACATTGATCATCAAGATGTCACGATAGTAGCATAGGTACTCCCTACCAATTACCAGCAGCCATGCATAAGTAACAAATACATCATTAAAGTTGGATAGTTAAATTAGTTCATTTAAGTTTCTATCCTAAACAAACACAATTAATAAGTAAGGTATACATGCACTTGGATGCCATCCTATTCCAAACCAGTATCTACTACCTGAATTACATATAATTATATTATTCAAAAACTTCTATATGTCTAGCTTAAACTCTTATTACATTCCTATCACTTTTAGCTTTACTCCTTTACTTCCTAGATTCTCAAAATCTTAAAATATATTTTAAATCCTAAAGGAAGAGTTTAACAATCTCGGTCAATTTTAGGCAAGAAAAAGATCAATTTTTAAGGTGTTATAAAGTGCATAAATGAGTGCACATGTGGGTATATGGTTGGATATCACTTACTGAGAAAATATAGCAAAAATAAGTCCATAAGGAATGATAAGGGCAAAACATGGGGTACACGGGAATAACAGAGGCTATGTTTCTCCTTGTATTCTTTTATAAGCAAAGCTTTAAAAATCATGGAGAGGATTATGGGTAAGAGCAGGGACCATGTATATGTCATGTTCATTGTCAATTCCCTTTTCTTAAAAATATAGAGAGACACACGACTAGATACATGAGACTGTGTATTGGTTGTGTATTTCTAGAAAACACTAGCTTAACACACAAAAAGGCAAAAACAACCAAGAGCACATGGTTGTGTATTAGTCATGTACTAGGAGAAAATGTTCTTTTTCACTAATTTTCTTTCGTTTTCATTCCAAAACTTGATTTAAATCCTTTTATATGTGTTTTATTACTCCCAAAGCAATTTTACAACCAATTGTACTCACATTAACATCCTCCCACCAAAGTGCACCGTCAACTACACAAATCCAAAGGAAAAAAACACTCAAAATATTAAGAACATGTCGATTATATTACCTTTTCAGAATTCCTTAATCCTTTTACTAAACACACCATCTCCTTCGTTTACCTTCAAAAAATTCTCTAGAAACTATACTTGAATTCTCTGCTTCTCTCTTAGTATGAACTACATTGTTGACACACCCAAACATCATCACTTACACATTTCTTTCATAAGAAAAGAAAGTAAGATTGTACTTATTGTAGAATTTGTTAGGATTTGTCCAAAGTTTAAGAAGAGCCCCCCCACACACACGCACAAACGACTTATCCTAGAATTTGTTAGTCCGAAGTTCAGAAGAGCCCACACACACACACACAGAGATTATTCTATTCGATTAAGGAAAAAGAAGGAAACAAAAGATGGTTATTATGCCATTATTATACGTTGGTGAATCATTGTATCTGTGATTATTTGTTTGCCATTCTTATACGTTGGTGAATCAATATATTGGTTGAAATTTAATAGTAATGGACCATTTTACCTTTATTTTACTGTTCAAAAATTACCTAACTACTTCTTTTTATGATTTTACGAATTTGGAGTATTTCACTTGCCTTTAGTGAATGAGAATTATGATCCTAGGATTATCTAGACATTTTACCATAAAATAAATATAGTAATTAATATATCAAATACTTGATAGTGTGATCTTGGTTCGATTAAATATGAGGTGTCTCGCTGAACAATAGACAAAGACCTCCTGAGAATTCTTTAATGTGCTGGGCTCATAGAAAATTTATTTTTACGAAATTTTACAAATGAGAAGGTTTATATAATGAAGAAGGAATAGTATCCGAGTTATTGGAGATATATAAGGAAGAAATTTATCTGAGTTTATCTACTATGATATTCCTCATCATGAAATTTTTTCTGGACGTTTCTCAAATTATAGTAAAATTACTTAGGATTGAAACTTCTAATTTAGATATAAAAAAAAAAAAAAAAAACGAACGAACAAACAAGGGTATGATTTAACTTTAGCCCTTTAACTCCTAAATTAGCTATAATGATTTAAAAAAAAAAAAAACAAAACAAAAATGCCCTCACTGGGTGAGCACCATTCATATCTATAGTATATAGACTCTACAAGGAACCAACAGATCTTGTTCAATTTTATATGTTTAGAACAATATTGGGCTATTAAAATTAAGAAGCTGATACGACCAGAATTGCACCTAATCCATGCTTCTTGAAAGCTACCCTAAAGCATTGTGGGACCCGAATCAAAGTAGATTCAAAAGTTCCTATTTCACCACCTCATGGTAAACATGCAACGAATTTACATGACTCCTTGCAAGATAACTCACACCAACATTATGACTCGAAAGGGTAATTTTTTACCAATCTCTAGCGTTTTTGGGCACAAACTTGATGAAGAGCATGGCAAGAAAAACTTAAATTGAGATTACTACTATCCCTCAAAAATACATATGTGATCTTAAAATGAAAATGTTAAGAAGTCAACAGCAATGGTAGGATGAAATACCAGTCAATATAACTTAGCCACTTATTGATATTTGATTAAGGGTAATATTTGAATGGTATTTGAAATTTGACAAAATATGCTAATTTGTACTTAGTACCTAAGTTTAAATTGATCAATCTAGTATCTGAATTTGAAATTGATCAATTATTACCTGAAAAAGATTGAAATTGATCAATTTAGTACGTGAAAGAAATTGATGGAGTACCATTAGCATTTGCAAAAAGTTTCTTCTAATATTAATTGATCAATTTCAAAGTTAGATAATAGCAGATTGCTATGGTCAAACCTAGATAGAAGATGTGCTATTCTTTAAAACCATACAGTCGATCATCTCATTGTCAAATGAATATATTAAGTGATATATTAAGTATTTTAGTAATACAATCATAGTTAGGTATACATCTAAGCTGTTAAGTAACCGATGAGATTGATTTCATAAAATATATATACATTATGGGACCATAAATTTTTCCTTTTCCTTTTTTAGATTAGGACATAAAAAAAACTCCTGTCTTCTTCAGTTTGGATTTTCATGTTGATACTTGTAAAGCTGCTTATTTTATTGTTGTTAAAGAACTTCCTAAAATATTTGCTATGTGCTTCAAATATATGAGTAATTGATTTTGTAACTATTTTTTTAATAGGGATCATCATCTTTATTAGAATTCCGGGTACCGATAGTATCTTTCACCAAAATTCATATAAGCATAATCATATATGATAGCACAGTCATGATAAATAATTGGATCGTTTGAGAGTTTCCAAAACTATTTCTATAATAGATTGAAATTGGATAACCATTGTTTTTATTTCCTTAATTTTCAGTTTCTATCGATTATTTATAAGAGACGTGTGCATATTAATTACTGAAATTTCCATAAACTCGGGGTCCTGGAGTCATGCTAAGATTTTTCCCTATGGGGGGGAGGGGGCTTGAGGTTGACCTTCAATTATATCCACTTAGGAAGCCATTACCCTTGCAATAGCATGTGCTGCAACAGGATATGAAGGGAGTATAAATCCTTCTCTCTCTCTAGAGGTTAGAAGATGATTAACATCACAATAGCGATCATCAATTGTTCATGAATCCATCGTAGATTCGTCAAATCATCAGCCAATAATGTTTCAACTTAATTTAATAATTTATTTTATAGGAAAAATGATTGTCCTACTTTGATTGGAGAATAAGATTAGATGTTATTGATTTGGGAGAATTATCTCACCGGGCACGTATGTTGAATATAATTCCGAAAATAAACTTTACATAAGCAATTTTATTATTCTTTATATTAAAGGAGGCTTTTTCATGAAATTTTGATATATTTATTTCTATAATATTTATACATAACCCTTTATAATTGTTAAAATCCTCATAATATTAAGGGTTTTAAAAAAGTTTGCAAACTACTTCGACTTCGGCTCGCTTTAGGCACAGTTCGATTCAAAATCAATTAGCAAACAATCCAAACCCAAACTTAAAGTAAAGCTCGTTTATCGAAAACGAGTCAAACTCAAACTTTAATTTAGGCCAGTTAATAAAATCGTTAGTAATTTATGAGTTTTATAATTATGATATATTATATAAATATATAATATTAAAATAATAAAAAATAATTTTTATTTAATATTTATATACATATATTTATAGTAACTCTTATATATTATTTTTAAATTTTTTTAAAAAAAGTGACTATCTTGATTGGACGAGCTTGAAATTAAATTTCAAACTCGATAAAAACTTGAAATGCTTGATAAAAAGCTTAACTCGACTAAATCTAATTTATAAATAGCTGAGTTCACTTGAGCATGTATTAGAGTTCATTGAGTTAAACAAGTCAAGTTTGAATTTAAATTTCAAATTCGATAAAATGCTTAGCTTGAAGTTAAACTCGATAAATTTTGAACGACAGATGAGTTTCAACCTTCAAAAACTTTACTCAGCTCCTTCATTTGTAACTAGTTTTAAAAATGTTTTGGAGGTTGTTCTTAGATTTTTAAGGTACAAGGAAATGAAGTTACATTTTAAAGGTTAGCCAGCAGATCTTTATTCAGAGCTGACCCCGAGTCTATTTTCAATCATTCAATAATCTTTGTTTCTCCAAACACATGAGAACTACAAATCTAAAAATCTTTATGCACAAAAAAATAAAATAAAATAAGCGGTGGATATATAAATGATATAAAAAGAGAACAGAAATGTATAGACGTGGATATTATGGATGGTAAGGAAGAGATATTTGAGAGAAAAAAGGGAATAGTCGACTGTTAACCCATCTGTCCGTTTCACCTTTTTTTTTTTTTTCAATTGATTAATACTTTTTTTGTTTTGGTCATCTTATTGATTAATATATGTTTAATGAAATTTGTAGCCGAATAACACCAAAACTTACTTAAAATTCCATTAATATAAACTGACATTTATGTATAGACCTTCTCCATTTATTTCTTAGCTCTAGATGGCCTCTGTCTCAGCCATCTGCCTCCAACTACTATTAGTGAAAGAATAGAAATAAATTATATATATATATATATATGCGTATGTATGGGTTGTGATGCGACTTATGTAAATATGGGTTTGTATGGTATAATTAAATAAATTCTTGTTCTATTGACTAAAAAGGGATAAAAAGCTCAAATCTCCTATAATCTTTAATTTTTAAAAATATGTAAACAGCCCCAAAATATAGAAAGATGGTGTCACATATTAGGAGTTTAATAATAAGTTAATCTGCGTTTAATCTATTTCTCAGTTTATGGGGTGGATTTATAAATTACTCTGTATATATAACTATAAGTACATATGTTATGCATACAAAGGAAAAATAACTAGCTTAGACACAAACGAAACCTGACATTATGGATGGTTTTAAGACTACACAACAGTAGGAAAACAGGTGTAATACCTACGTACTTACAAACATTAAGCCTAAATACATAATCAAAGGATCAATAGCAAGAAGGTGGGGGAGCACAGGCAATGCAAGCAAGCAAAAGAATAGCAGAAGAAGCTCCATCTTCTTCAAGATTTGAGCTGCTTCTCTTGAACTTTGAGGCCTTTCCTTTATTTATGCACTGTATCTGTATCTGTTTCTGCTGATACTGTTGTTGCTGAAGCTGATCTTTCTTCTTCATTGCTTCATCTATTTTTGACACCATATTTGCTAGTTCTCTCTCTTGATCACCTATATGATGGGATGGGCAATCTTCCTTTCTCTCTCTACCTAGTTCTATGCTTTTTTTGTTTTTGTTTTTTTTTTTTTTTTGTGCAAGAAATGTTGTAGTTTGAACCTTCTGTCCCATGTCTTATATAGGCATTTAGTCAAAACAGTACATGCATGCACCAAACGGATGTTATCTTTTAAAGTATCTTAGCTGTCAAAAAGTTGCCCTTGCTTGCCTACAATTATTAGTAAGTTTTGGTCTATACATGTAGGGTATTTAATAATTTGTAGCATCGCCATTCTTATCAACAAATCCGGTCAATTCTATTCTATTCTTTTCCTTTTCCTTTTTATTAAATTTGATTCCGTATTTGCTGAATGATAATGCAAAAGCTTTAAAGTAGGGTCATCTTTTTTTCTTATAATCTTAACCCTTAATACAGATATTAGTGTGTTAAATGGGATAAATTGATGGAAATTAGGAAAGAATATAAATGAAGAGAACCCAAAAACATTGTGTTGCAGGTAAGAAGAACATATTATTATTTTAGAAAGATCGTAAATTTTCTTTTTTTTGACAAAAAAATATTTTTATTACATCATAATTCTCTGTCTTTACTTTTACAAGGCTTGTCTATTTATAAGATTAAAATAAAATCTAATTAACAAACGACATACATAAAAAAAGATATACTTATCCTATTAAAAGATATTATTACTATTAAAATAATACTAATTAAATCTTTCTAAAGAAAACACAGTCTTCCTAAAATAATAATATTTTTTCTTTACTATGCATCATCTTACCCATAGCGGACAGAATTCGTCCTCGAATTTTTATTATTGGCTTGCCTTCTTGATATAATAATATCCCAAAACAAACATCAGCTCTGATACCAACTGACGTTGTGAAAGAAAAGAGACATAAATATCATAATCCGTTGATTCTGCGAATACTCGGAAAGTGACAAGTGATTATATCGAAACCTATTGAATCATGCATGATTACTGAAAAATGATCTTTTATATGTTTGTTGATCCTAAAAATACCCAGACAAATAAGCATCAAAATTCAGAAACTCAATAAGAGTGCGAATTTTGAAAAAAGGATAAACATTGTAATCTGTTGAATTCGCACGAATCCCAAAATGTAATCTTTCATCAACCTGTCGATTCCATAAAATATCAGAAGACAGACGAAAATATATTTTATTCCATCATAATTCTCTCTCTCAACTTTTACAAGGCTAGTCAATTTACAGGAAAAAAATAAAATCTATTTAAAAGACTTGACATATATAAAAAGATATACTAATCAATCTAATTAAAAGACTTGACAATTGACATATAAAAAATATACTAATTTATTAAAAGATACTATTCCTATAAATACTAATTAAATCTATCCCAAAAAAAAAAAACAATCTTCTAAAATAATAATATTTCTTCTTGCCCCACATCACATTGATAAGTAGTAATGTTTATGGAATAAAAGTAGATTCTTGCATGCATATAAAACCCTATCATAATCTATTCATAGATCCTGAAGCTTAGGCAAAATACATCCATAAGATGCAATATAGAAAATAAACTAGGATTATCTTGGAGGGCCTTGTAGACAGTTTTTTCTTTTTTTTCTTGTTATAAAAGATATTGCATTAACTAACAAAGAAACTTTGTAATCCTCTTACATGTGACAAAATAAAAATAAACCAGAAGAACTAGCATTCTGAGGGATGAAGCGGTAGCATAATAAATATGTCTTGAAAGCTTCCAAAAGGTAAAGTATCTGATATCAAAATTTACCTAAAGCTTTCTGGTGGTTCCTCAAAAAGTGCTTCATCTTCATCCATTGAGTTTCCTAGAGCTGCTAAAACATCAGCTATCTCTTGGTCTCCCTATATCCTTGACCAATTTGTAGTGCTAAAGTTGAGATCTTTTCCATGTGCAAATTCAAAACATTACGAGACTTGAATTGAATATTAATGTTTTTCTTCATAATCAAATCTGCAATTTTTTTAAATTCAAATTGGAAATACAATGACACCTACTTATTTTATGTTCTGTCTTTGTATAGGTTTCCGCATCTAGACAGTTAGATACCTGTTAATTCCTCCGTGGATTAGATTTCCCCAGTTGGAAGTGAATTAGTTAAAACTCTCCATAGAAAGACTTTTACTTTTGGAGGAAAACAAGAATTCCAAGCCCATTTGCAGTTGGGGTGTGTCTTTATGCCGTAAAATCAGTTATATATACTCTTAATGATGGCATAATTTGCTATCTCTTCCTATTTCAAATTGATCTTCTTTATTTTCTTGTAAACCTAATAGACCAATTTTTGTTTTTAAAATTAGATATATATCTCAAACCCAAAACTTTCACTGCTAATGTTTGTGATTCATGATTAAGCGGTCATGCTAATCAAACCAAAGCCATGCTCTTGAACCATCTCCAAGACAACATAAATCTCTTTCATTAACCCAGTCTTTTGATTATCGAAGTTCCTTACATAAAAAGGAACTATTAGTGGAACTCTATTGTGTTCTCTTCTTCTCAAGCATCTATATTTCGCCCCACATGATTTAGCCCATCTAACTTTCCAGCCTTCCATTCATACCATCTCTTTAATTGACATGCTTTATTTTCTCTACTGAAGTCAAATAGTCCTAAACCTCCAATTTCTTTTGGAACTTGTTATTTTATCTTAAGACAACCAAAGAATCTTCACCTTGTAGTTAATTAATAATCTACTATCTCACAATGGTCGACTCACACCAGGCCTTGGTCAAATGTTCCATGCTCCAATATCACCTAAAATATCGAATTTTGATTTTATTTTAATTTCTTTTTTACCTTTTCCCCCAAATACTATCTAAACAATTATGGAAAAAAGGGAATACCGAATCCGAATCAATTTCATTAGGAGATTGGTGTTTGTAACATTTCGGAGTTTTATAGTGATTTTGACTTAGATTCTAGATATTAGAATACCTCCTGGTGTTGTTCCACTTTATTCCATTACATGTTTTTTGGATTTTTTACATGGAGCCAATACTTTAAAAGTATTAATTACCGTTTGTAAATTTAAATAAATATTCAAATTTAGGACCTCTACTCCTAAAGTTGTAAGGACCATAAAGAATTTTAGATACACCCCAGAAGGGGAAAAAAGAAAAAGAAAAAGAGAAAAAAATTATGGAACTTCTGGCCTTATTTTCTCGGGCATTGGGTTTTAATTATAAATAGGCCTATTTGGTTCATTTTATTCTAATTGTTTTGATTTCTTATTTTTCTGTTTTCAAATCAACTATTCGTCAAGAAATAAATACGGATAAAAAAATTAATATTTTACTCATAAATATATCGAACATATCAGATACAGATCAAATATAAATAAAATATAAATATAAATCAAATATAAATCAAATATAAATAAAATACAAATAAAAATCAAATAACTCAAACTTCTATATCACGATGTTAATGCAAGTATACAAAAAGAAAGGACGGTGCCTTTATCTTGAGGAAAATTAGGACCGGGTCTTTAGTGTCTCTGTACCTCTCTATTTTCTGTTTTTGTCCAAGCTTGTCAAGAGTTGTTAGTTTCTTGCCCTCATAAGAAGACAGAACAGAAACGACCAATATTATCGGCTACGTAAAAAGGGTGCGACCTTTACACCCGTATGGCATTATTGGCAAGTTAAGTAGCATCCCCATTTTCTATACATCTCCCTTGCAAAATTTTTTGTTTTTATTATCATACCCGTGCAGGCTGTGCATGTGATTCCACTATTCCACCATAATTGGCAAAAATAAAATAAAATAAAGAAGAAAGTAAAGACCCCACTGGTTTTGAAATCTATTATTGGATAAATATTACAGGATTTATATTTATAATTAGTTAATTAGTAATAGAAATATTAAAAGAAAAAGATAAAAAAAAAAAAGAAAAAACATTGAATGTGCTGGCACATGCTAGAAACTTCTAGAATTTTTTGTATTTTTGAGCATTGGGAAGGCTGACATGTTTTTGTATATATATACTCCATCATCAATGGAAAAAAAAAATATTATCTCCAATTTTAGTATTATTGGTTTCTACATTCAGATTCTAATGAAGTGGATAATGGCAAGTCGGTACGTAGAAAAATGAGACAAAAACTAGTCTATTACTATTGGGTGATCTAAAGATCCTATCCAGAAGGAAACAAGCTAACTCGAAAAAATCTCAACCATCGATGGTGAGCTAGGTCGATTTTTAGCCAAATTCCCTCGTTTATGATATCAAACGGCCATTTTTAGTATTTTTGGCAGGTTTTATTTTACTTACAACTTTTTATAGGAGTGTTAGTTATGTACGCCATCTGTGGCTTTTTTTTTTTTTTTTTGTATTTTGATGTACTTCATTTTAAGACCTTTTAATTTTTTGATATTTTGGTTCAATTTTTGGTAGCTTTTAAACAAGTCTATATATTGTATGCCCCAAGGCAAATTGACAGACACTTATCATTTTTTTCAGTAAAATTTCAAAGTCGTCATTGCTCTTTTTTCAACTTTCAAATTCATTATAGAATTTCAATTTTTGATGCCATAGCCTAGGTATTGCCAGAATCAATAGACTTATGAAGATCTCAGGTAGGTATTCGTGCACGGATCCACGATTTGCGATAAACCCTAATTTACCCACTGCATCAAATTCCAATTTCTACTTGTATTCGAGTAGATTGGTCTTACATTCGAGCCAACCCAAGTGACATTCAAGTTGAATCCACCCACCACAATTCAATTGGTATCAAAGCCACAATCCACCCCATGGCTAATACAAATCTGGATTTTGAGGAGATGATCCAAGTAATTCAACGAGTCTTCAAGGAGCATTATAAAGAATAAGAGAGAAAGATAAAATCAATCATGAAGCCACTATTGGAAATGATAAAGAAGCGGCAAGAAAAAATAAGCGAAATATTGCAACCTTCAGAGGTAAGCACACTTAAACAAACGAAACTAGAAAAAGAAAAATTACAAACCTATTTTGATCCACAAAATAATAGTAACCCATGATGAACCAAGGTTGGTTACAATCTTGTTTTGATGAGAAATGTATTGCACAAATACTCTACAACTTAGTTAAGTTACATTTAATAAGTAAAAACTTGTTTGTGATATGTTTGTGTTTTTGTTTTATGCTTATTTTTGTATGTGGTTTCAAACACAATTTAGGCCCAATGCGTTTGGAATCTGTCAAATCTCAAAACATAAAATTTATAGAGCTCTCTCTAAGCTTTCTGTAACATCTTGAATCGCCTCAATCGAAGTACGGATGAGAAAGTTATGACCAAAATACAAAACAGTATCGAAACTAGCCAGAGGCAATCAAGTGGTAAATCAATCCCTCGCTTTCGGCTCGACTAGATTGGCTTGCAGGTATACTTAGTCAAGGCAAAAAAAATAGTGTTACAGACTTTCTGATTCGACCATTGGAGACTATTTTGAGGGGTAACGGCAAGATTACTTTGAAAGATTATAAATAGACAATTTAGAGTGTTTTTATGAAAGAGAGTTGAGCTTATTTTGTAAAGATTATGTCAAAATACTCTCTTGTTTTGTATTTGTCTTTGATGAGTGCATAGTGCCATGGTGTTTTTATGAGTACCTTAGTGAAGCCCTCTCTTGTTTGAGGCATAGGTGAAATTCACATGTGTTGAGGCACTTGTGTGAAGTCCTACATATGTGTAGGCATTGGTGAAGTCCTCTTGATGATGCATTTGTGAAATCCTCTTTCTAAGGCATTATTTGTTTGATGAAATTTGTGAAGTCCTCCTTAAGTGAGGCAATTGTGAACCGTAGAGACTAGTGGCAAGCCAAACTCCATGTTATATCGCAATGTAATATTCTCCTTCCTTATCTCTTCATTATTATTATTATTATCATTATAATTGTATGAATGGAGGAAAATTGGTAAAAGAGATAATGGTTGACTAAGTGAGTTTAAAATCAGTTTAGAAACCCATCTTGTAGCTTTTACCTCCACATGCATGTATACAAGCCTAATAGTGCATGGATTTTTAATAACGAGTTTTTATTCTTTATTCTAGTAATTGGTATCAGAGCGGGTCTCTTTATCGTTTTTTAAAAATGCTAGGTTTGTGTGTTTTTAGGTGCTTAAAAATGAGTTGTTTATTAAATATAATTTAAGTCCTTTCGTTGAACATTAGATATTTACAAATGAGTTTTTACCCAAAATGCTTAACTGTAGGAGGTAAGTTTCATTTAATAAGTTTTCTATTACATGTAGCTTGAGAACCTTTAATTGAGTATTACATCTTTTGCAAGTGAGCGTTTACCTGAATGCTTAATTGAGGGGGAGTGCTAGGTTGAGGGAGAGCAATATTGTGCAATAATTGTTATCATCAAAAAGAGGAGATTGATAAACCAAGATTGGTTACAATATTATTTTGATAAGAAAAAACTATTGCACAAATGCTCTACAACTTAGTTAAGTTAATTACATTTAATAAATAAAAACTTGTTTGTGATATGTTGGAGCTTTGTTATATTTGTGTTTTGGTTTTATGCTTATTGTTGCAGGTGGATTCAAATACAATTTAAGCCCTAATGCATTTGGAATCTGTCAAAGCTCAAAACACAAAAATTGTAAAGCTCTCTCTAATCTCTCGATGGCATCTTAAATTGTCTCAATCGGAGTTAGAATGAGAAAGTTACAACTAAAATACGAAACAATATCAAAATTAGCTAGAGACAATTGAGGGGTAAATCAAGCCCTCGACTTTAGGCTCAACTGGACCTGGTCGCCGATGGAAAATGGACCAGCTTGCCGGTATACTTTATCAAGGCCAAAAAAATGGTCATTATAGACTTTTTGATTCGACCATTGGACACTGTTTTGAGGGGCAACTGCAAGATTACTTTGAGAACTTATAAATATGTATTTTGGGGCGTTTTTATGAAAGAAAGTTAAGCTTATTTTATAGAGATTATGTCAAAATGCTCTTGTTTTTTATTTATCTTTGATGAGTGATAGTGTCATGATGAGTTTAGTTGACAAATATTGTAAGGCACTATTCACATGTTTTATGAGTGTTTTAGTAAAGTCATCTCTTGTGTTAAGGCATAGGTGAAATCCTCATGTGTTGAGGCACTTGTGTGAAGTCCTACGTGTATGTAGGCATTGGTGAAGTTTTCTTGATGAGGCATTTGTGAAGTCCTTTTTGTGAGGCATTGTTTGTTTAATCAAATTTGTGGAGTCCTCCTTGAGTGAGGCAATTGTGGACCATGGAGACTATGAAGCAGGCCATACTCTACGTTATACCGAGGTATGATATTCTTGTTCCTTATCTCTTCATTATTATTATTATAATTGCATGAATAGAGCAAAATTAGCAAAAGAGATAATGATTGGTTAAGTGAGCTTAACTTTGGTTTAGGAACCTGCCTTGCAGCTTCCGCTTCCACATGCGTGTAAACAAGCCTAGTAGTGCATGGATTTTTAGCAATGGGTCTTTATTCTTTATTCTAACAACTCATTCGTTCAAAACCATTAACAATCAAAATTAGTAATAAAAACAGTACAAACCCATTTATATTCACAGAAACCCAACATCGATTTAATAGAACACCTACCTAAGTTGATGTCATTATCCTAAAACACCACAACCGACGCTACATCATAGTCATCCACCACTTCCCCTAATGTCTACAATACCCTCTTGAGGGTAGCCATTGTCAAACCTAATACTCTGAATAGGAAGGACTTGTTTAGGTTTGATCTTGGATCATCTCAAAATATTTTTTAGTATAAGCAAAAAAGTTATGCTGGAATCGCCAATCGTCGAACCTTCCTACCCTTATGCTGAGGAGTTTTGAAACTGCATCGAATTGGAATTGAAATTGTCGGTTTCAAGTCTAGAAATTTGAGGAACCAAAATCATCGGTTCTCGTTCTGATTTTAGAACCGTGAAACCGTCTTTTCTAAATAAAAATAAATAAATGAATGAATTTTAGTTTTTAATAAAATAAATTTTAAACTCAAAATAATTATAGTATCTAAAAGTGTTAAATTATTTAACCATTTTTTTTTAATTTGTCTAGAATGCACATTTGTTTATATACAAACACATCCAATATTAATTGTAATCAATAATATGAGATTGTAAAATATTATAAAGGATAAAAAAAAATTATAATATAAAAAATAGTCTCACATTATTAAGGAAATAAATTTTGTTTTTTGGAGAAGTTTATTTAAACTGATTACATATGATTTTAAGCTATGTTTATTTGTGTTGTTGATAATAACATATTAAATATTGTGAATAAATAATAAATTTTACTATTTATATTAAATAATTTAAATATTAATAATTATATATTTAACTTTATTTTTTATTTTTTTCAATAGAACCGGCGGTTCCACAGTTTCAAAACCAAAAAACCGTTTAGAAATTATGAAACCAACAGTTCTATAACCAACGGTTCCGAATCGGAACCAAGCCTATGTCTAGTATATGTAACCACAAGCTAAGGTTTATCGAAGATGCTATTATCAATTCCTTTATATTAGACAAGTAGTACAACACTTTCCAAAGAAGCAAAAGATGAGGATGATTGGATTAAAGAAGGATGGAAGAAGAAACCTATCACGGTTGGAGAAAGGCTTATGGAAAATGGCTATGAAGATATTTTAGAACTGGGCAGAAAGGGCCAAGGCTCTTCCACGGCTACTATTAAGTCCAAGCATTCTGTCACTTCAACAATTATGTTGGAGGGATCTTCCAAGGGACACCATAGTTTGCTAGTTCAGGCCACTATCTCTACACTATTTAAGAAAGTGGAGAAGAAATAAATATTTAAATTAAGTGGGGGGTCAGTGGAGGAAAGAATAAAAATTGGTTTATTGCATGCGTCAGTAGCAGTGACACAAAAAAAACAATAGGAAAGAGTTATTAAATACTTCACACACGGAAGTTTTTTTTATCCATATCTATTTCTTAATAAATGATTTGTTAAAAAAAACATAGTTAAACAAACATACCCAAAAAGCTGGATCAATAGTCGGTTTGACGGTACAATATTCATTACTTATTCCAAAATGGTTAGAGTCGAACAGTGAGTTGTTGATTAAGCATGTCATTTAGAAAGAACTCTCTAAATTGGAAAGGGTGATGGGTTTGGGCACGAAAAGGGAAAATGTCAATAGGGCTTCTAAATTGAGTGAGATTGTGCGCCAGGACATTGGGATGAACCTTGATGACATTGGTCTAGTTGGATTATCAAATTTATTTAGCCCATTAATTTCCTTGTTAAAGTTTTGGATATTGGGGTTATTACTTCCATCCTTGAGGATAAGGGTTTTGAAGGGATGGGAAATATTGTAAGGTAAATATTATAGGATTTATATTTTGTAATTAGTTAATTAGTGTTTAGAAATATTATAAGAAAAAAAATTAAAAAATAGAAAAAGATAGAATGTGCTAGCATATGTTAGAAACTTCTCGAATTTTCTAGTATTTTTTGGCTTTGGAGAGGCTAACATATATATATATATATATGCACATACACATACTCTATCATCAATGAAAAAAGAAAACAAAAAATATTATCTCCAATTTTAGTATTGTTGGTTTCTACATTCATATTCCAATTTTTACTTATATTTAAGTAGATTCAGTTTGTATTCGAGCCAACACAATTTGCATTCAAGTTGAATCCACCCACCTCACTTCAGAATCTCATTGCACTTTTTTTTTTTTCTTTTTTTTTTTGTCTTTTTCTTCTCTCTCTCCCTATCTATATTTCTCTACAATATTTTAGACCAAATGGTTCTATAAAGATTTCCATTTAGTAAGCAGTTTAGATACAAGCAAACACACTAACTTAACTTAAAATTAGGTGTTTCATTATCAACAAATTCATGTCTGAGAAGAGTGAACTACCCTTATTATATACTAAACTGAGTGCCTCACTTATTGGGGATGTTCTATGGGAAAAGAAAAACAGAATGTTTTGTTTTATTAGTTTGTCCGCATGTGTATTCTGTAGTGTAGATTTATTGGACATATGTGTAGGGAGCAATTCACCTATCCTTATGTATGCTTTATAGGTTGTCAAGCCAATCGACTGCGAGGACCTCTGTCCCTTTCTCCTCCAACGTGTGTACCCCATATAATTTAATGTTGAAGAAGTTACAGAAAATAACCATTTTTAATTATGAACCACTTAAGCATAAAAAAGAAGAAAAGTAAATAATTATATATATATATATAATTTTAATTACGTTCTTTTAGATTTTTGAAAAGTTAATAAAATGGCTAAATGCATAAATATGGCATATTTTCATTAATAAATTAACTCACACACTATGATTTTGTTTTAGAAAAAGAAAAAGAAATGTGGCGGCATATTTGATTAGTAGATACCCATATATCTTTAGAGTAACCTTAAAATATATATAAAAAAAATCCCCGTTCTTTTTGTTTCTATTCCTCCCAAGGACATTTCATTTAACGAAGTAAAATTTTATATTCCCCCTTGGTACTAGTCCTATATGTTTTTATGAAAAATATAATATTGCACCAAATAAAATTTATTCATACCCTTTTAAGGTTGGATAGGGTTTGCGATAACAGACCAGTTATATAAGTCATCATTTAATTTAGGTGAAAAGTAGAGGAAAATAAGTTGAAATTTAGGAAAAGAAAAATAAATGAAACCCATTCGAAAACTGTCAGCCATTGATTCACAAGTCCATTCTACGTGTGTGTTGGGTGGTTATGAACCACACCCTTGACTAATATTGGCTATATCTTATGATGATTTATACTTAAAAACATCTAAAAATAAGTACAAAATGGGTGAAAATGGAATTTTAATTCTCAAATCAAAGAAGACAATATGTCCATAACTGAATTAATTTATTTACTCAGGTAGAATTTACGGTTCTAATATTTCAAAGAAAATGCATCTGGGGCTACCTAGTGACCTAGTGACATTGTTTATTAGCATTGTACGATGTTGTTATTGAGGTTAATTACATATTATGGCCTCTTGTTAATTAGCTAATAATCCTATATTCTAAATGTTATGCGCATGATAACTCATTCCAGCTGGAGATTTTATTTGCTGGGGAGTTCGGCGCATTGGATTCGCTCTGAACTAATCAAGAATTTCTGCTGCGTTTTAATATAATATTGAAATACGTGTTTATGCCCGCATAGGTTCTAAGAAGTTTTCAAGTTATAGGGCACAGGTTCCAATAATGTTTCTAACTTATATTCCATGCTTAAACATTATCTCTACAGCTAGGCATAATTGTGTTTAAATGGCCATTTACATTAAGCATTAGGAATAATTATTAGAGGCAACACGGCCCATACAAGTGCTTAATAAGTTTTTTTTTTTTTTAGTGCTTAATAAGTTACTAGTGAATTATTTGCAATCCGTGTGCTGAATATTGAAAAAGAAAATGAAAACTTTTTTTTTTTATTTTTGCAATTAAATTGTAAAATTTCAATTCCATCTTTAATTTTTTATCATATAAATACTTTAATTTTTGTGGTTAATCCTAAATTATTTCAAAATCATATATTCAAAGGTATATTATAACAAAAGGTATTAATATTCGGGTGTAAATTTATATAAGCTATCAATATTTTGAGTAATTAAAAAAGGAACTAATGTAAAGTGAATCAAAACCAAGTATCAAGTTTTCACAGAATTCATCTAAAGTTGGATTAGTTTCAACTAACTTTTCTTAGTATTCCTCAAAGGTCACTTATGCGTAAAAGATTGATTCCTTCAATAAAGTTACTCTCAAACGTTAATATATTTTGATGTGATTTACTATATATTCAAATCATACAAATTTTATAATAGCTTAAATACTAATATAAATTCATTATTTTCTTGGCAATTTTATATACATGGAATATTATATTAGAAGTGCTATGAATCAACATCAGTATTCTTATTAGTCATATGTAAATTTAATTCATTATATTTGAAAAGTTGATGAACTAATAAACATTCACAAAAATAAATGTGTTGTGTTTTTACATTTTTTTTACAAGATTTCTAACTTCAGTTAAAGTGGGTAAGTAAAATAAATTTTATTTCATTTAAATTCCTTCTTTGTTATAATTTGTGAGAACGTGAAGGACAGTATTATTAATGCGATTTAAATTGTAATTAATGGTAAATGCAGTGATACCATAAATTAATAATTCCTAAAAGTTTTCATGACAAAAAAGTTAATTTGTTATATAATCCACCCTCATGTATTTGCCTCAATTGTATAGTGGTTGTATTCAACCTAAGAACTTAGCTGAACTGAAGGAGAACTGGAGAATTCAAGAAAATAATTAAGACAACAAAAATCTCGCATAAGATAGAGAAAATGATATTGACATGTAGGGAACGAAGTGAAAAAGGATTGGCATAATAATTTAAAATATAAATAATAGTAATTATTATCATAATTAGTAATAAAAATAACGTGTAAATAGGACAAAAGTAATAGATCTAAAAATACTATACATTTTCAACATAAAAGGATAAATTATTTCATCATGTTTATAGCCTTACTATTACAATACAAAACATATTGTCTTAATATTACAATAAATGTATCACATGAGATACTAATATATTATAATAGGGCGTTTTGAAAAACGGAAAAAAAAAAAAGGCACCAAAAACCCCATCATTTGCACTTAAATAACATAGATACAATAATCTATAATAAAAGTTAAATGTTTTTGGTAAATAATAGTGGCCACCTTTATAACATTTAGAATTAATAACAAGTCCATTTTTCGAAAGGAAAATTCTATAATCTCGTGACAGGATCGGTCCCATCGATTATACAACGTTCAAATAGTTAATATTTATAACTATATTTATTTTAACGATTAGATAATTGATTAGATGGTTCCATTAATAAGACCATAAAAGCTCTTTTCGAAAAGGCAAATACCATATTTGTTATCAAAATTTTGTTTATTCGAGCAATCGACTATCTAAAGTTTAAAAGTGTTAATTTACTATCTATAAATTAATTAATTCAAAATCATTAATAATAATATCCAAATAAGGTAGTTAACTATAAAAAAGAACAAATTTTAGATAGTTTGGAAAATTTGATAAAGTTTAAGTAGTGATTGCAAAAATAGATACAAGTATTGGATTGGTACTTTTAAATTTCAAGCAACTAATTAAAAAATTAGCAAATTTCAAGTACGAAATGTAGTAATTATCTTTTTTTCAAATGGAACATATTCCCTCCTCTCCCACGCATTGCTTCTATGACTCCTTGTACAACAAAAGGTACGTACAGTATTTGTTATTTAAATCTTAGCTATTTTTATAATTAACTATTTAAATTTAAAAGTATTAAGTTATTACTGTAAATATTCTAAAAAGGAATTTAGTTCAATTTCATACTACAATAATTTACAATAAAATTCAATCGCTATAAAAATTCTACGCTTTAGAAACAAAAATTCTTTATCTAAATAAAATTTTATTGTAAAACCATTATGATTGATTTTATTTATATAAATATAACTTGTTTTATCTTTTTTTTTTCACAGAAATTTTATGGGAAGAAAATTTTTTTTTCCCTGTTTGTAGTGAGCAGCTCCGCTATGATTTATATTAATAACACGCAAGCCATTTTGGTCCTGAGGGGGAACAAATGAAACCAATGACCATGATGATTAGTTAGTAAGCAAAACGAGGTTTTCTTTTAAATATGTATATATATTACGAGGAGATATATCTTTCACGTGTAGGTAGGTGCTGTATACATGAATTATTTCTATGACAGGGAAAGGAAATGGGACCTTTTTCTGTAGATTCCTCCTAAATTTATTATGATGACGAGGTCCTATACAATAAGGATTGCTGTAACAGTCTTCGGTCGTCATCATGGTTTTTGAATAGGAAACCTATCTCATGTGCTAGGGCATGTGCCCATGTGTTAATGGTCTTGGTCTTGTCGTTTTCTGTTTCAGCCGCTTCTGTAGGGCCTAATTGTTTTCTTCTCACTTTCCGAATCATTTTCATATTCCATCATCTAACATGAAGAAAAAGCTATGAACTATGTCCACATCTTTACCTCCCGATTAATCCTACACTGCCATGAAAACTGCAGGCGTATTTGGTTTTGATAGCTGCAGGGCTTTTCTTCTGAAAGTAAATATAGAGAGAAAGGATTTAAGGATTTTTCTTTTCCCAAAATACTTGAAATGGGTGGACAAGTAGCTAGAGTGATGGTGTTACAGCAAATTGATTGGGTTCATTGAATATTACTCATAATTTAAGTTTAATTGTTGTTAATATTATTGCTGTAATTCTAGGGAGTGGATGCTAGGAGCTTATAACCAGTAAATATTGATGAAAAATAATGGCAGTGGTCCACTAACACCTTGCTAATTACCAATCACATAAATGTTAATATAAGAGAAATAAAATATTTTCTTTATTTTAAAGAATAGAAATCATTTGTCCTATTTCTCATGGATATTCTCCATGATTAATCATATACCAATAGATATTGCTAACCAGTTACAACCTTCCCCTCCTATCATTAGCTACTACTAAAAACACACACATATTACATATATATGGGCCAAACACCATTAAAATAATTAGTGATTACATCCTCTTGAGATTATTAGGATGATATTTGGCAATTTTAATGGTTTTAATTATAAAAAAAATTTAAATAATGACATATATTTTATGTAAAATAAACATAACAATAATAATTCTTTCAGCTCCTTCACTTCGCTGCATATAATAAGGAGAAAATGAATTATAATTAAATAAGAATATAATAAAGTTTACAATGTTTAGTCGATCAGTATAAAATTTAAAATAAGTAATTAATATAATAAAAATAAAATACCTATCATGTCATATTGTCTTTACTATAGAAATATGATATTTGTATATGTGATATTTTTAAGACATGGGTATTTATGAAAAAAAAGAGCACGAATTGCATGGTATTTATTATATTGTGTAATAGCAATTTTTGCAACATAAAACCATAATGAAAACTTTATATAGAATAATGGGAAAATAAATAGTTATTCCACTTAAGTGAATAAGTTGTATATGTTGCTTCCAAGTAGTCTTAATGGGTCCCTACTTTTTTTTCCTCGGTAAGATAAAGATTAATCGTTTATTTACTAAATCTACGGTGTTTGCATGTTTTTTAAGACTTTTTTTTTTTTCAAACAGAAGAATAATGTTGTTATGATGAAGTTAGGTTATGTAATTGAATAAATAATAACAATGCTTGGGTACGCTAATTGAAAAACGGGGAATGGTTAAATTATGTATTCAAAATTAAAACAACATTTGTATTTAAAGTGGAAAAACATGGAAATTTACATTACGTAATTAAACGGGTAAGCAAAATGAAAATTTCAAGGCGTATAGACGTGCATAGTCTTTATTTCATTAAAACAATGATGAATCGATGCCATGGCATGATAGGGAAAAACATGAATATATATAGGAATGTTAGGGTTTGCTTAGATTGTCTGATTTTTATATGTATTGTATATATAGTAAATTTGCATATGTAACTTATTTATTTCATATCTGCATCATATTTGTTTTGTCTATTTATGATTAAAATTGTGATTTTTTAATCGATATTTATTACCTGACAAACATCTATTTGAAAATGATAAATATAATATAAAATAATCAAAATATAATGAAAAAAATAAATCTTCATATGAACAGAAATGAAAATGGGAAATGTGAAATCCAAGAGAATGTTTTGGATATATTTATTTATTCAACAGGATTGAAAATGATCCACTTACCATGAATCTTACGAGTGCATTGCCATATGCTCTGATGATTAAATAATTTAGCTCCTGAGAGGTAGGGATGCAACCGGGGCGGGTCGTTATAGGGTACCCACCCGCCGCCCCGCTAAAAACCTTATAAGGTCAGACCCTATAGGGTTTAGGGTCGGGTTTTGGGTTTCACACTCATAACCTGTTGGGAAAACCCGACCCGATTAAATTAAAAAAAAAAAAATTTAAAATTTTAGTTTAAGGAATTTACTTATTCATTAGTTGAATGATGCTTTTCATATAATCATTTTGTTATTCATATATTGAGTCACATGATAGGATATAAATTATATTTACAATTAATAATCACTGACCAATTATCCAGAGAAAATCGATTTTCATGTGCAACCTTCCTCACTTTTTCAAAATTCATTTTTTTCCCATGCAACACAACAAAGTATAAAAATTAAGTTTCTTAGAAAAAATAGATATTATATATATATAATGACAAATAAATCAAGAATATATAGATCGTTGTGTAGTGTCGTCATTTCATTATTATTATTATTATTATTATTATTATTATTATTATTATTATGAGTTGGATGTATTATATATATATATATAGATATATGTAAGTCTTCTAATAATTTTAGCAATGACATGTCTTGAGTTACTGACTTTACCTTATATATTCAGTTTTCATGTTTAATAATTTTTTACCTGTTTTTAACGTTTTCTAATTTTTTTTAAAATAAAAATTAGGATCTTTATCAACTCCATTGAAATTTTTGCCCTCCTCAACATGCCTCACTACAATAAAATTTAATGAAATAATAAAATGATGCATTTAATTATGTAATATATTAAACGGGTCGGGTTCGGGTTGGGTCAGGTTCTGGACACCCCCAATTTATCATCGGGTCGGGTTTGGGACAGAATGACCCGACCCGAACCCGACCCGTTTACATCCCTACTGAGGGGAACTATGTCAACATTTTGTAGGAGAACAATGGAAAAGTACTAAAATGCCCGATAAATCATGAGCTTAAATAGAATACTAAATAAAGGTTCTATGTTGTTTTATAACCTTTTTAGTGTCTAGAATTAGGTCCAGACACATCTGATGCAATGCAGCTCCAAAGAGGTATAAACAAGTTAAGTTGAGAAAATACTATATTTAGTTCAAGTTTGATTTAAAGTGCCACTGGGGTTTGAGCTCATATCATGTCGTGAGTGTGTGTATAAAGATATATGTTGTTGGATTTTGGCATCCAACCAATATTGAATCCATTGTAAATAATAAATAAGGAAGGAAAAAAAAAACCTAAAGGACCCTGCCGTCAACATTGAAAGATGGTAAGTAAACTAGGCGCGCGGCAACGGAGACGAGTTAAAAAGGTTTAAAGCGAAAGCATTTGGCAGGCAGAAAAGCAATTAAGATAGAAAGTGGAAAAGGTCCAAGTTGAAATTGTAAACCTTGGTTTTCACCAAGAAGTCGGCAGCTAGAAGAAATGAGGAAGCTCGTGCGTCATTCATATCTTTTTATAATTACAAAGCGATCTTTATTGTATTACCAGATTTGGTCAAAGTACTTTATATTTGGTAATTTATTTGTTGTAGATAACAAATTTATTATCCATTACCAATTTGAATTAATTTGATTTAAAAGTTTTCTTTATTTGGTGAGATTGTTTACTTGGGGTAAACTATTAAAATTCTCTTTTGTCATCAACTTTTTGTCTAATTTGGTAAAATGATTGTGTGGGGTGAGATTGCTATAGCTGATGAATCACATGCTGTGCTAATCAATATAGAAAAAGCATTGAAATGATAACACGCGCACGACTATTATTAAAAAAGGCATGAGATGAGGAACAAATAAAATCAATTTCTGAAGCACATATGTTTGACAGGGAATTAAGTCCAGTAGATTCAACTGTCCTTGATTTGTTCTTCATTAAATAGTGTTTCAATGTTTCATGGAGATATTTTAGTAGAGTTTTCACATTACTCTCAATCTAACAATTTGCAAAATGATTTAAATGAGAAGATGAGCATCGTATTTATTTGATCTAAATTGTGAGATTGCTTTTCAATATATGTATAAGATCAAGCATTGGAAATGACAATTAGATCACCCTTGAGGATCAAATGTCTAATGTTGAAGGCTTATTCTCCGTCAGAAATGGAATGGGTTTGGAAGTGAGTAGAAAGGAATCCAAAAGCTTTTCAAAAATAAAAATGGTCAACACCTATTCAACAAAGAATGAATGAAGTATTAGAGATGGCAATTGGATCACTTTTAAGGATCAAATGGCGAATATTAAAGCATTCTTCTCCTTTAGAATTGGAATGGGTTTGGAAGTGAGTATAGAAGAATCCAAAAGTTTTTGAAGAATAAAAATAGTCAACACCTATTCAATGAAGAGCAAATCAAACATTAGAGATGGCAATTAGACCGCTGTTGGGATCAAAAGGCTAATATTGAAGCCTTCTTTTCCTTTAGAAATGGAATGGGTTTCAAAGTGAGTACAGAGGAATCCAAAAGCTCTTGAGAAATAAAAGGAATCCACCTTGTATTAAAATAAGCTTAAGGTTCATTTAGGCCCTCTTGAGGCAAACGAAGCCCAAATGAGCTGAGAAAGGTATTTTTCGACTTTATATATTTATTTATTTTTGCATATGAGAAAACTAAGTAAAGGTAAGATTGGAAAAATCCAATCAAATTATCTCTATTTAAATCTACGAAGCTAAATCTCCTCATAACATTCCTAATAAAAACCATTTTCCTAAACCCTATCACTAGACCAAAAGACTAATTAATGCCATTAAATTGGACCATTATGGAAATAACCCTTTATAGATTATGTATCTTCTAATCTAATTGTATATTTAATTAACCTATGTAATCTAGCAAAAGTATTCTTTTCATGTTTTTTTGAAGGCGAGTAACAATGAATTTCATTTAGTAAGAGAATGACACATCAATTAAATTGGTCAATATAAAAAGTTTCCCAAATGAAGGATTAAGGGTATGAAAACCTTGGATAGATCGACACATCCCTTCAAAAATCAAACTATCTCATATAAGAGATAATTATATCACCTGTATGAACAAAATTCATCTAATTGGCAGGTACAATAAATCTCATAAAAGGAATGATATAATCTCATATAAGGAGAAAACAATAAAAAGAAAGGAATAATAAACGCACAAAAATAAAAATCACTTATTCAAAATTATATTTACAAATCAATATTTTGATTGCCAGATCTCTTTGAATTTGCTAGATCTATACGAGTAAACTTATGTTAATGGATAGCGTTATATTGCTGATGGTGGAAATGATAAATTTAGACTAAAAATTTCTATTGAAAGAAAAAAAGGGTATGCGAAGATTTGAAATCGATATAGATAGGTGGATTTGTGGTTTTAAAGTAGTAAAGGAAAAGAAGTTTGAGAAAAGGTACAGTTTTCTAGACTCTTCTAATAATTAGGGTTTTCGAAGGAGGTTTCCTCCGTAAAAGAGAAGTTTAGTAAAAGCATTCTATATCTAATAAGATCATATGATTGTGGTAAAATGACAAATTCATCATCTATTACAAATTTTTATTTGGTTGTTAAAGTAGTTATACATATAATAAACTAAATTTATTTTAGTGAATGCCAAATTTCTTATCTACCACTAAATTGTCATTTAATCCGATGGCAGTGTTAAATATTTGTTAAACTTGGTTGATTGTGGTGAATATCAAGTTAGCCAATTACCAACTTATTATCTTTTCTGGTTAAAGCACTCTATATCTTGGAATTCTTTTGACCAAAAATCTTGCAAAAGTATTCGATTATGGTCAATTGTTAAATTTATTATTTATTACCAACTTTACATTTTACTTGGTAAAATAGTTCTATTTTGTTTAGGATTCAATGACTGTGGTGGTTGTCAATGCATCCGGTAAACTAGATTGTCTGAAATGTTAAATGGAATATCTACCACTAACTTTTGGTCTAATTTGATAGAACGGTTATATATTTACTAAACTTCTTCATTTGTGGTAAATATCAAATTTATGTTCTTTTAACAACTTTTCATCTGACTTGGTGAAAGTATATTACATCTGGTAATATGGTTAGGTTGTGTTAAACTGTCAAATTTATTACCTCTTATTGACACTTTGTCTTGGTATGGTAAGCTGGCCATATATCAAGTAAACTTGTTCAGTTACAATAAATGTCAAGTTTATTAAGTCACGAATTTTTCATCTAACTTGTTTGATGATCGGATGGTTTGTTACTATAAGTCGCACATGGGGAACTTATCCCAATGCCAACCCCCATAAGCCGATATCCGCACATTACGTGATGTATATACATATGATTGCGGGTTCCGGCAGTCACATAGACAAACAGGCTGATTCACCATGTCCTTAACTTAGAAAGACAACGTTACATATGCTAAATTTTATGTCCTGTGGATTATAAAAAGCATGCGGTAACCATGGGAGAAGAGGAGGCGAGAGGAAGCAAGCAGAGCATTGATTGCTGTTGGATGGAATAAGAATAAGATAAGAGCAGTGAACATGATCACAAGGGCTAGATTCAGAGGGGGTGTTTGTTGTCATTAGAAAGGACAAAAAATGAAATGGTGGGTGATGTGAATGAACCCATAATTCTAAACATGGAGGGGCCGTTGCCTTAGCAATGGATGTTGGTCATTTCGAGGACAGCCCATTTTTTTTCCCTTGTTCTCTTCTCTCTCTCTCTCCCAACATTTACTAGGACCCGTTTGTTTCACGGAAAACTATTCTTTATTAGAAAAGATTTTTCCTTAAAATTAATTTCCTAGAAAGTAGTATATTTTTATGTGTTTGGCTATTTTCACGAAATTCACTGAAAAATATTTTACAGTGTTTGTTAATTACATTAAAATGAAAAAAAAAAGAAATTATAATATACTTTATATATATTTCTCATTGAACCTTTATTGGATCATGAAAAGTGTATTTAATTTTTTAAAATTATAATATAGTTTATACATACTTGCATTTTCAATTTTTGACTGGAAGTAATGATCAATGAATATTGTTATTTTTTGCAAATAAAAATGACATATATACAATTTGCAATTAAAGAATGTCAGCAGTTATTCTTAAGAAATATAAAAATATGGACTAACAATGCCCATGAAAATATAAACCATAAATAAATAGAATGACTATAGTATCAACACCAACTAGTCTTATTACGTCGTTGCTCCAAAACCTAAAATACAAGAGAAATAAATAAATAGAAAATGAAAAAAAAACACATAAACATAAAAGTAAAAAAAAAATTGAAAACATTATGAAATCAAACCTCCCAATGACAATAAATTAATTTTGAAATTTAGCAAGACATCATTGTATTATAATAGATAAAAAATTAAGGAAGTCCAATCCAATTGGTATACTATTAATAATTATTTAATTGGATGTTTGTGTTCTTAGTTACTAAATTACAAACAAAAAATTTCCATGTTTAGTCAATGCCATCCATATTAATAAGAAAACATAAAGAAAAAAGAAATCATATGGCCTAAGTTAACATTCAAATATGAGAAATCTTTTGGAAGCATGCATATTATGAATTTAAAATGTTGGAAAACATGAAAGTTGAAAAGAAAAAAACAACCGAAGCTTTTTTTTTCATATATCAAAAATTTTCTAATTTTTTTAATCAAATCGGAGGTTACTTATGAAGAGTACAAATGGAAAAAACTAAAACCTAATGAAGTTCTGTTATACATACCAAAGCAATTAATGCACCTAGAAGGATGAGGATAAAAAGTTTGATTCAATTACAATAAAGAGTGCAGAGAAGATTTCAATGAACCATTGAAAAAAAAAAAGAGTAGATAGAGAATAAAATATTAGAAATTGTGAAGTAATGGTTTAGGTTTATAAAGCGAGTCCAATACATGTCTAAGATTCCTATATAAAATAATTACTAATATACTATTTGAATGAAATTAATTACCAATTTTCAGTTGTAAAATCGCATTTAAGAAACATGATATATAATTTTATACAAAAATCGCGTGAAAGAATCGCGATTTAATGTTTGACTACGGTCGCAATATCGCAATTATTTAATCGCGATATAAGTATTTTATATGAATATCGTGATTAATTATCACAATATTGCTTCATACGTCAAATATATATCGCATTTTATAGTCGCGATATGCACATATATATCACATTTTAAAGACGCGATATACGTGCATTTACTGTACACTCGTATATCCTTTGATAAAAACGTGATTTTGATGTGGTAAATTGGTAATTATTTTCATTTTGATCTTATTTAAGAAATTAATTTCAATTATTGTTCTAAACAAGAAATTAATTCTTTATAAAACTGTAAAAAGATATCTATCTTTTCCAGTCTATCTTTTTATAGACTTGTATATGACATTTATCTTATGCCAATATAATTTGTTAGACTTGTATCTTTGCTAAGATTTTTAAGTTGGGAGTAATATTGGAAAATGACTTACTATTTTCAAAAGCGTATGTTGTTTTTCCGGACCCAGACATGATATTTCCCTTTAAAAGGAATGAGTTTTCAGAAATTCATTTTCTACTTAAAAATATGCTTTCCTGACAACAAACACACAAAATTATGGAAAAGGATTTTATATAAAGCATTTACATGAAACAAACGGGGCTCATTTCCAACATTTTGATTTTTTTATATATTTTATTATGTAGAAGGTCATTTCGGTAATTGGGCTTTTGGCCGAATTTAATACTACAAGTCGGTCTTTTAGGTTGGTAACAAGGCTTAAGAGACTAAGTCCAATAAGGGATACCAAAGGAAAATTTAGTTTGGTGGGCTTGAAATAGGGATCGTCAAACCAGTTCATTTCGCTTTTAGCTAATTTAGTTTTCTCGTACATGAAAAGTAAACTCCAAAAATATCTTCTTGAGTTAATTTGGGCTTTGTTAGAATAAAATAGGGCTTTTATAGATTAAAAACAAGCCTTTGTTCTTTTTATATTGAAAATAAGTTACTTTTATATAATAAAAGTCATCGATCCCATTTCTAGCCCAGCTCCTACTTAAGAAAAGGACGCTTCAATATCAGCCGTTGGATCATTATAAAATGATATAATGGTCTTCAGCAACACTTGATCTCAATCATTCATTCAAGTGCTGTCGCATAGCTGGCATCAATCCCTGCTATATATAAATAAGAGGTTCCTCTCCTCATTTGGGACAAAATTTTGCATATTACTAAGATCAAGAGTAATATAGAAACTCTGTTGAAATAACTCCAGAAAGAAGCAAAGCAACTACTTATAAAGAACGAGTCAAGAACGATCGAATCTATCTGATTTGATCTTTTGTCACACTTACATACTTGAGAAATCGGGTTTACCTATTCCTTCCCCCATGTCTCTCTCTGTGACATCTGTACAAGTGTCATTAGTTCAACATTTCGCTCAGGTCAATACCACGCTTATCGTATGTGATCAACTAGCTACAGTAACCCTACCACACATATTATAATGAAGAAAGGGTTTGAATTTAACCCATCTCGTTTAGAGAAAACCAAAGATAATTGCCTAATGTCATTAAACTATAAACCTATTAACAAAGTTGTACCTCTTATAGTTAGCCATTCAATTTTTGTAACTCTAGCCTCATTATAATTAACAAGTTTTTGGAAATACCATTAACTTAAGAATGAGATTTCAATTAGAGTGGAGACTTACTTAAAAGTTTTATTTTTTACTATTCATTTATGAAAAAAACCATTTAGACTGATAAAATTCTCAATACCTAAATTTATTCAATAGTGGTAAATTTTCTTCTTTCTAGTTTTATAAACCATTTAATTGAAATTACCTAAATTCATGAAATACCATGTAACATCATTTGTAGTAATATGTTTTCCTTTTTTTTTTTTTTATAATATCAACCATTAGTTGTATGTAAAAAATTTGTTTGCATTTTTTTTTTTTTTAGAATAAGAAGGTTATTAGTGGATTAAGAAAAAGGGAGAAAGAGGTTATTTAGTGGATCTACAAGGATGTAAATGGAGGAGATTCATCTTTATAGTACAGACACACCATTATCATAAATAATATGAATAAAGATAGTCAAGTTTTATGAAATGAATAGGTAACCATTAATTATTTGGTTGATTGAAGGAAATGACCCACATGATTAGGAATTGAACTACAATGCTAAAAACCAACACTATGGAAAAAAGTTAAAAATTTGAACAACTCTAACCCTTTGTAGGTAAACTTGAGCCCCAACATATAAACTACACTGCCACTTCACAGCTCACACTATGGTTGAATTGAAGCATCAACAAAAATCAAGTTAATATCACATAATATCAAACCAAAACCACCATGAATATAACTCTATTGAACTAAATAAAGTGGTTGGCGTGCACATCATCTTAGTATGGTTAGTAGATTAGTGCTTGCAAAATCTATGTTGGAATCAATCCCAACTTACTATATGCACACTGCACCTTTGCCCTCAAAAATATTTTTCAAGTTGGAGCAAACGATACTAAACTTTCTTTGGAATGGCACAACTACAGCCCATAAGCCTCATTAGATCTCATGGCACTAAGTCACTATGCCTAAGGATAATGGTTTTGGACTTTTGAATTTACATACACGTAATAAAAGCCTACCATTTAAAGCGTTGGCACATACAAAAACAACACCTTAAATGGACACTTCCAGTTAAGGCCAAATATCAACATATAAGTGGTTAAGGGACTTCTACAGCACCCTTTCATGTTTCTTGTTTAGCAAGAACTCTCTTATGCATAATTAGCACATCCGAAACGGCTTCAGCATTTTAGGCAATGGACATAATACATCTTTTTGGTTCGACTAAGGGCAAGAGAAGGACCACCCGTCATAATTTTCATGGTCTTCTTCCTCTTAATTCAGCCCGTCTTACATGATTGATTGTTGGATTTCTAAACATAATGGAACTAAACCCTTATTAGCGTTCCAATTTCAAAATCCTTACTCTCGTTTTGTGGCTCAATTTACCTACACCAAAATCAACATGATGAAAAAGGCTTCAATCTTCAATCGCGATGGGACCCATATGTTAAGAACATTTATGATCAAGTGCATCTACAGCAGCATACATCTTACACTCATCAACCTAAATGGATTTGGCATTTTGCTTTACCAAAAACTAAAGGTTTTCTTATGGAGAGTTTATCATAATAGCCTTCCTATAGCAATAAATCTTTGTCGTCACCATATTAAGCTAGATGCTACATGTCTAAGATGTGGATCAACTAAGGAGACTGCAATGCATGCTTTAGTCACATGCCCCTTTCTTCTTCCTTTTTTTCATAACAAGGTTATGTTGTTCCATCCAAATTTGAGAATTGGAATTCTTTTATTGAGTGGATATATTAGAATAGCCATATAACTTCTGCTAAAAGACATAATATACAACGACCAAAAGGTTTTCAATTTGTAAAATTATCATGGCATATCCGGTATTTTTGTGATCATTTAATTTTTAGACTGACAAGTACCTAGAAAGGATCTAATTACTAATGCATGAATTTCTACTCATGAACTTTAGTTTTTCATGAGATTTAGAAGACTAATCATGTGGATAGAACCATGTTGTATTAGACTTCGCTTGTATAAGGATGTTTCAAACTAAGGGTGTATTTGTTTTGTCTTTTTTGTCATTTTCAAACAAATGTTTGCCAAGAAATAGATACAAATAAAAATACAGATATAATAAATAGATCAAACATATCAGATATAGATAATATAAAGATAAGATACAAATATAAATCATATACAAATAAATACGTATAATCCAAACAGACCCTAAATACAGAAAGATCATGCTTACAAATCACAGGACAATTAATTATTAGTGTAGTTGTTTGTAACCACAAAGGAGATTGGATTTTGGGTTATGCTTGCAAAATGGGACAAATCGTAAACCATGGGCACTAAACATATGTAATAAGTAAAGGGTAAATTACACCAAAAGGTTCTAACATTTGAAGGTAAGTTCATTTTAAGGTCATAATGTTTTGAGTGATTAAAAAGGGATTCCAACGTTTAGGGATAAGTTCATTTAAGGTTGCAGCGTTTGAAGAAATGGGTTAATTTGGATCCCTAATGACACATGTTAACAAGAGAAGAGTCTTTTGACATTTAATTAAATTTTCTCTTCTGTTAACACATGTCCTTGAAGACTTATATTGACCCACTTCTTCAAACATCGGAACCTTAGATGAACCTAATCACAAACGTTGGAACCTCTTTTTAATCACTCGAAACATTGGAACCTTAAATGAACTTACCTCTAAATGTTGGAACATTTGGTGTAATTCACTCAATAAGTAAATAAGTTAGGGATAACAACATTCAATTTAGGAAATTTATATGGTAACCATTTAAGTTTTAATATGATAACCCTTGAACTCAAATAATTAGTTTTTTGAAAATTGGTTATTCTTGTGAACTTGTAGCTGTGTTAAGATTCATCTAACCCATTGATCTTAACTTACTGCTTTTTTCCAATTTCAATTAGGTGATGGCCCCAAAACTATCAAAAAATCTATTTCATCCAATTCTTAGTTGAGGGTTAATACTAATAATGTTTGTAGTTTATTATGTATTGTATTAGAAGAAATCAAACCAAAATTCATGCTCAATAACAACAAACACAGATACAAATGTAACTACTAAATCATGATCGAAAAATAATTTAAGTGATAAAAGGATTATTGAATTTTTTGAATCATAAATTATGTGAAGCGAATAAGTAAATAAGACATATAAAGCATATCAAAACCAAAAGAATTGAATAGGAGTCACAAATTTTACACACATAAACAAATAAGAAAAATTCTATGGTTTTTTAATGTTTTTTTTAACAAGGCTGGTCCTATAAGTTATTTAACAATTAAGATTTATATCCAATCATAATTACACTATTACTTAATATATTGATCATTATATTTATTTTAATAATGAGATTATTAACTCTATCGTTGGTTAACGTGACAATAAAGTTTGTAAAAATTATCACACTTTTGGACAATTATTAAGTATTATTCAAGAACAGCTTAAGTTAAATATTTCGTTAGCTTTACTAATTTAGCTTGCTTTTATCTCAAAAGTATAGGATCGACCCAATGGTTATAGCACAAGTCAAGAAGATAATTCACAAACCACTTTGTAAATTCCATAAAGCTGCCATGTGGATATGGAATACAACATGCTTCGTGTTCTTTTCTTTAAAAGGCCTAGTCTTAATTAGACATTCCCAAAAAGTTTGAGCCCAACAAATAAGTTAGTCTAAGCCTAACTCGATAAGCATAGCCCAATCCATCTAATTTCAATGCGCTGCACCATCTTGGGAAGAAAATTTTTCCCAAAGAACTTATCTACATGTTACATAATTGACCGAAGGAGACATTGCCACTTGCCACTTGCCACTAACTTCAGTCACAAAATAACCCATTTTACTTTTACCGTAGCACAAGACCATAATTGTCAAAAGCCATCTTCTACTTTCATGTTTGTGGTCACACCCATAGTAAAATAATAGAAAATTCTATCGTTTTATTATTAATTTTTTAATAAGATCATTATTGTTCATTATTTAAGGATTAAGAATCATAACTAATTGTAATTGTAATATTAAAATATTTAATATACATTTATTATATTTATTTTAATATTTATATGATTATAAAGATAATCCATTAGAAGTTCCCAAAATAATGGGTTACCGATCATCATTATTATTGGGTGTTTAGATAGTATGTATTTTATCTATATTTGATTTACACTAGTTTGTTTGATCTTTTTATATACAAAATTATCTATATTTATCTTTATTTATTTCGAGACAAACAACCTATTTAAAAATATCTATTTATCATCTACATACGAAACAAATAAACCCACTGTTTCGTCTGCCTTCCTTGCAGGCACATTATGACCTTACGTCCTTTCAGGAGAGTTTGGTGCACAGGTGAATGTATTAAATTCTTGAATAAGCTTTTTCCGTTTTTGGACCAGTAAGGTTTTCAAGGGTTACAGTTAGGTGTCAACTTCATGTTATGGAGATCGTCCATTTAAAGCCAACGCCCCAAATCATCGTGAAATTTCAGCATCTCACCCACTCTCATGATGAGAAGCTAGGTACCTTTTTACTCCACCGTTATTACTTGTCACGTATAATTTTGCAGAAACCGTGCATGATTTAGTGCTTTTCCTTTTAATAATTTAATCAAAGCTTAGGGTCTATTTTCTAGAGATGGTAGATAAATTTGGTTTTAATTTAGTTTTTTTTTTGCGATTCCTATCTTTATAGTTAATCGAATAGTTTTTTTTAACTTGTTTATAAAGAAATTATGCAATAAATAATATTTCTATATGTTATGAAATAAAAAGGAATTTTTATTTGATCTCTTTACCCAGAAAAAAAAATTGTTATTTCAGATGAAATATTAAAATTATTAAAATTGTTACTTTTCACGTAAAAAAGGAAGTATCGAATTATCTCTGCAAGGGGAAGAAAAAAAGAAGAAGAAATAAAAGATATAAAAATAAATCAAATATCATTATAGCTTGTCGTTGGGAATTGAATCTACTACCCTATACAAATTATTGCAAGCATATATGATATATATTTATCTATTTAACATATATAACCAAAATGTGTAGTTTATATGTTCATTTGTACAAAACAAGAAAAATAACTCGACCGGCGAAAGCAGATTGGCTTAAGATGACCCTCTTGTTGCCAATTCTCTTAATGGAGGATTTAATAATATATTAGGATTTCTCCGTTCATTGTGACGCGACCAATAATGTATGAAAGACCAATAATGTATGCAAAAGTTAGGCATACAGCGTGAACCTCTCTGGAAAACTTTAGATATTATATAAATTTTCAGGTTTTTAAATGTTATTACTTACACCCCTAATTAAAAATAAGTAAATTATATAAACCATTCATAAAAACTTTAAAAATTACATGAATCTTCAACTTTTACAAAAGTCAATATTTATACTCCTAAAAACTGAAGTATATATAAAATTTTATTTATTTAGTGCTAACATATCATTTTAAGAGATAAATAACTCAACCCGTGAAAGCAGATTAGCTTAAGATGACTCTTGTTGCTAGACATCTCTCCGGTTGGATCTGAATCGAGACCCAGGAAGAACTGATCACGACGGGTCCAATTCGGATCCATCTCGAGGACTCGATGGATCCATGGGCTCAAGAGGATCCGTTCGATTTTTTGTTTTAAAAAACAAAAAAAAAATTGGCTTGTAGAATTTTTATTTTAAATATGCGTTGGACCCGTAAGATCTACTTCGTGCACCGGCGGATCTACGGGTCCTGCTCGCCCCATCACCTCTAAAGGGCGATTTCGAGTCCATATTTTTTAATACCAACCGAAAAGATGTCTACTTGTTGCCTATTCCCTCAATGAAGAATTTCATAGTATATCAGGTTTTCTTAGAATTATATAGACCTCCTGCTTTTTAAATATCAACACTTACATTTTCTAATTAAAAACAAGTAAATTGTATCAACCTTTTCTAAAAGCTTAAAAAATTGTATGGACCCTCAATTTTTTTAAAACTAAATACTTACATCCTTAAAACCGATGTGATAATAATATGTAAATTTTATTTATTTGGTGCTAACATGTCATTACATATAATATGTTTAATTAATAAAATATTTAAATATTAAAGAATGTAAATTTTGTATATCTTTTTTGCCATCTATGCCATGAGTGCATTTTAACATTATATATATATATATATATATATTTGTTTCATACTAAAGTGTAATTCTAGGAGAAGAAAAACTACAATTAACTTTTTTTTTTCCTTCAAAAATGTCAATTTTGTAAAAATAATAATAATAAATTTTAAATATTTTTTAAAACATTCTTTAATTGAACATTGAACATATTATATGTGTAATGACATTTAACACCAAGTAAGTAAAATTTGCATCTTATTCAGGTGTTGACATTTAAAAAAACTAGGGCTCCATGCAATTTTTAAAATTTTCAAAGAAATCAATGCGATTTATCCTAAAAGTTATTAGAAATACTCATCTCACACTTCTGTATGAATTAAAACAAGAACATACTTATGTTTTCATAATTTTTTTTTTTCAGTTTACTTATCTATATCTTATTTTAATAAATTTTTTCTCCTTACATATTAGTTAAACGTAAAATATGGTAAGTCCTTATGAAATGTTAATCACATTAAGCTATGAATTTTGCTGATCCTGGCCGGCTCCAGCAGCATGATTAAAATTAAATTGGTTTACATTTACCGTAAATAAGTAAAAGACGAATGAAATGGAAGTGCAAATTAATGATAGATATTCGTTGTTTCACAGTGTCTAGACTAAACATGGGTTTATACATTAGTAAGTAAATAAACTTTTATAAATATATATTGATTCTGTTACTCTTATATATATATATATATATTTAGTTATTATTAACATAGACACAATCGAACATATCACCTATCTGGTTTTAGTATAATGATGTAGTTCATTATCAATAAATGATAAACCAAAATATAGATAGCACCCTTAAGGATAGTATTTTATAAATTCAAAAATTGTAAGATTTCCTTTCAAATATATGAACATATTGCTTTTAAGATCACGACTTATTAAAGTTAAAGGTTGAAAGATTTCTTATACCCAGTATTCAAAGCAAATTATCTTACACCGGAGGTGTTACTCATAATAGCCAAGAACGGTCTATAATAGGGTTCCTTATCATAATTGCAAAGTGCGACCTTATGAGAGTTTCCTTTTCGAAAGCCAACCATTTGTCGTAATAGCACATTACGGTCTGTTTGTCTTTTCTTTTTTCGTTTTGGCATTTTATATTTATTATTTTTAAATAGATACATATCAAAAATAAACTTTTTACTCAAAAAAATATCAAATAAATCATAGAAAAAAAGCATCTTTTTGCACCTTAACTTTGACGAAATGGACAATTAAGTACTTAAACTATTAAAAGGTACAATTACATACCTAATTAAGTTTTTCATAGCCCTAAACACTACCCTCTTATCGTTGCATGATATTATCCAATTACTTCAAAAACAATAAAAGAATAGGGTAGTAAATAGGACTCGAAAAGTTTAACTATGATTGAAATTGATATTTTTAAAAGTTCAGGTATATAAAAAGGGCACTAAAATTTTAATTTGTAAAAGTTTAGTTACCTAATTGTCCACTTGTCAAGGTTCAGGTACCAAAAGGGATTTTTTTTTCCCTAAATCATAATCATATATACATAAGATACAATTGCAATAAAATACAAATAAAATACAAATAAAATATAAATGAATATTAGACAATTCAACACCTAGTTCTATCAGACACCAAATTTAATAACTAAACACTTTTGCCAAATTTGTATTTAGAAATAATGTTATG
Source organism: Combretum micranthum (assembly GCA_024138025.1). Lineage (NCBI taxonomy): Eukaryota > Viridiplantae > Streptophyta > Magnoliopsida > Myrtales > Combretaceae > Combretum > Combretum micranthum. The sequence goes on along the minus strand of JAMXBD010000913.1, from coordinate 437,072 downwards.
AATAGGGGTGAAAACGAGCTGGGTCGAGCCAGGCTTGAGCCGGCTTAGGCTCGACTCGTTTATTTTTTAATGAGATCAAATCGAGCCGTGCTTTTAACGAGCCTGGAATATGCAGGCTCAGACCCGAGCTCGTTAAGCTTTTTCAAGCCCGAGCTCGACTTGTTTAGCATATATAATTATTTTTTAATTATATTTATAATATTAAATTAACATAAATAATTTTATATAATATTATATTAATAATATAATATCAATATTATATATATATATATATATATTAAACGAGCCTACTCACGAGCTTGGCTCATGAGCTCTTAATAAGCCTGTTCATGAGTTTTGTTCACGAGTCCATAACGAGCCTGCTCGCGAGCCGACTCATGAGCTTGAGGACAAGCTCTGGCTTAGCTCGTTTAGCTAAACGAGCATGAGTTAGAGCTCGAGCTTAGCTCGTTTAGGTAAACGAACCGAGCCAAACTAGGCTTGAAACGAGCCAAGCTCGAGTAGCTCGTGAATAGCTTAGCTCGTTTGCAACCCTATTTACGAATGATACATGAATTTTAATGAAATATGCAATTAGATACCTTAATTTTAAAATTAATTAATTAAGTATCTAAAAAAATTTAAATTGATCAATTTAGTACCTAAAATAACTTGATGAAGATACTATTGGTATACATAAAAAGTTCTAATCGATCAATTTTAAAGTTCAGGTATTAAATCGATCAATTTTAAAGTTCAGGTACTAAATCGATCAATTTTAAAATTCATATAATTTATTATATATTGTATCAAAATTTATATACTATTTGTGACATCAACCATTTATATCTAAACACAAATTATTCAATAACATTATTTTATAACAAGCGTATTTTGTAACACATGATATGTTCATTCAATTTACGAAACCTATATGTAAGAACAACATACAACAATAGCTGACATACTTGGATGTAGTGCTCAAACTTGCACAAGTTTCGAATTAGATTTAAATCCTATAATCATATTTAAAATAAACAGTTAATATATTGATTCCATAAAAAGTATCTCATTTCTAATTCTAGAATTCCAAATAAGTGTAATTTAGTTAGAGAAAAAGCAAGAATAGGATGCCCCAAACCCTTTTAGGGAATTATTCTCCACATTCCATTGTGGTTAATATAAATTTAATCGACCTAGTTGATCATGATGTCTTGTTTTTTTCCCAATTTCATCTATTGATCTAAAAATCCATTCCAAGTCATCATAAAATAGATTTCTTACTCCTAAAATGCAATGTGCACTTATTATTAGGTTAATATGCTCCAAAGTTGAATAAAAACTTTCTTAAATTTACAACTCTAATTCCATCGCAATTGCATAATTCAAATGCAATTTTGATATAAGATGTTATTTATCAACCATAGGTTATTGATAAGTGTTTGAAAAGTCTAGTTTAGTTGGATTAATTTGAGCATTATTATATGATTTTTATAAATATTTTGTATAAAATGGTATTTATTTGGTTTAAATCTTGATTTCAGGGTTTTAAGATGATATTTTAGCTTAAGTAAGGAATTTGGATGAGTTTGAGCGAATTTTTTGAAGATTTGATGAAGATTGAGAAAGTGAATGGTACATAAGTTTCAACACAATGTATGCTAAAAGACTTTGTTAGAAATATAGTTAGATTTTTCCAAATAAACATGTCGATACGCAACTTGTGATGAAGGTTGTGTTGAAGAAAATTGTGCATTTTATGTTGAACACAACTATGTTTGAGGTCATGTTGAAGGAATTTTTTAAGGAAAATCTTCACTGACTAGAGTACACAGATAGAGTGCATAGCTATATAAAATCTTTATTGAACTTGGTTTTTCTATTTATTATAAATAGCTACCCCGGTTGTGAAGATATTATCAAGATATTATTTTAGTTTAATATTAGATAGAGAGAGTGTGTGTGTGGCCACTCTTTCCAAAATAAAAAAGTAGGAAATCTACGAAGATTTGTGAGATTTGAAAAAAATTTGAATTGATTTCATTCCTGTCTTTTAAAGATGCTTATAAATAAGTTATTCTACTCTATTAGACATAAGTTTAGAAAAATTTTATGCATTCTTAGAGAAAGAAAGAGACCACAAGAATTAGGGGACTATTGGAGATTGCAAAACTTCACAAACCAAAGAGGGTATTATATGGATGATTAAAAAAAAAAAAAAGAGAAAGGGTATTATATGGTTTTCTTGTTCTCATTCTTTTGAACCGCTTAGCTATGTTTTCTAGAGAGAAGTAGGGTTTATCTAGACACTTGTGAACCATAAGTTTATAGTATAACCGAGAGTTGTTTAATATTCCATTTTATAGTGTTTTTTTTTTTAAATCAATTGTGAATGCTTTATTTTTATTTTTATTTTTTAATTGATATTGTTAACATATTAATTCGTGTCTAATTTTGTAGTAGTACATTCAGAAAATCACTATTATATAGATCTACGTTACTATAAAGATTTATATGCATATTCAAAGATAGAAAAGCATAAATGTTCTATATTAGGCTAAACTTTAAGTTTAGTTGATCTTAATAGTGAATTCTTTGAACATTAACGCGATTCTAGGTTGTTATTGATTAAGATTAGATGCCAATTCGTCAATATAAGGTTAGAGATTAGTAATCTTGAGAGAAATATTAATCTAAATTATGAATTTTGTAGTTTAAGAAAACTAATAAAATCATTGAAAGAATTAATTAGTTACATGAAAGATGTAATGGGGATTTGATGTGTAGGTAGTCTTACGATTAAATCAATTTAATTTATAGCTAGAATCTTGAATTGTGATTATAGTCTTGATTGTATTTTGGGAACATGATTAGTTTAGTAGTAGTTTTAGTATAACTCTAATCGGTAGGTTAAACAATAACAATAAAGTGATATTAGTACTTGAAGATCCTTAGAAACATACCTATGTTTATTGCTACACTTTTTTTCAACAGGTACACTTGTCTAAAATTGAATGTGGAATAGTATTAAGTATTAACAATAAGAATTTTAATTGAGTGAAACGATATCGTTTTCACTATAAACTTGTAAAAATTATTTAACATCGTTGATCATCATTTTGTCTCTAAAATGAAATTGAATGCCTAATGGGTTAAAATTGTAGAAAGTAAAACTTAGGGCACTGATTTTTCAAACAAGAATATAAACAAACCATTCATCCATACAAGGCAAGAGGGAGAATCACAACAATGCAACAAATTACCTACTAACTACCACTACTATCCTTTAACATGTCAATTCCAAAAAAAATTATTAATAATTAATAGAAATAAAATATTGGTTTTACCATTATCAACACTCCTTTCTCGCAAACTCGGATTCCCAGTAATCTAATCATAATGCATAAGAACATAAACGATATTGAGATGATAGTGCAATGATAAGGAGGGAGAGAGAGTGAGGAATTGAAGAGGTAGACAATGAGGAGAGAGGGGAACAACAAAGAGGGCGAAAGTTAAGGTTTTAGAAAGAGAAATTAGATTGGAAAGTTTGGTTGCTTAAAGAAAGAGAAAGCTAGGAAGAAAAGATTCAATTGTCCATAACTTTACATAAGTTTAGGATAAAAAAGATTCTTATTTTTCAATTTTTTTTTCTTTTTAGTTCCTATATCTTTTTTTTTTTAATTGAATTCCTCAACAATCACAAAAACTCATAAAAGGATTAGACTATTCTTGGAGCCTTGGAGTATGTCCAGTGGAGATCCTTGAGATAATTCCATATGCTAAAACCCTCCTTTTTTTTTTAAAGGTTCTTCACAATTATCGTAAGGTCCTTTAACTTTTTCTGGTCCTTCATGAGAAACTTCAAAAAGTTGTTTCCTTTTCTAATTTTTTGACAAATTTCAAGGTAAACGAATAGAACAATAAATAAATGGTACCTAGAGGCACAAATGAAAGACACGAATGAAGTGAAGAAGTTATAAGGGAGGAGGGTTTCTTAAAAAGATGACCTAATACTTAGAGACACTGAATGAGTATCTACTAGTGAACATGCTTTTAACATCCTTGGCTTTTTTATCATTGTATGCCACATGATAACCTCCAATTGGTCAAATAATTATTTAATTAAATAATATATACATTAAAATATATTAACTAAATAATATAAAATAATAAAATAAATAAATAAATGTTAAAAAATATAAATAAAAAAGGAAAAATGGAAATCTTAACATCTTTTGACTTTAGGTTGCCAAAACAACCACATTTAGGTAAGTAGGTGGTGATACGTGGCCTATGTTTTCAAGTAGGTTGCTCAACCTACGATAGCAGTAGGCATCAACCCCTCACTTGTTATGCCTTCTTTAAAAAAAAAAATCATGGTGATGAATGGGTTGCACAACCCAATCATAACCCGTTTAGATAATCCATAATTTTTCTTAAAAAAAGAATTGTGGTAGTGGATTGCTGCCCACTATCCCAATAGGTCTAAGTCAAACAACTTGCTTCAAGATATGATTTGTGGTTAACCTACTGAAATGTGAACATTCCATTAACTTGAAAGTACATAAATCAAGTTGCAATCTCAATAAATTATTTTAGCTGAAGATGTTCTTGAAATCAATAATAATCAAACTCTTCAAATAAACGAATGGCAACACTCACCTTTGCGAAAGACATTAGTGAAAGAACCGGTTCTAAGCCCAATTTATTTGACACTATATCTCCTTTAAGGATGCAACCGAATGGACTGTTATAGAATTTCCGACCTACTCGATTTGCTAAAAACTTTATAAAGTTTTAAGGTTAGGTTTAGATCTTATAAAATATCTTATGGACACCCAACTAAATACATTTCATAATTAAAATTTCAAAAAAATTAAGACATATCTAAAACTAACCTAACCCTAACCTCCCCTCTCTTTGCCACATATTTTATCAATTTCACTAACATCTTTTTATTTTTGCTCGGGTAGACAACATGTGTTCCAAGTGTCGACTTCTCTTGAATTTATTATTTGAATTTGAAAACAGTTTAGGAAAAAAAAAAAAACAATCTGGAGGACCAAGCTCTAAAGCAAATCCTATAGACCAGGTTTTTATGTAATATGAAAACCTTATAGGGTTATAGGGCTGAGTTTGCTTGGTTAGAGGAGGATGAGAGGTTCAATTACAAGTAAAGGATTAATGTTTAGGGCTAAATTTTTATAGAGATTGAACTTCTTAATAGTTAAAATAAAGATTGATGTTTTATGATATGATTTATGTAAATATTAAATTCTTAAGTGATTAAAATATAGATGTACTAAATGTTTTAAATAAAGATCCATCACTCCTCTATAATGTTAAAAATAGAATTAAAAAAAAATGTAATTTGCAATTTTATTGTATTTAGCTATTTGCCGATGGTGAAAGCTTGCTTCATTGTGAAGCATTCCTTTAGTAGAGAAGTCTAAGATAGCTAGCTTCTTAGGAAAGACTTATGGGTTACCAATAGTATGTAATTTGGTTAGATGTGTTGTCTTGCTTGTTTTTTGTTTACTTCCATCGCTAGAATTCCTACACCACTTGAGCTCATTTTTTTTAATTTTTGTTTAACCACCATTTGGTCCTATAAAAAGGACATTTGCAATATGTAATTTTGAGTCAACACCTATATGAGATCATCTATATTTTGTCCCTACTCCTCTCTCTAGCCTTCATTCCATTTTCATATGTGATTGATCTTTTGCATCAATTATAATTTGTACCCAACATATTTTTTTGTATCAGAGCCAGATCCCTTTCTCCTTACATATACTCAATCACTTAATACTATATTCACAAACCTTAGCAATGACATCAACAAGCAATAATGCTGCATTTAATTTTTCCTAACAAGGTACTCATTTGTTTATTGGTGAAAAATACGATATATGGGACATGATGATGAAAACATTATTTATCTCACAAGATTGTTGGATATTGTTAAGGAAGGTTATGAAACCGTTGTTGCTAGTCTAGAGGTAAAAACAACCCATATGGTACCCAATGAAAAGAGCATAAAGAAAATGTAATGAAAGATGTCAAAGCACTACTTTCATACAACAAGAGTTAGTCGAACAATTTTACCCCGAATAATGGGTGCAACCATGTGATATGATGCTTAAGAAATATTAAGGAAGTAACATGAAGGACATAACAAAGTTATATAAATGAAACTCCAAAATCTTTGGTGATAGTCTGATAATTTATTTATAAAAGATAATGAGAGGTGCAAGAGTTCTTCTCAAGAGTTATAATTATTTTTAATAAGATTAGAGGCTATGGTGATATAATTTCTAATAAGAGAATTGTTGAAAAAGTCTTAAGAAGTTTGCCAGCTAAATTTGAGCTTTTAGTTTCGATTATTAAAGAATATAAAAATTTATCGTAATTGTGTTTGGATGAGCTTATGGGATTCTTAGAAGCCTATGAAAAGCATATGAGTAGATATTCTACTATAAATCTAGGGCAAGCCTTCCATTTGAAGGTTAACATTAATGGGCAATGAAGTAGCTAGCAAGATAAAAATGAAAATAGTGCTGGTGGTTCCTCTAACTCTACTCGTAGATGTGATAGATATCAAGATTCTTGAGGTCGTAGTAGAGGAAGAGAATTTAACATGAGAAGCAATTTTCTTCAATGCCGGATATGCAAGAAATATGGACACAAATCTAAGGAAGATATAGAAATTCTAATAATTCTGAAATGAATTGTTATTAGAAGGATTGAGATGATGATAAAAAAAGCCAAAATTTTTTAAGAACATGAAGTTAAATAGGTATTTTATTCTTGTATGCAAGTGAAGTAATCATTTGAGAATATTTGGTATGTTGATAGTGGATATAGTAATCGCACGACTAGGAATAAGGAGTTGTTTATTGAGTTTGATGATAATCTCAAACCTGAAGTAAAGCTTGGAGATGACAAAATACATGAAATTTCTAGAAAGGAAGCTATTGTAGTCAATACAAAGAAAGGTAACTCCAAACTAATATGTGGTGTTCATTATGTCCCTAAATTGACTTAAAATTTATTGAGTGTTGGGCAATTACTACAAAACCATTATGTGGTGAATTTTGATAATGGTGAGTGCATTATTAGTAATAAGAAGAAGAATTGCATTATTGCAAAAGCGAGGATGGGTATGAATAAAGTTTTTCCTTTAACTATACCTCTTAATCATGAATTTGCCTTGCAAAGTGTGAAAAATGATGAATCACACTTATGACATTTAAGATATGGCCATTTAAATATCAAGAGACTTCATTTGTTGAAGAAGGAAAAAATGGTTATTGCATTACCAAATATTTTATCTCTTAAGAAAGTATGTGAAGGATGCATATATGGAAAAATGCAACTTTTTCCAAAAGACATTATATATAGCTAAAGTGCTGTTGGAATTGGTTCATTATAATATATTTGGACCAACAAGAATGTCATCCTTAAATGAAACAAGTACTTTATTTTATTTGTTGATGATTATATAAGAATGATGTGGATATATTTTCTAAAGTAAAAAGTCAGAAGCATTTCCTACTTTTATTAAATTTTAAGCAATGGCAAAAAGCCAAGGTGATACAAGTTGAAAATTCTGAGAATTGATCGTGGAGGTGAATATGCATCGAATGAATTCCAAAGTTATTGTAAAGTTGTTGGAATTAAGAGGCAACTGACTGTTCGACATACACCATGATATCCACCAAACTCGTGTTACTATGTTTTAGTGTTTGTATTTTGAAATGCAATGAAAATAAAGGATGTGAACAGTGTTATTATCAGATATTATGCACCGATAGCAACCTCAGCTACACTCTCTTACACTTGATATGATGCACAAGCTATATTGAGTGGTTGTTAGCCACAATATTGAATAGATTGATAAAAACTAGTGTCTTGCTTCTTAAGAGAAAAATAATACAAGAGGGAGGTTAAAAATGTCTTTAATGCTAGGTCTACATAAAGAAAATGTTATTTACATAACGCTTTAGTTGAGGGAAAAAAGGCAAATAATACAACTTCAAACGTGCAAGAGTAAAGCAAGTCACGACATGTAGGGGCGTGTCTATGCTCTTACAGAGCTCTAGTCTTCATTTTCCAAAAGTCACGAGAGTAACTTAGCCCTTATAGTGCTTTAGTCTTCATTTTTTGACAAATCACGGGCATACTCAAGCCCCTAGTGACCTTTGGTCTTCACTCTTTGACAAATCACTAGCATGATCATGCCCTTAGTGGCCTCTAGTTATCTTCTTTCATCAAATCATGGGCGTGATTCTCACCATCTTCACCCCTATTTCCTCCATGCAAAGTCACCGGCTGAATCACGGCCATGATTAGCTTGTCTCCCTCCCTTCATGTTTTTCTTTTAATCTCCTACAAAGTGACCCATGTCCATTGAGATGATCCATTCTAAAGTCATGCAGGAAATAATACCCATCTCCATGAGTTTGGATCCCCATCTTGCTTAAACTTTTGGTATGAATTTGATAATTAATAAAGTAATCTTCCTTCTTAGTAGTGGACTTAATAGTGAGCTTTCTAATGAGTCCTTGACTTTCTTTGATGTGAGCTTTGGCAGTAGATGTCGGGGACCGATTCCTATCATTACTTCGAGGGTATTGAAGATTCACCCTCGAATCTAATGGGTAGAAAATCTCCATGCCATAACCTGCATCTAAATCAACATAACAAACTCCAAGAAATGTGAATGTACCTGCAGAGAAAAGATAGTATGATAAAATGAGGTGTCTTCCTCACAAGTGAATTTGAAGTCTCTCATCACTCTTGTAGTCCTTTCACTCTCGTGTTTGAAGTGTTTAGCTCTCAACACTACATTTTTCTCTCATAAGAACCTCATTCACTCTCTTTGCATCGAGACACTCAGTATAAAAAAGCAATACTACCTCATTCCTAATTTGTGGTTGGAAAATGCTTGTCCACTCCTCTTTTCCTCTATCTCCCACATTGATTCCAACTCATGGCATAATAAGAACTCTACAACAAGTGTTGTAGTTCACTTACACTCTATTGTAATCAACTTTCATGATCATAAATCCCTTTCAATTCATAACAAAATCGATAACTTCTCTCATAGTACAAGACATAAATATAGAATATGACAAGTGAACATTTCATCACCCCATTAACTAACCAACGATTATTAACCAGAGACTTTTCTAAAGATTCATTCACTATCAATGCAAGATAAAGATCATACCTAAAGAACATTCTATGTAGTTTGCTTTCTCTTTTGGAAGAATCTTGGTTGCAGTAGTAATTAGAATATGCAAATCTTCTAGAAATCCAATGGAGTTCATCGTTGACAAACCAATTACTAGTTCTTGAAAATTTTCTTTTCCACCATAGCATCCTGTATCCCATCCATGAGCTTCTAGCAAAAGTGTACAGGAATCCTCTTCTCCAACACAACATAAAAGGTATACCATATATGTAGTACTCCTCCATTATAACACAAATGCGATAATCATTCAAAAGAGAAGGATCAAACACATCATTAGTGGGTGGATTCATCAATAACAAACTTCCTGTCACTCTAGAACATTGAATGTGAGACATGATACAATCCTTGAGTGATCGAACAAAATAGATGATATCATAGATCGGTTCAGTGGCCAGTATTCTACATATCATGACCTTATCTACAGCAGAATTATTTGCATAAAAAACACTCTTCCAATATATGTATACATCCATAACACCCTAATGAATATCTATAATTATCTCATTTGTTTTCACAAACCATTCATTATCACAATACCTGCTTATGCTCTGTAATAAAAACACTGGTTTGCCAGAATCAATAGCTTGAGTCAACTCACTTTTAGTCATCATTAAAGCCTCCATATTGGGTGGGTTGATTTCAAAATATGTGTTTCTAACTTCAGTTGAGTTCATGGGCCTTAAGAGTTCCTACGTGCCATCTTTCACAAAGACATAGGTGTTATTACACCCATCATGAAGAAATCACTGATCGAAAAGCCAAGGCCATCCTAAAAGGATGTAAGCGGAACTCATGGGTAGAACATCACACAGTTTTGATCTTCATATCTTCTCAGAATTGAAATTGGTACCTTAACTTGCTGAGTAACGTAAATTGAACCTTTGTCACATAGCCAATATAGCTTATAAAGATGTGGATGCAAGATAATAGGAAGTTTAAGTCACTCAACCATTGACATAACGACAACATTCATATAACTTCCTCCATCAATGATGACTGCACAAATTGCATCTTTCACCTTACACTTGATGTGGAATATATTTTCTCTTCATTCATCATTAGTGGTCTGAGCTACATTCAAGGCTTGCCTCACTACTAAAGACATGTTAGTAGCGAGACCTAACACTCATGTAGTATCATCTTCCTCCTCATCAACTTCTGCCAATAAGTTCTTCTCTTCCTCTTTCTCATCCCCACTTACAACTTCAAACTCAGTATGTTTTGGTACAACAACCATAACCCTTTGGTTTGGACACTGAGTAGCAATGTGCGCATACCCTAGACACTTGAAGCACTTTATCTAGCTACTTCACTTGCAGGCCATTTACGCCTCAATATTGGCATTACTAGTATTAGCCACCGCTTTGCCTTAGTTGTCATCTCTCATATCTATCTTACAGGCTTTTCTACTACCTTCTTTCTCTAGTATTTTCTCGGTAAATGATGATTTGAGATAAAGCCCCAGTTAGAAGGCAATGAGGATCGGTATGGAATTCTCTTTTGTTGCCCTTCGACCTTGTAGGCTAAGTTGATGGCTTCTTCTAATATGTGAAAATTCTGAAGTTTTACAACACTGACGATCTCAAACTTCAACCCAGTGATGAAGCGGGCTATAGTATACTCTTAAGGTCTTCCACATTGCACCACATTGTCAATATTTCAAACTCTTTAACATAATCCTCTACACTCATCCCACTTTATCTCAAGGATTGCAACCTCAAGCATAACTCTTATCGATAATAATTCAGAGCAAATCTCTTGTGCATTACCTATTTCATCATCCTTCATGTGGTAATCTTAGTTTCTCCATTCCTACTTTGACTACTTGACAAATTATGCCAGCACAATGTGGCATACCCAGAAAATTCTAATGCTGTTAGTTGAACTTCAGTGAGTTCATCATAATCACAACACTTAAAAACTTACTCCACACATTGTTCCCAATCCAAGTAGTCATCAAGTGATCCTCCCCCATTGAATGGTGGAACCTTGATCTTCACCTTTTTAGTTCCTGATGGGTATGAACTTCCTGAACAACAAAATTGTCACCCCCACCTTCCGCTAAGGGTTATCCTCCTAAATGCCCTAGCATATGCTCCATAAAAGTAGTCAACTGATCAAGGCATTGATCATTGGTCATTGTAGTAGTATCTCTAGGATTTGCCCGCTAATTACCCAAGTGTCCTCCGTACATACTTTCGTTGGACATAACTAGCTCAAATACCAATGCAACACTTCATAGGAATTTTATTGAACACTTGGTGTGTGAGAATATCACCCTTACTTTAAAATGCATTTCCATTATCATAACAACTCGACAATGCCACAATACTCCACCAACACAATTATCAACATAATGCAACAATAATCACCACTCAAATGATTCAATACTAAAGAAGGACCTGGTTGAGACATTTCATCAAACACTTGGTATGCACTCTTCCAGGCCCATAAGAACACAAGTTAAACAAGACCACAACTTCTCAATACTTCAATGTAGTGATGGCGGCAACAATATTACAAGATTCTACAACTCAATCCACTGCTACAACCACTAGATCTACAACTTTAACAAGAAGCACAATGTACCTAAGGTTTTCTACACAACACTTACCCAAGTTATAACTTGAAGCTCTGATACTAAGTCGATACATGCCAAATTTGTAATATGATGTTTTAGTGTTTATACTTTGAAATGCAATGAAAATGAAGGATATGAACGGTGTTATCATCGAATATTACACATTGATAGCAACCCAAGCTACACTCTCTCATACCTGATATGGTGCACAAGCTAGATCAAGTGGTTGTTTGCCACAACATGGATAGATCAATAAGAACCAGTGTCTTTCTTCTCAAGAGAAAAACAATACAAAAGGGAGGTTAAAAATGTCTTCAATGCTGGGGTTTACATTAAAGAAAAGGGTATTTACATAACCCTTAAGTTGAGGGAAAAAAAGGTAAATAATACAATTTAAATAAAAGAAAGTTCGTGTAAGAGCAAAGCATGTCACAACGTGTAGGGGCATGTCTATGTCCTTATAAGGCTTTAGTCTTCATTTTTCCAAAAGTCACGAGAGTGACTTTGCTCTTATAGGGCTTTGGTCTTCATTTTACAACAAATCACGGGCGTGATCGAGCCTTTAGTGACCTTTAGTATTCACTCCTTGACAAATCACGGGGATGATCATGCCCTTGTGGCCACTAATTCTCTTCTTTCATCAAATTACAGGTGTGGTTCTCATCATCTTCTCACTTATCTCCTCCATGCGAAGTCACAAGCTGAATCACCACTGTGATTAGCTTGTTTCCCTTACTTCCTTCATATTTTTCTTCTATTGTCTTATAAGGTGACTCATGTCCATTGAGATGATTCATTCCAAGGTCATATAGGAAGTAATACCCATCTTCATAAGTCCGAATCCCCGTCTTACTTAAACTTTTGGTGTAAATATAATAATCGATAAAGTAACCTTCCTTCTTAGTGGTAGATTTGGTAACGAGCTTTCGAATGAGTCCTTGACTTCCTTTGATACGAGCTTTGATAGTAGATGTTAGGGATTGATTCCTATCTAAAAGGAAGAATCGTATTAGAGTAGAGATGGCTAGAAGCATGTTGACATAGAAGGTGTTGAACTTGAGAGTTCAATGTGAATTTTGATGAAATAATTTAATACACAACCAACTATTTATTTGTTGTAAACTACATTTAATTAGTCATAAATATATATATGTGTGTGTGTGTGTTTTGTGCATGTTTGTCGAGTTTTTTTTGTAGATTTTTAGCAAAATAAGAGCATATTAGGGAGGCAAAACATTGCATGTTAAGGGTCAAGTCGATAGTTAAATTTAGGCCTTGACATATCAAGTTTAGGGTCAACACGCCCAAAATTAAGGCACATATCGTGATGGTTCAAATTTAGCCTCAACATATTAAGAGTTAAGGCTCGACATGTTCAAATTTGAGGCTCGAAAAGGCGGCATGTGAAAGGCTATCGTAGGTCAAGTTTGGTACACGAGCGAGGCGCGACAAAGTTAATATAGACAAAAAAGAGCTATTGGAGTGCATTTGATGCATGAGAGATTATAGACTTATGTTAGTAGACTTTTGAATTTCAAAGGCTATTTATATACAAAGCAAGAAGACAAAAAAAAAAAAAAAGAACGAAGTGCCAAATTATTTTACGAAGCTCATTAACTGCGATTAAATAAATTCTTTTTCTTTATTCTCGTGTACATACTATTTGCAAATATTAAGATAAAGAAAAATACTTTAGTGCTCAATTCATTTTATTGCTATTCACACAAAAGCACTTAAGAGAGAAATGAAATATTTCTTATTTCCTGTGTGTGTAGTATTGCTCATCTTGAGTTAACTCTTTGAAATTAATATAGTTGTGGTGAAGACCTTGAAGAGGCAATTTTGCTAAATCGTGGCGAGCAAAGAGCTAAACTCCAAGTTAAATATTTGTTTTGTTTCTTCTCTTTATATCTTTTGCATTTATTATATATTCATCCACTGCAAAATTCTTTAAGTTTTTATTTTGCTAATTTTAATTCAAGTTTTAGGCAAAATACGCAATTCACACCCCCTCTCCCTTAAGTATTCCTAGTATATTTTTAAAAGGGCCTTCCAAAAAGCTATTGGGCTGAAATAGTCAATACAACTGTATATATATATATATATATATATCTATATATATATATCAAACAAATTGCCTAGAAAAGCAGTTCTCAACATAAGTCCTTATCAAGCTTGGTATAGGAGGAAACCTCATGTTAATCATATGAAGATTTTCAAATGTATTGCATATTCTCTCATTCCATCACAAAAGAGAGAAAATTTGATGATAAATGAGAAAAGTATGTTTTACTAATTACAATGATGGATCTAAAGGTTATCATCTTTTCAATCTAAAGGAAAATGAGTTTATTATTTTAAGAGATGTCATATTTGATGAAGATGGATCATGGGATTGAAAGAGAAATTTCCTATTATTGGAAGAATCTTGCCTCTAAGATCTAATGTTATACAACAAACCCTTATCAAGTTCAGGACCAGGTTGTCTTGACACTTTCAGTACATCCGCTGGTTCTAGCACATTAGCACCAGTAGGTATACAAGAATTTTATTTACAATAAAAGAGTCCAATTTACCAATCTTGAGTTCACATTCTTCATTTGTGAACCACAAAAAATGAAGAAGCAGTAAAAGAAAAGTATATGGACAAAGCTCATGGATGAAGACATGATAACTATTGCTATGACGAAAAATTCAGTATATTGTGGAAGAGTAAAACACATCAAACTACGTTATCAACAAATAAGTAATTTAATGTAGGAGGTGAAATTCAGCTTGAATTCGTCAATACAAAGGAGCAGCTGAGAGACATATTTACTAAAGTTATGACTATGAAAAAATTTGAGCAATTAAGGAGGATTTTTTTTAATTTCAAATTAAGAGAGTGTTAAAAATAAAACAAAAAAAAATGTAATTTGCAATTTTATTTTATTGTATTTACCAGCGATGGAAACTTGCTTCATTATGAAGCATTCCTTTAGTAGCAAAGTCAAAGATAGTTAGCTTCTTAGGAAAGACTTATAAGTTATTAATAGTTAGTAATCTTGTTGGATGGGTTGTCCTACGAGTTTTTGGTTTACTTCCACCACTAAAATTCCTACACTGCCTAAGCTTATGTTATTTTTTTTTTACTACCATTTGGTCCTATAAAAAGGACATCTATGCAATATGCAATTTTGAGCCAACATATATATGAGATAATTTATATTTTGTCATTGCTCCTCTCTTTAGTCTCTATTCCATTTTCATATGTGATTGACCCATTCAACCATGGCTTTACCCCTTTTGACTCACTTTCGAGCCTCTTTAAAAATCAAACTCTCTCGACTCAAAGAGGCCGACCTGCTGAATGTTATAGTTAGGAAGGCTCCAAATTAAGAACACTTGGTGTGTTCCTCTAAACTACTATTGGTTCCATTTAGGGCCACAATTAGACATGGATTAGTGGGTCTCGCCCCATGTCCTTGATAACCATTTACAAGTATCCACTACTCAATGAGCCCACTATGTGTATAATTGTCTGGAGTCTACCAGCTATAAATACCTCTACCGTACGCCATCACAAGGGAATGTAATTTTAATTCCTTCTCATAATTGAATTTATACATATTTATGATGCAATTTAATTGGTCACATCAAATAACCTTTGGTACACCACTAACCATGCTTTGTCTTGCAGGCTCAATTTATAAGCCTAAACCCAATGATCATCAAAATCTCTATTGGATTTGAACTAACGACAATTTATACATGGAATTCATTTTTGGAACTATTTAATATACGTTAGTTTCTCTAAATTAATCTCTTGGAACTTTGATTATTAGAAAAACGTTAGTGCACACATATACATTTCTTGATATTATAGTGAATCCGCCTATTTTGTAAATGAAAATAAAATAATTTTTTTAAACTAGGACAAAATAAATGCGTTTCTTTTTTGGCCATATGCGATTTTGCTTTGCATATATTTAAAAAAAAAAAAAATCCCAGCTTGCTTCTTACACATAGAAATTTTAAATACAACATGGGATTTATATATTTGAAGAAAAAAGTGATTTAGGGTTTCATGTTGAATCTCAAACTAACTATATATATATAAAATTGTGAATACTTACATATGCTCGAGTAAATGTGTGAGTATACTTCACAATGCTTCAATTTGGATAAAAAAGTTTGGTTAAGTGGATTTTGTTAGTTTTTTTTTTTTCCTTGGTTGCATTTTAAAGAGCAACGGTTTGAAAAAAAAAAATTCATTAAATGCTGAAAATCACACATGAAAATATGATTAACAAATTGATGCATCTAGTTTATCATGTGATTTTTTAGTAAATTCAAAAGTTTAAATAAAATTGTATCTTATATGTTGGCATTGCAGTCTCTCTCTCTCTCTCTTTTTACACAATAAAAAAAAAAAATAGTTTTACCAAATTCTTTTTTTTTTAAATTACTTTCTATAAAATATGCAAACTCACCCATTTCTCCGCAAATCAGCCCCAAACACCCGAACCCGAAGCCTCTACAAACCAAAAATTTTTTAAATCCTTCGTTCCTTTCGACCACTCCGCCAATATTTTCCGTCATTCTTCGCTTCACAGTTTCCATATGCATTCAAACGTAGCATAACGGTTTTCCTTCCCCTGTTTCACTGCGACACTAGCAATGAAACGCCCTTAATTGAAAACCCTAACCTATCCATATTCAAACTCACTCACACACACCACACCTCCATGTACCGGCTTTCGCTACTCCTTTTCAACTTCATACCTCGCTCTCTCTCTTAATTGAGAATGGCCACGTCAGCATTCAGGTCGACCTCCCGTCGTACCTCGATCGGACCATCGTCAGCGACCACCACCAGCAGTGCTGCTGATTCTTCACCCTCCTCGAACGGCCGGAGTTCATCTCTCCGCCGTTCGAGAAGTCTCAGCCGTTTCGCCCGCCGGATTCCTGAACAAAATGAGAATCCTTTCCCCGACGAGACTCCGGCGCCACGTGGAAGGTTCGTTAACACTGTTCGCGGATCAGGTTTTCCGGAGATCAGCTTAGATGACCTGGCGGTGGATTTCTTTAGTTCTGGGGAACGAGGACGGTCAGCTGACGTCAGCCCAGGAGTAGCGAGACCGTTGCGCAGAGGCGGGGGAGGTCCGTGTCGAGGCAGAGCTCGAAAACCATTGTTAAAGGTAGCGATAGCGGTGTTAGGAGGAGCGTTTCAAGGAGTTCGGTCGGTGGTAAGGGAAATTTTGATAGTAATTCGCGTCGAAGGAGGTCGGTTTCGGTCGTTCGGTGTCCGATCAGTGATTCGGAGGTGAAAATAATTTTTTTTTTAACTTTTGCCGTTGCTCAATTATGAAATTAAGTTTCGATTAGTTTATGTACTGTGCTGTTTCTGGTTTTTATTTTTATTTTTTCCCGCTGTGATATAAGGAGCCTTTTTCAAATTATAAATTATAAAGAAAGACGATGGAAAAAAGGTTTAAAACATTTTCCAGGGAAAGTTTCGAACTTTTAAGATTCTGCCATTGTCCATTTAGTTAAAGTTTGTACTTTTCACTAACTTTTGTTTATTACTTAAAGTTCCTAGATTACCGAAACCTAGCCCGATTTTTTTTTATTAATTAATGAGATGCATTATAGTAAAATGCTTAGAGGCAGTGTTGAGTGAATTATAAGGCCTTTGGTGCTTAAAGTAGAATGGTGATTCTTTAGGCTTTCCATTTTAGGGGTTTTTCCCTTTAAATTTGGATAGAGAGGGTTTTAGTGTTTGTTCTATTTGAATGGCAGTGTATGCAGTTGTGGGAAAAAAAAAAAAAAAAAAAAACCAAGAGGCTTGGATAATGATGATTTCTACATATGGAAGTTTGATGAATTCGATTTGGATCTTACTTTTAGTTGATTCGATCACGATCAAGTTTCCAAAATTGCCACTAAATTGGGTTGTTTGTCCCCATTGAATGAGTTGCAATGTAGCAAAATGCTTGGAAGCAATCATAGATTGAGTTGGGTGCTTAAAGTCTTGTTAACACTAAGAAGCCAGAGTGGTTTTCTTACAAATTTGGATGGAGAAGATTATGGTGTTTCTTCAATTCTTGTTGGGTATAGATAGGCTTGCTGTAAAAGCTAGAGACTTATAAAGGTGCTTTCCATTTAAGGAAGTTTGGCGAGTTCAGTTGGAATCTTTCAGTTCTATTATACATGATTGATGAAATGGCTCGAGCACCTCTGAGTTCCTCATGCTTTGCGACCACTCCTCCCTCTTTCATGTGCTGTATACGCAATGATTTAAATAATTGATGGTCTATGAGACCTCACTTTGAGGATTAATGATTTGTGCCCTTTGTTTGCTGAGTAACATATCATGTTTCATCTGTTTTATCAAGCTGATGAATAAGATTTTCTTTATAATCAGCAAAGTGAATAAGGAATTATTAACTCTTCTGAAATGATTTTGGTGATACATTACATCTGTCAAGTGACAAAGCAATTAGAGAATGGCAGCCCTTTCTGAGCTATTCAGTCATCGTGAAACCATTGGAATTAATATACAATTAACCTCAGTGAAATAGGTTCCTTGTGCATGTATAATTATTGTATTTCTCACACCTTAAAGTTAATACTTTTTATGCTTTTATGACAAGGTTTTTTAATTCATTCATATCAGCTAAACAATTATATAGAGATTAATCTGGCTGATTCTTATGTGATTAGGGATCTGAAGTGCTAGATTCACGTTAGAGGTATTGTTTACACAACAGAATTTGCCTAGTGTATTCAAATGGTTTTATGCATTTAATTCCACCTTTATATAATTATTTCCCAATAGTCATCTGATTCCTTGAGAACAATGAACTTTCAAATCCCTTCCTAATAGAAGCTTTGCTATCTCAAGAAATATGTCAGTTTCTTTTTTTATAGGATCTTTAATGGATTTGTCTCGGATGGGCATTATGTACACCTCTATGATTGTTGCTAGTTCTATCATCATCCTTTTGTATTCTGTAGCACATCATTGTCAAACCATTTGAAGATCTCTTTGGCTAATTAATTATTATAATATTCTGGAAGGCATCTGGTACAATAACTGGTGCTTTTCTGTTTATACTATTCCTCCCTTTCCTTTTTTATTTTATTCATTTATTCAGTTATTTTGGTTGTTTAATGACAGTGTGATCTGGATCATCCTCATAATGCTACAAGTGCCGGCAGTTTGAAGAATTTTTGCAAGGGAAACAATGAGAAACCCTCGACACAAAAACCAACAGCTATGAATGTCAGACAAGGACTTAGAAGGTCTTCCAGCCAAAAGGATTTTAAGTATTATGATGACTATTCTGTGAGTTCTCTAATCTTTAGTCTCTTTCATCTGCATGAGTGCTAGAAGATGTGGTTTTGTTACATTCATCATAATGAAAATATTTTGTTGTTTCTGGAACTATCTAGATTCATTATGAGATCATAATGCACTTTTTCAGAGCCACTCGTCTTCCCTGACAGATGATGAAGCAAGGGATCCTCATACAGGTGGGAATGAGAAGACCATACGACCAGTTTATGCCCGGAAAATGGTAACTAAAATTACAGCAATACAGAACTAATAGAGTAAAGATACCTTTATATATTGTTTTTTTTCAATTTTATTATTTATTTATTTTCCTTCTTCCTTAGATGGAGCACCCAGCAGGTGAAAATACGAATGGTGGGCTCTATGGAGCGATGCGTCAAGAAGTTAGACATGCTTTCAAAGAATTCAAACTGGAAATTGAGGAGGTTTGCAGTTTTGTTTCTTGACCATGTTTCACATTCACAATAACTTGCCCTTTCCAGAAGGTTTTCTGCTAACTCTGGTTTTCTTTTCTTTGCAACTTCTGTGCAGGCTATGCGTAAGAATGATAAAACCTCTCTTCCAGCTGTTGGTGATTCATTATCATCAAGAAACTCCAATGTTCTTCACACAGTTTCTACTATCATGCGAAACTATTCTACGAAACTGGAACAGGTATATAAGATAACATCACATATGTCTGGGTTGTTGCATGTTTCAACATGATTGCATAACCGTGGCAGAAAAGAAAAGATCATAACAAAATACCCCTTCCCATTTTTAAAATAGCATCAAATATCTGAACTATGTTGCTTAACTAATGCATGAGAAACTTACCTCACAAAATTTTGAACTAAAAATGTCTCAGCCTCTCTAAATGATCTGGCTGCTACTGCGATAAAGTAAATGACCCTAAGCATGTGAATTGAATGCTCTTGTGTCAGTGGGTCCATAATTTCTCTTTCTTATCTATTTATTTCAAATGATTGATGGGTTTCAGATGCTCAAGATTCAATTCTTTGGATGTAGTTGTATTTTCTTTCTATACTTGAATTGAGATCTTCGAGTTGTGATGGGTTTTGATTCTAATGTTGACAGTCAGAGAAGCGTAAACAGGATTTATTAGCTGAAATTATGTTGGAAGAACAACGTGGTAGGGAGCTTTCTAAAATTGTAAAAGATTTACTCCCTGAACCAAACACAACTGTTCCAGCAAAACCAATGAGGACAAGAAGGGTAATTTTCACTTTTCCATGAATAGTTTTGGCATTTGTGAGACCTATTCAGCAATTTACTGTTATGGTTGTAATCAATGCTTCTTCTTCAACCTCAGAGTAATGACAGAAGCAGAATGTCTAAGAGGCTGACTGAAGAGGCAGAGAAATACATTGAGGACTTCATTTCTAATGTTGAAGATACTGATATATCATCATTAGATGGAGAAAGGAGTGATACAAGCTCTACTTTTGGAGGACCACTGAAGCCTGATACTCTCGTGAGTCCAGCTACGTCCAGATCAGTTCCTGTGGAAATGGATGGGGTTGTACTGCCTTGGTTGCAGTGGGAAACTAGTAGTGATATCTCTCCTCTATCTACCAAGAAAACTTTGGGTCTCCAATGACTGCAGTATCAAGCACAAGGGACACTGTAAAGGTAGCTTTCTCTTTCCTGGTTCTACTTGTAAGATGCGTTAGAATGGAGAATTTTAACTGGGCTGTCTATATTCCTTATTCCATTCTCCAATTATTTGTTTACTAGGATGCCAATAGTGGTCAAGACAAGAGTTATTCTTCAGGCAGCAGCCATGCGAGTTGGAACCCAGGAAATTTTGATGGCTCCTCATTTAGAAATGAGGAATATGGAAGCAAATCTAGGGACATTAAACACTATCGATCTTCTTTCACCAGGCACGTTGATATGGATGACTATGTGATGGTTCAAAGTGATGAAGATTTTCTTTCTGAGATGTGGAGACAGCAGTCTAGGATAAATTCAGGCGGTCTGCTGCTTTGTACTCGTTTGTTCTTTTAATTACTATCAAACTTTTTAGAAACATTTTAATCAATTTAATGGCATAGATTACTGTTGTATAGTTGCTGCATCTTAAAGGTTCCATTGGTGCTATTCTCAAGGATGAAATTTCTTGGTTGCTTACTTGATAAGCAAGTCAGACTGTAAACCCAATAAAGTAGTTTATTAAGATTCTAAGAACATCATCAATCTGCAATTTCCGGCATGCTGTTTCTGCTTCCGTGCATTTTTCTTTGCTTGGACATTTTAAGCTTTCTTCACCGCATGGACTTTCTTTTAACGCACATACGGCTATAATCTCTGAAATTTACTTTGAATAAAACGTTGCTGGAACAGCAATTCAAATACGGTTATTCTATTGCGGCGATTGTAACAGTCATTTTAGGGTTAATATCATCAATGGTATTTGAACTTTGATAAAACTTATAATTAGATACCTAAATTTTAAAACTGATCAATTTAGTGCTTGAGTTTTGAAATTGATCAATTTAGTATTAGAAGAAACTTTCGTGCATGTTAATAATATCTTCGTTAAATTCTTTTATATATTAAATCAATTAATTGCAAAGTTTTTAAGGTATTAAATTGTTGTGGTCTGATACAACTATCATACACAAAGGTTGTATTAAATTGATAAATTATATTATTTTTACCCAATGTGCACTGAAGGTGGTGATGCATGATGGTTGATGTATAATTTGTTAGTTGTTGCATATGAAGGGTGTCAATAGATCATGAATTCCTCTAAATTTAAGGGGGCATGGGCTACATATTGTTAAAATCATCATTTTCATTAATGTAGTATCAAAAACCTCTTCTGTTTTCTTTCTTCTTCTTTTTTTTTTTTCCCCTAACGAAGGTCCGACAACTTTTCGCTTACAGTTAAGGTGATGACTCCAAGCATGGCCCAGCTTATAAGAGACCGACCTAATTCTATTGACTATTGTAGGAAGTTTGAGATCAATGATTAGATCACGCAAGCTAAATATCAATTCATATGGTATGGGAAATGAATTAATATGTCTCTGATTCCTTAGGCAGAGCGTTACACAATGATATCAAAGAAGTGGGAAAATTTTGTAGAATATGTGATCTTGTAAGGTGAGTTAAGGGAGCTCTTTTCATTTCTAACGTTGCGCTGTGTTAGGAATGGTGAAAATCTAACGAAATTAAAGAAAAATTCTAGTAATGGGATGAATTTTTGTGTTGGATATCTTTGTTGTGGGTGGAATGTAATGTCTCCAATAGAAATGAAAGAAAGCATTAATAATTTCTATTTCTTTCTAAAATTGGGATGAAAGTAAAGGAAAAAAAAAAAAAAAGAAGAAAAGAAAAGAAAAGAAGAAGAAGAAATTAATAAAGTTACTAAAATGTCCTAATAAAGAAAACAAAAGCAACGTTAGATTATTTAAGTATGGGAAATTCTATGGTCTTGCTATTAATTTTGACGGAACGGATCCTGTCGATTATTTAATGGCTCATACCTACCCAACAGTGATTAAACTTATAATTATTTTAACGGTTAGATAGTTAACTGAACGGTTTTATCGATGGGACCATAGAAGTTCTTAATTAGGTCAATCTCTTATTTTAATACTTTACATTTATATTTATGAAATAAAGAAAATAGCAATATTTCTACTTATTTTCTCCTAGTTTCACATTTAGGTTTAGTTTAAATTATTTGATTTTTTTCTGTATCTTTATTTAGTCAGTTTGATCTATTTTTGAATCAAAAATCCTTTTTTAGTCTGTATCTATTTCTTAATAAATAATTTATTTAAAAACGACATAAAAAGATGTCAAAACAAACAAAACCAATGAGCCAAATAAGACCTCATATTTAAACAAATATAAAAGCTTTTTTCTCATTTGATTATTTTTCCTTTCCTTTCCTTTCCTTTCCTTTCCTTTCATCAGTTTTTCACTCTCTAAAAGTTTGCTAATCATAGTGTTTAATTGAATCATAAACCATGGTGCAAAAATAAATCAAATTATTCATTTTGTTTCATTTAATAATGTTAAATAGCCCGATGGCATTCATTTAGTGGGCCTTCTATTTCTAACAATTGTGATGGTTTCTTTCTTCGCCCAGTAATGCTTGAGCTGTCTACGTTATATTTCTAATATAATAATCCCAATTAGGTTGATGACTATATAGCATTTTTATTTATGTAATTCTTCTTCTTCTTCTTCTTCGTTTTTTTTTTCAAATTTATTTATTTTTTTTCCTAGAAAATAGGTTAAACTACCCCCGCCAAAAGAATACATGGAATTAAATTTTGAGGCTTATTGTTCTCTTTTTTAATTTTGAACTAGACCGATCTTTCATTTTTTAACTGATTAGTAGTTATAATAATGTAGATTTGGAAGTCCTAGTTTTAATTTGTATATTTCATTTACTATTGATTTAGACACAACTCATTGCCTTCTTTCAATAGCCCTGCTGCCGTCCCTTAGCACACATTATTGTTATTTACTTTCTTTCATTCATTCATCTTTTTTTCTTTTGCCCCCGTGATGCGCTCAAACCGATCGTATCAAACTTTAAAATTTATAAACCTAGAATTAATCCTACGATCGAGCAAAGGCAAGTATACCTTTTCGAAATAGTATATGATTAAAATCAGGTATCGTCCTCAGGAATCTAAGAAACAATTACTAGTGTTACCCTTTCTCCACTATTTAGTCTAATTCTTAAATTGATATGTATTATCATCAACTACTAATTAACTGATCTAATTAACCCTAAGATCCTTATGAAAACTTTCAAGAATTATAATTAATCACAAGATATGCAACATACCCTTCATCTTGTTCCACCATAAAACCTAACTTTTCATATAAAGATATATTGATTAATTGCTTATTCACACTTTGCACTGCATGAACTTCCTTTTAAATTAATTACTCCCTCGAGTTAATCAATTCCTAATCTTGCATGAATTAATAGAAACCTCTTCCTAACTAATATCAATGCAAGATTGCATTAAAGATACTAGTTCATAAATAAAGATCAAATCTTTATTGCAGCAAATCAAAGTTTCTCTATCTCTAGATGAAACATGTGATTTTCCTATTCATGAAGATCCAACTTACTAGATAAAACCTCTTTCATCTAATAAGAATCATACATATAATTAACTATGCGCATAAATCAATCACAAAATAATTATAAGACATGAATAGATGCAAAGGTATAAACTTCTCATTAATCAAGACAATTCAATTCATATTGGGTTTAGGGTTTCACAAGATTAGGGTTAAGAATCTACTCCTCCATGGAGTTTACAAGAAAAACACAATATCTAGAGAAGGAGAATAGAAACATGATGTAGAAATACAACCCTTGAATGATCTTGTGATAATCTATGATGTTCAAGCAATCTTTCTCTTTCAAGTGCGTCTTTTCTCTCATAGGGTTCCCAATGTACGGCTCAAGATCCCCAAATAAATCAATAAGGTGGCTATTTATAGTATAAGGAAAAGTCATGTATGCACAGGGGGTCTGCACGGCCGTGCTCGGGGCTGTGCACAATGAGAAAATTGGATTTTTGACAACTTTAAGTTCTGCACAGCCTTCTGCACGGCCGTGCATGGGGTTGTGCAGAACTCTAAATCTTTTTTTTCTTCTCGGATTGAGTTATTTGCTTTTGCACTACCTTGTGCACTCCTTGTGCAGCTGCTAGGGCATGAATCAAGATGCTTGCTGGTCACCTTTTTTCCCTCTGCACAAGCATCTGAATGGCCATGCATGAACGTTGTGCACACTTGAAAATCATCACTTTGTAGCCTTTGTTAAATCCTTCCTTGTTTTTGCTCAAATCATCCATAAATCTTTCAAATGAGTATTTGAACCCTAAAAAACAAATATTCAACACTTAAGTATCTTTCTCTTAAGAATTTCACATAAAATTAATACAAAATTATATCAATTGAGTACAGAAAATATGGGTCTTTTAACACTTATCACCCTGCTAAACATACCTTGGGCCCTCATATTTCCTATTACATATTAGGTGGCTCCACCATATTTATACATTTCGCTTCTTTTCCTTTCCAAGTTAACCTTAAGTAGGAATATAGGATTCATTTGCGGCTCATTCACTTCATTGTAATTACAATTCTATTATAGTTTTATTCCTTATGAATAGTTATTACGACGTTTAGTTCACTGAATGGCGATTCTAACATGAATCTCTATTACACAAAACATTGAATAATCATTCTTTATTCAAAACTATGAATACTATAGCTCTATTCTATTCCTTCGTAATAATTACAGTCTTATTCATTTAGCGAAGTGAACGAGCCGTTGTAGTTTTAAATGTTACCTTAGGTATGTTACAGTAACCAATATCGATTATGCATTGTGGCTATTAATTGAATGTAGATTAGAAAACTAGACTCACATAGCACATATAAGCCTATTATAGCACAAGTTTTAATTTTATAAAGCTTTTAAGATGAGTTTGATGTGGAATCGAGAAATGAGGTGGTCAATAGCATATCAATATCTAATATAATTATATCTATAAAACATTTAAATATTTTATGTATAACCTAATTTTAAATTCATTTTTAAAACTATGAACTATTTAATAAAAAATGAATTTTCAAATTGTTGGTGGTCAATTATGAAATATAGGCTCCCCAAACCCAATTTGATCCATTGAGCACTTGGACTGATTCGTTGGATCCAAGTCTAACTTATCCTAGCTCATTCTAAGCTTTTGAAGGCATCGACTCCTTTGGCTTGGCAAGTTATTCTCTTGAATCTTGTGTTAGACGTGCCCCGAATTAGGTCACTTGGCATGCTTTCCATAAACACCGTTGATCTTACTAGGGAGGATGGTTAGACATGTATTAGTGATAGGAATCAACTTCCATTAGGACCAATTACAAAAGCTATAGTTGAGGGATTACAAAAGTTAGCTTTGAGAATTCTATTAAATCAACCTACTGAAGATGAGTATGATATTTAATATAGCTTTGGAATGCATCACTCGAATGGACATGAATCAATTTGTAGAAATTTAGAAGGACATTGTGAAGAAAATGAAGAAAACAAACTAATCATGGCTGTGATACAAGCCATGGCAAGTTTGGACCAAGCAGTGACAATCACACCCTTGGTTATGCCAGTGATTAGGGCTGTGCAAAAAAAAACCGACCGAACCGTGAACCGAACTGGATCAGACCGAAACAACAGAAATTTTGGTTCTTTTTTGAAAAGGTTTGATTAGCGGTTCGGTTCGGTGAAGAGCCAACGGTTCGCGGTTTGGTTTGGAACCATGAATTGAACTGTATGGGTCGAACCAAACCGAACCGTTTTATAAATTAAAAAAAAATTAAACATATTATTTTTACTCTTAATTGATTTATTTAAAAAATTAATTGTTTTTAAAATTTTTGACTTAGATATGTGTTATTCATTAGAATAAAATTAGATTTTTCATAATATGTTTTAATTGTTATATTATTTGTAAGTAAGATAGATTTTAGAATTTAACTTCTAGTATTCTAACTTCTGCATATTTCTTTTCCATTTGTCTTACTAATTAATATACTTCTATTATTTAGTTACTTATTAATTTATATAATTAGTAATATATTAGTTAGAAGTATACAACAAATTACATTTTATGTCTTATATTGGGATAAAGTCTAGTATACTATTATAGTTCAAGATAATTCAAAAAAATAAGACTAGTCACAATTATAATTTTATAATGGATGAAATCTCTTCCTTATTATAAGTTTTACGTATTTATTTGGTAAATGATTAATTTAAAATATCATTGTTTATATTTGCATCAGTGATAAAAAATATGTAATGAAAGTTTTTCGATAAAATAAAATTTTTATTTTATGAAAAAACGGTTCGAGCCGCAAAAGAACCATTTTTTTAGGTTCGAAAAAATTATGAACTGAACTATATGGTTAGGTTCAAATTTAAAAGAAAAACCAAACTGTAAATTATGGTGCGGTTCGGTTTGAGGTGTAAACTGAATTGAATCGTACCATGCACACCCCGACCCGTGATCACCCCATCACAGCCTTGGTCACTCTCGTGATCAACACTGGACTAAAGAACATAAGTGATAATGGCTTTGATCATGCCTATGATCATTGTTGAAGTGAAGATCCGAGGTGATCATGCTCGTGATCAATGTTCTGCCTCTTGCATGAATTTTCCTTTTGTTAAGTTATGTTATTTACAATTAGGCCATTAATGAGATATTATATAAATACTCTCTCTTTTATTGTAAACTCTAATCAAGACTTCATTATTCAACATCCTTTGTATTTGTCTCTCATTTAAGAGCCAAAACATTAAGTTCTTATCAATCTATTGTGATTGTGGCAAACAATCACTCAATCTATCTTGGTGTCATATTAAGAGTAAGGGAGTATAACTTGGGTTACTAATGGTGCGCAATATTTGATGGTAACACCATTTATATCATTTATTTTCTTTGCATTTCAAGATGTAAACACTACAACACCATTTCACGTGCCCACGTGTATCAATTAGTAATCTAGTTCTCATGTTCACAATAATTGCTCCACTCCCCCCATTCCATGAAGTGATCATCCATGGAGAACCCATATATTTGTGCTCTAGCCATAACCTTCACTTGCACTATTGGGGTTAAGGTTGTTGTGGATGCTTGGGTGTAACCCTTTTGGAAATACAACTGTCAATAGGATCCAAAAGAGTGTGAAATGAACTGCTATAACTCTCATCTACTACATGCGAAAATCTTTAGATAGATGAGTATCTGGAAATTGAGAAAATTCTTTGGTAAATGAAGGCAAAGAATACACAAATGGCAACGTAGAAAAGTTGTTACCAAGGAAACAATTTAAAAAAAGGCGATTTATAAATCTATATGAGAGTTACTGAAGAGTGGAATCATCATCTACTATTAGCCGTCGTATAAGCTATCGCTCTGATCTAATGGTTGTAAATCAATGTGGCAAAGCATCGTAGTTCCAACGGGATATGGACATGGCATCGAATTGCGATAAATCTTGCAACATATGTTCTAGCACATCCGCTAGCATTAGAATTCAAAGAGGCGTGTCTTCCTTGGCACGCTTTAGAGTGGATTATGGTATGTCTTTAACTTGGGTATGAGGACAACATCTGGCGAATTATCGTCATTCTTCAACTTAATCATGCGGACAACAATGTCCTTAACTTATGCGCACCCTTCATTGACCATAGGAATGAAACGTTGATTGACTCAAATTTTTCCTAATAGCAGGGCCAAGATTGTCATGCAAACTAGTCGAAATTTGCTGGCATTTCACTTGACCACCAAAGATTCACCAAAGCCTTTTGCTATTAAGGAAGGTTAATATTTGGAAATGAAGCTACAGTTAATGGCTTGGAACCTGCCTGGGCAATCACTTGCTTGACTTACTTCCTTCAATGACTCTTGGATAATGGGAGTGTGTGTGTATGTGTGTGCGTGCGCATTTTTTTTTCTTTTAGAGGAAAGAGGGGAGGGTGGGGGTGTAAGTGTTGCTGGTCAATTGTGGAACATAAGCTCTCTAGACCTAGTTTGACCCATTGTGTTCTTGGTTCAACTTGTTAAGCCCAAGCTTGTCCTATCCCAACTTATTTTGAGCCTATAGAGGCATTTAATCCTCTAGTTTGGCAAGTTGATCTCTTAAGCCCTGTGTTAGATGGACCTAGACTTAGTTACTCAGCATTCCCCACCCAATCCCCACCCCCCTTCCCTTGCACTTATAATTATTGTTGATCCTACTAGGGATGATGATTGCATGTGGATTAGTGGCTTGATTTTTATGTTCATAATAACCACCCCTAACTCCCCATTACTGCATGATCGTACGGCATGCATAACCACTAAGAGTCCGTCTCTTCATTGTTGGAAAACAAGTATGTTATTTTGATGACCTATATACTCTTTGATCTTTATACACTTGAGATGCAATTTAACTTGAGTGTTGAAGTGGCCATGTTGGAACCTCGGTGCCCCAAGAACGGTATTTCGTTTTGCAGACCTAGCATACAAACTTAAAAGTCCGATTCCAATATTCAATTTACCCTCTATCGGATTTGAACTAATGACATAGAGAAATTATGCTCCAATTGCCACTAGCATTAGTAATGGAATTTACACTCACAAAACTAACTTTGTAGAAAGTGTGATCATGGTTTTCAATTGTTTGCATCGATTTAGTAAATTATCAAACTGTCCCTTCTTAAGTTGTAAGTGTCCTAAGTAAATAACAATGATATCTAACGTCAATTATAGTGCTTTTGTTGCATCAAGTCCCTTGATATCAAAATGGTAGCATGAGTATTGGGATATCCTCATTTGAATTAAAACCTAAGCTTGGAAAATTATGTGTTGAATTAATCAATAATCATTTTAATTTATTTGACCATTGATAAGAAGATGCTTTCAATGTTTATTCATTAAAAGTTCATGAAAACACATTAATCACAACATGAAGAAATGTTAAAAAATCCATCCTCAATCTAGCTAATGAGCTTTATCTATACATTACATTAATAAAGTTAGAAACATAAGTTAGTATGCTTCAACATGCCATTAATAAGATTATAGAATAGGAGTATTAGTAAAGAAAAATGTCAAATATAGTACTTGAACTTTTTATGAAAATTAAATTTGATACCTAAACTTTGAAGTGGTTAATTTAATACATATTTAAATATTTAATGACTATTTTTACTACCTCACTTTCCATTTGATATGATAGCGGCATCTTATTTGTGCTAGGCGATGGACCATCCATTATACGCTAGCAAATAGAAAAAAATGTGTTAGGAAAGTAATAAAAATAGCCATGAATAGTTTGATTGGATATTAAATCTACCACTTTGAATTTAATGCGTTAAATTAAATTTTCATGCATAGTTCAATAACAAGTTTGAGTAGCTACTAGGTTAATTTATCAAGAACATTGTGAATCTGTGCTAAAAAATTATACTTAACTATGATAAACTCAGATAACTATGCAACTAAGTTTTAGCTTAATCTAAATGCAATAAATGAAGGCTAACCAAACTAAAATTTCGCTGCTGCTTACATGTTGTTGGTAGAGAAAAAAATTTGTTAAGTCTTCAAAAATGGTTGAGCTTGTAAGTCTGGCTAAGTAGCTCTGCTACGTATAACACTTAAGTGTTATATTAAGAAATCTTTACTTAAGTTTTGTAAATAATGGTATCTAATAAAATTATCTAACCAAATCATTATAAATAATTTCTCATTAATACACAAGAAACCTCACAATATATATATTTTACACTCAGAAAAATAACAACACAATAATAGTGTTATACGCAAAAGCTACCATTCACTAAGCGAGATTTGCTACGTATAACGCTTAGGGGTTGCAAAGACTTTCTAACCAATTTTTGATTAAAAACTCTTTAGTTTTGAAAATTATATAACAAAATTATTAGAAATAATCTCTCATTAATACATTGGAAATCTCACAATACATATATTATACACTTAAAAAAATAACAACACAATATCTAACATATCTAAGCATCTAGCTCAACTAGACTGTCATCAATATCCAACCTATAGACCATGTAACCATAACATCCAAATCAAATCATCTTCATAACTTGAAAAAGAAGTGTAAAGGGCTAAATTTGGGTTTAGGTCTTAAAGTCCAATGATGACTTGGGTTTGATTTTTTGGGTTAAGTGACATGGCCTAGGGAGTCAAGTCTATGAGACTGGGATAATAAGGGTGATTTATCATGATGGGCTTGAAGAAGAGATCGTAGGACTGGACCAACTTGCTTGCTCTCAACCTTTTTCAAGGAGCTCATGCACTTAAAGAGGCCATCAATAAGAGGATTTGTCTTACCCATTGATGGTCAATATGATTTGATAGACATTATTAAGAGCCAAGTTTTATAAATACCAATGTGTTGTTCGAACATCCTCATAAGAGATTAAATAGAGCTTAAAGCGAAGAACACATAACATCTTCCCCAGAATAGTGGAGTTGATATTATATACCTCCTCCACTTGTTACTAGTGCGCTCGGACTCTTTGAGACGGCCTGCTCTTTATCCTTACCTTTTGACTCTTAGTCCTTCCTTGTATGTGCTTCCACGTCACTTCTCTAAGGCCACGTGTAGCGTAAGGCACACGTTGCATGTATAAGATTGGATCCACCCACTACATTTTTTGGCAAAAATTCTTGTAGTGTGTGGGCCCTAGATTTCTGTGTAGAGGAGTCCACATAAAATTAGGCCGTCCTAGAAGATAGGTAGCTTTGTGCTTAAAATAACTAAAGCTGAAAGGTTGTGTTCTCATTATTAAAGGATGTTTTTTTTTATTTCCTTTTGATTTTTTTCAAACTATGCTAGTGTTTTGGATTAATTATTATATATATATATATTATATTTTGGTTTGATGATACAATTGTAAGTTATTCTTATTTAGCTATTGAATTGATGGGCTATTGCTACTTGATTGAAAAATATATATATATATATATGTGTGTGTGTGTGTGTGTGTGTCTTTGTATGGTAAATTTAACGTCTTTACAATAGAAGTGTATCTTAGGCAAAAAATAAAGTAAAGATTCTCAAAAGGTGCAAAACATTCTAACTTTTTTAATCTATAAGATTGCAGATCAATTTGTATTAATAATCAAAGGGAATACTTCTTAGCAGAGAAAACATTTCTTTCTTGATAATTATGTGCAATTATAGCTAATAAGCCATAAAGCGAAGGTTGTCTTCTTAATTCTACCTTTAGCTTCTTTTAAAGCAACCATTAAGAGAGGATGTAACTTCTTTTCTTGTTCAGTGGTATTAGCTGTGACAATGTCAATTTGCCTGAAGGTTTGGAGACTAGATAAAATGAAGACATCCTCCATAGTTGAGGTAATTTCACCCTATGTGGTCATGAACACTCCATTGAGAAAGAACTGCCTGCCAAAGTTTTATGTCATCTGTGTAAGGAAAGTGTAACTCGAAAGTGATGAGTATAATATGGTAGAATCCCGCCTTATGTAATTTCTTCATGTGCGCTGGGTTGCCGATGATGCACTTTACCTAGTCAGACTAGCCATCCACATTCTATTGTAGACACAAGAATTAGGTAGGTGAGGGGGAAACTCCTTCCTTTCATTCTTGAAATATAATACCAACTTCTCTCATATGAGTACTTTATGTTGAAGACAAGGCTTTGGCTCTATAAAGCATAAAATCACATCAGCAGGAGGGTATCACTCTTCTTCATACTCATCTAGAAGAAATCCTTGGTAATGGTTGCGTCTAACCAGGTACTATGATGAGAAGGAACCTTTGATGCTCACCCATCTAAATGAACTCTTATGTTGTTTTGCTTGGTAGCATTAGTGTTTTGAGATAAACTCTTCTTAGATTCTTTACCCATCTTTCTTATAGTAGAGTTGTCAACTATGTTTAACAACGAAAATATTACTCTTGAAAGTGGTGCACAATAGTAAGGATACTATCACCACCAAGGAGAAAAAGATTGACTGAATGTCCTACTTACAAAGAAAAGAGACTGGACTTCAGACTTCGCATGGTGAAGTATGCATAACGTGAAAAAGAAGCAAAATCTACTATTGTGGTCGAAGATTTGGCACTCAAGCAACAAGGATAATGGAGCATTATTAAAAAAAAAAGAAATCTAGATATGGCCTTAGAAGATTCAAGGGAATATATATATATATATATAGAGTTGTGCAAACGGGTTATACGAGCCAACTCGCCTCATCTTGCATCAGCTTGTGGGTTATGCAGGCCAAAATTTTTAACTTAATTCGGCCCGCATGGGTTGGTGGGTTATGCGGACTGACCAACGAACTTGCTAATATATTTTTTTATTGAAAAAATTTATAAGAATTCAAATTTAAATTTTTAATAATTTAAGTATAGAATATATTTCTTTTTATTTCACCAGTTACCCACATATTCATCCTCGATGATAATCATGTATGAAAAAATTATAGATTTCTATTTTGAATTTTTTTTAACACAAAAGAATTTGTTATAACTAATAGAAATTAGAATTCATTCCAATTTTTTCTTTGGTATGGCAAGGAACAATACATCATGGAAATTATCAATTGATATTGTGTTGCTTATTTTAAAAAGGAGTATCTAAATATTTAATAAATATAAAAAAATATTGATAAAAGGATTAAGGATATAATAAATATAAAAGTTGAAAGTTTAAAACATTACCCCCCAAAAAATTATATAATCAACATTCAACAACTAAATAATGGAAAATTGAAGTGAACAGGAAATAAAAAGAGTAATGTATTAGATTTTTTTTTATTACATTTATATTTCTTTATTTTTTAATTTTTTTTAATTGCGGGTTCGTGGACCAACTCGAACTGTGGTGGGTTGACCCGCTTTAACCCGTGAGTTATGCGGAATGGGCCATTTTGGACCACACATTAAAGAGCTAAAATTTTTAGCCCAACCCCATTTAATGAAGAAAGAAAACTTAATTTCGAAGGTATTTAAAAAAGAATACTGGGGAATTGATAATACCAAGTATTGTAGAGGCATGAAATGCTACTATTTGGATGGATCGAATGAGTTAAGACAAAGGCAAATTAAAGCAGCTAATATTTGACCACCATCCATAGTTTAAAAAAAAGGGAAGGCTTACCATGGTAGCGAGCAGTAGGCTTTAGTTGGGTTGTTGGACAAGACAAGTTATCATAGGGAACATTGAAAAGAATTTAAAATATAAAAAAAAAAGAATAAGAAAAAAAATCACCATGCGAGCATGGCGATGGAATCTACTATGTGATGGATGGCAATGATAATAATATCAAGCTTGATCGTGGCAATTGGTATAATTAGCGTGGCTAGACAACTAATATTGACATTTATTTGTGATAGCTAGACACTTATTATTGTTACTTGTCTGTGACAGCTAGGCAACCGTTACTAGATAGCGCTTATGGCAACTAAATAACCACTATTGGTGTTTATTATGATAGCAAGACAACTATGGTAGACACTCCAGTACTACCACTAATCTTGTTTTTGGACAACTTCTAGTGGTTGTCATATACTAATATAAAGAGAAAGAGTCTTAAGCACATGTGGCAAGAAAATACGATGATATATGAAAGGAATTATGCCATGAGGTGTAAATATTCATATTAGGATAATATCACGAATGGTATCTAAACTTTGATAAAATATATAATTAAGTATTTGAACTTTAAAATTGATCAATTTAGTACTTAAACTTTAAAAATGATCAATTTAATACTTGAAAAACTTTAAAATTAATCAATTTAGTACCTAAAAAACTCGACGAAGATAGTAATATGCATAAAAAAGTTCTTTTAGGTATAAAATGATCCATTTCAAACTTCAGGTGCTAAATCGATCAATTTCAAAGTTTAGGTACTTTAATGCATATTTTGTTAAAGTTCAGATACCACTGATGACATTAACAATACTCATATTACCACTTTTATGAGAGTATTTACAATATTAGCAAGACTCATTATTGAATTAGTCAATAGGTGCCAAAAATAAAAGATATTCTTGATATATTGAAACTTATTTGTGGAAGGTGCTGAATAAAGGACAAAGCAAAAGGGGAAGGGAAGAAAAGGATGGATATACTATCTCATTGCATAAGTCTTTTCTATGACATACCTCAGCAAGATATTGTCTTATAGCATGAGACTGTGCATAATTAATAATGAAAAAGAAAGAAGAGGAGGAAGAAAGGAAAATAAAGCAAACACACACAAGCACATATTTATGTGTGTGTGTGTAATGAGACAACATGCTATGAGCTCATTAAAAAAAAAAAAAAAGAATGATGAAGAGGATTTATTTTATATATTATCTGGAGGCAACAAAAATAAATAAATATATATATTTGCACACATGTGCCTTGGTAACGTGCTATGAGTCGATTAAGAAAAAGGGGGAGTTAATTACAAAAAAAGTGAATTGTGTTTTTGCACTTTTACAAAGACATGACTTGCATTTTTTTTTTTTTTTGTTTTACAATTAACTGACCTGCAATTTTATCTATTTTGTTCCATCGAATCTTTCATTAAATAAACTACATGGCTCTCAATTACATGTGACACATATAAAGTAAAAAAAAATAAAAAAAAAATAAATTTACCTTACTTCTCCTTTTCCTTATCTTATGTACAAGAAGGAGGAAAAAAAAAAAAAAACAACTCCTTAACCTCTCAATTAACGAGGGACCAATCTCGCTAGGGAATTGTTCTGCATATCAAAAACGTCAAGTTGGGGCATATTAACAAAAATACTACCAGAGAGCTCATTGAAGCTTAAATCAAGCCTCTTCAACATTGTCAAATTCTCTAAACTCTTGGGAATTTAGCCAATTAACTCATTATGTTGTAGTGCAAAAACATTTAGATTCTAAAAAGACCTCATTTCAGTAGGGATTTCGTTACTTAGCTTGTTAAAACAGAACTTCAAGTGAAGACTTTGTTTTTTTGGACGAAGGAAGATTTGATTTCCTTGAAAGTACTGGGCCCAACATTTCCACAAACTGGATGTGAGGATTAGACTGTGAAGAAAAGGGAGAGGATTAAGAGGAAGTAGGAGATATCCATGTTTGTTTTTGGGTCAGGAGTGTTGGATTCCTAGTTTGGCTTGAAATCATGGAGGTGTTGTAGACGAACAGTCATGGTTTTTTTTTAAACGATCAATGTCTTGGTGGAGGAATTAATGTTATATCTCCATTCATTGTTAATCTGATTTTTTTTTTCAATGATGCGCAAAATTCAAAATTTTCTTTTGAGTTTGGGTTTTTGGATCTTGTGAAAGATGGAAAAGAGAGAGAGGCTGAGAATTGTCCTTTTCTTTTTCCCTTGTATGTGAGATGAGGAACGAGGAGAAGTAGGGTAAATTTGTGTATTTTTTTCTCTTTTGTTTTTTTGAACTTTATATGCATCACACATGCTTGTCACGTGGTTTATTTAACAAAAGATATGGTGGAAAAAAATAGACAAAATTATAGGTAAGCTAATTGTCAAAAAAAAAAAAAAAAACACAGATCATGTTTTTATAAAAGTGTGAAAATACATGCAACTTTTTTGTAATTAACCAAAAAAAATTATGTATTGCTTAGTGCAAATATCTATTAGTATACATATGTCTTTTAGCCTAATGATACACTCACAAACAAGTTGTGTTGTCATCTTAAAAGGAAAAAAAAAAAAAAACAAAGGATCATGCGTCATTAGCGCTAGGCTTGGAATTCGGTATCCAATCAAATATTAAACTATGATACCGTGTCCAGCAACTGTGCAACTATTGAATAAGCACACAAGCATCGCTAATTGAAAGATATATTTTATGTCTAAACCCCTTAAACTTCATACGAAGAACTTAAGTCAGGGGACAAAATGTAGAGAGATAAATTTGGATTTTGGGTCTTAAAGTCTAATGATGACTTAGGTTTGATTATTTAGGCTGCCTGATAGTGCTTAGAGAGTCAGCCATAGAAATTGGAATAGCTAAAGAAGATTTGGTATGGTGACCTTGGAGTAGGGGCCGTTGGATTAGACTGACTCGTTTGCTCTTAACCTTTCTCAAGGAGCTCATGCACTTAAAGAGGTCGATCATGGGCTTGAAAGCCAATGTAAGAGCACATAAATAGGAGGATTGATCTCTTTTGTTGATGATTAATATGATCCGGCATATGTTATCAAGAGGCAGGATGTATAAATAGTCAGAGCTCCTTCTCATTTGGACAAGAGAGAAATTGGATAGAAGCACTGAGGTGTTGTTGAATTTCTATCTCAAGAGATGAAATACTTGGTCAACACTACTAATGGGGTTTGATACTTGATGACTCCTTAGCTTGTTATAAGTGAATTTAGGATGATTGAGATTTCTCACTCTTCCTCCTTATTCCATCTCTCTCTTAATCATTCTTGATATATCATCGTGTGTCTCTTCTCAGACGCCACATGTAGTGTGATACTTATGCAGCACACATATGACTACTTTTACCCAGATCCATACATCTACAAGAAGAAATGAGTCGAAGGCTTAGTACAAAAGTACCACAAGCATATACAATATGTTTAGAAGCACTAATTCTAATGCAAATACAACAAATTATAATTTAGATCTTTAATTTAGGTATAGCAAACAACAGTGGGGTACTCATACTTCGGAAACACATTTTGGGAATTTGTGGGGTCCTAAGTAGTAGCAACTGCTCAGGGGATTGATATAAGCATCCCAAATCCCTCAGATGGCATTTTAAGTAAGTAGCCTCATCTAGATATCACAATTGTTATCCATTTTTTACGTTTATTAGTCCATCACACCATTTAGCCTAAGTGCCCATTATCTTAAACTAAATAAGTGAAACTTCTGTCCGATTCGAGTAAGCGTTACCTTGATACTGTTCATCCTATCACCACTATTGGCTTAAGGGCCTAATTATCGTATTGGCAACGCTACGCAAGATTGTCACTCCTCAGACTAGATTAAATGACGGAAAGCACTACTTAAGCAGTTAATTAAGTTATATTTAAGTATTAGTTCATTTTAGAATGTCTATCAATTTCGAAATTTATTTACCCATTCTTCAATAATAAATAAATCAAAATCACCCACTCACATGCCCATGAATATCTCACACCATACTAGCTAATAAACATATAACCATATGGATAACTGCAACTTTGAAATTGTAATTAAACTTTATAGTATAAGATTCAAATCTCACAACCTTAAGTTTGACAACTTTTGTTACTTCATTTTACTTCCTTAAATGTCGTGTACTCTTAACCCAATTGTACATGCATAAATTCTAAAACTGCTTAAAGTAATAGGTCAAAGTTGAAGTATTGTTATGGAAAAGCATGATATATTTAATTAATTATTATTTCCCTTGAATTTTGCTTAAACTTAAGCAAAATGTAATTCAAATTTCTTCTACTAAATTTTATATTGTTTTTTTAAAACTATAGGATGGCACTATTTCTCTATTTTCCATATTTGTAGAAATAATACTAATAATAATTAGTTAATTAATATGAAAATGACCCATAAAAAATTTAAAACATGCTAATTGTAAATAAACTTTACTGGAAAAAGAAAGTAACTAAATACGTTTCCTAGGATTAGAAAATAATTTTGAAAAAAAAATCTAGTTATATTGTTGAGAAAGTTTTGGGAACTATAAATAAATCATAATATTAAAACCATTAATGGGGTTAAAAGAAGAAGACACATATAGAAATGGGGCAAAGTGAAGAGTATTAATATTGCAAAGTGAAGGAGTGTATACTGGGTAGACTTTAAAAGAGATGCTAACTTGATTGGAAATTGGAATATCTTCTCTACCTAACATTTAGATAAATTTAATAAAAAAAGAGATTTGGTACTAAAAGAAATTGAATGATTAGCCATTAAATTAGAACATTCTAATTGTAAATAAACTCTATCAGAAAAAGAATAAGATTTGACCACAAGTCAATACTAAATGCATTTCCTAGTTTTGGGATAAGAAAATAACTTAGGGAAAAAAAATGAAAAAGCTAGTTATAGTGTTGTGAAAGTTTTAGATACCGTAAAGAAATTGAAAAAATAGCATCATACAAAAGTCATTAATAAAGTTAAAAGTAAAAGAGATATATAAAAAGGTAGAAAGTGGAAGAGTAAGTCGAAATTACAAAGTGAATGTATACTAAGCAGATGTTAAAAGTCTAATTTGATTGGAAATTTGAATATGTTCTTTACCTAGTATTCGGATAAATTTAACAAAAAAAAAAAAAAGAGTTATGAAACTTCATTCTTTGAGGGGGGAAAAAAGGAATGATTAGCCATTAAGTTAGTGAAAGAGGAAAATGATAGGGTGATTCTATTACATTTATTTGTTGATATTTTATTAAATTTTTAAGAAAAGTGAATATGAAATCTTACTCCATTATCTAATGTGGAAAAAGATCGAAACTGGACTGGTTATTTTTTTTTTAAGAATAGGTTAGTTAGAAATTGTTTATAACTTACATTTTGAAGATATTTCGAGTTAACTATTAAAAGTTAGACACAATTAGTGTCCATAAAACTTATTTCTCTATATGCATGCAAATGGGACGGCTATTATGCCACTAGTATGTCTTTTATATTTTTATTTCTCATATATTGCAAGTTCGCATTATATAGTAACTGTGATAGCATATTCAATTTTTAATTTATAGTCTCAAGTATGCTATGCTATTCCCATTTAGATATATATTTCATTGTGGATTAGATAACTGATTTATCATTTACATTTATATTCTAAATCTCCTTAATGGTTTATGGGTTTTTGTATTCAATAATATTCCCTTAAAATTATGGGAGGAATGGAATTTTTTTTCCCTCTAATATGAGGAAGGGAAGTTACTAAAATTCTCCCAATGATCAAATGTAAATCAATTACAAATATGAACTCTCAATTTGATAATATCAAAGAACTATGTTTGAAAAATTTGTTCAAATTGTTATGTTTTTATATGTAATTAAGATATAGTTTTCCCTTTTTTTTTTATAGTAAAATTTGCTTGTGATATAGAAAAGAATGATGATAAAATGGTTAATTTTATCAATAATGGATAAATTTTACTATCAATGAACTAGTAATAAATTGTTTTTTTTTTTTTTTGTCGTTAGCTAGTAATAAATTGTTAAAAGAATAATTTGGCATCATCTATTTAAAAATAAATCCTAAAAATTAAAAACTTTAACCAAGTGGAGGTTGAAAAATTGAAAAAAAGATTATTAATGATATTAATTCTATACTAATTCAACACTTCCACTCTCCTTTTACATCCAAACCTATGGAATTTTTTTATTTATTTTGCTTGTGATAGTTGAAAGTAAGGATTAAAAGGTTTAAGTGTTAAGGAAGATGATGAGAAGGAAAAAAAATGAAAATAGGAAGAGAAGTGATTGAAGGGAAAAATGAAATAGGTTGGAAGGAAAATTATTTATTCTTTTATTAATTTAATTAATTTCTTAAATAATAGTAGTAATAAATGCAATGTAACAGTAGACTTATTATATTTCATTTTCATGTTATGGAATCTGCACATCTCATGTGTCTACAGAATGTATGTGTGAGAAAAAATAAATTATAATTAATATGAAAAAGTGTAAAAAGGCAATTTAAAACTCAAGTGTGCATAGTGACTATTATCAAAATTAAAAAGAATAAAAGATAAAAAATAATTATATTGTTTGATAGTTTTACCTTATATATCAAGTGATATAATTATACGAATTGACTATTACTTTTAAGTATAATTGATTTCTTTGATAAAAACCATTGACCATGATACTCTTAATATATACTGAATATAATGTCACATAAACAAGAAAATATAGTAGTAGCAATGATGATTTCCAACAAATCCATTTGCTATATTTCAATATAAACTATGATATAATGCTAGCAAATAGTGTAAGTCTTATAATGTTAGTAGAATGAATATATGAATAAAAGGCATATATGTTAACAAATTCCATCTCATTTTGGAATAAGTAAATAAAAAATAAAATAAAATTGATAAGTAAACTCAATTATTAGAATATCATCATAACAATTATTTGACAATATTTTGTCTTCCCCTAGCCAATTGTATAATTTTTCTTAGTATTAATTATTAATAAGAAACTTCATAGACATTGGATTGAATTATTTTTATTTTCTATATTAGTTGAATTGATTTTTCTTTTGTTTATATTAGTTAATAATACAAAACCATTGTATCAGGAAGCTAAAACATCCCTCCTTAAGCTCCTTAGCCTCTAACTCATCAAAATCAAGGCATATCACGACAACGAGCGTCTATATGACAGATAGCAGGAGACTGCCCTTCCCTCCATCCCACCAAAGAGGAACCACCTCAACCTCAAACGAGTCTCTTACTTGAATATGATTAAAGTCTTCATAAAAATGATCTTATCCTTAACAAAGAACAATGGAAGCATACCTTAGATGCCAAGATAAATGAATATAGAGACTCGACTCATTTAATAAGCTTAACATAGAGCATGGGCATGATATGCTACCATGGCTACACATTACCCTATAGCTCAATCAACATGCACTGTATGATGGGTTCCAAACTAAACTCATAACAACAAACAGGCAAATGGATAACCTCACAAGCTACAAAATGCCCCTGCACCAAGGAGCTCTTAGCTCTAGCAGTAGTTCCACAACTATTGAAATGATCTAAACACCAATCATAGTTAATTAAATTCAAATAAAATAGTTGGAAAATAATTGAAAAAATTTAATAGGAGGACGAACCAAATTAAATAAGGGTTAGGATAAAATATAATTTAAAGATGGATAATTAATGGAAATTAGGTAGAAAATCTGCAAAAGAAGGGCCTAAGGTGAATGGATGGCTATGATCGTGCCAAGTGGCACTCGAGGGAGAAACCTTAGGGACTCTAGAACTTAGCCCTATATAAATCCCTTATTTTTTTCCTACTATTGCATTTTTAAGAAGCCTACAATAACCCAAAGGTGAGAAACCTAGACCCTAGCGTTATTTAGATTTTAATCAAATGAGATTAGGAGATGGTTAACACTAACCAGCAGGGATTCCCCGTTTTATGATAGGAAATGTAGATGTTGAAAATAAACTAGGAGAAGGAGGAGCTAAAAACTAAAGAAAATTCATAACAAGGTAAGTATGTTGATTTCTTGTGTCAAAACACAATGTTTAAGGTTTTTTAGATGCAGATTTTGATATAGGGATGTTGGTAGGAAGTGAAAGAAGCAAGAAAATTAGTTTTACAAGTGTTTTGAATTTGGAGAATGACCTTACAACTGCTATAATGAAGTAAAACCCAAAACTCCACCTTTAGTGAGGTGAACTTGTAATAGTGAGGAAATGAGACATGTCTGGAAGTATTAAAGAGGAAAATAAACATGTTTCAAGTTGAAATTTGCTAGAGACTAACTTTAAGTAGAAGTGAATGTTGCTATGTGTCAAAAATTATGGACAAGGTTATGGAATGAGTAGAAAAAAATGCTATGTATATTAGGGTAAGTTAAGTAAAGGATTTCACAAGAAATGTTTGAAAATTTCAATGAAACCATGATAATCTTGGTAGCTACTGTCAACATAAATGATTTGAGCTTTAATCTTAAATTTATCATGCTTTAGCATAGGGAACATGAATATAATTGAGTTTAGGCATTTACACGAACATCTAGTACCTTTAGATTACCATAAAATTTGTTTAAAAACTTATTTTGACGAAAATATGAAGTTTAAATGTAAAAACACCAACCCTGAAGAGCAGGATAGAAACACAACACATGTTTCCACCGTGCTTTTGTCTGGCCCCTAAAACACGAAGAAAAAGTGAAATATAGGATAGCATGATAGAACCATGACGTCATGTTTCCCACTGTGCTTCTCTCGGTCTAGAAATGCATAGGAAGAAAAGTAAATAAAAAAGCACGATGGAAACACGAGGACGTGTTTCCCACCGTGTTTCTCGCTATGTTCCAAGGAGATACATAACATGGAGAAACATGAGGAGATAAATGATATCATACTTCCCTCGTGCTTCTTTCTATTGTTCAATATATGTTGAGGCGTGGAGAAACACTGTAGCCTATATCCAACCGTGTACCCACTAAGCTTCTTTCTTGTTTCGAAAAATATATTGAATTTTCTGAAACACAGTAGCATACATCTAACTGTGTATCCAACGTGCTTCTCTTAAAATTCTTCTTCCTCCTTCATTCCTTGTCTAAATTGAATAAATCTTGTTCCAATTTCCTCCTTAGTCATAATTAATCTTTTACACATGACTATAGGGCAAAATGACTAAAGTCTAAACAACATAAGTGTAACAGACAAGATAAATGGAGTAAAGATGGTTAGTCACAAACTGATTTTAATTTCAATTATGAACATTTATTAGACTTTGACTTGGGAATGGATAACACGCTCAGGTTGACCAATAGGTAGGCAATAATTGCATGTTGCTTGTTAGGATAGTTTTAATAACCGAACTAAGAATTTAAACTCAGCTTAATTGAGTGTTGATTACTGTTTGGCCACTTACTCAGAGTGGCACCCCTAGATCGGGTTGCGAGTTTGATTGCAATTTCGGGATGATATGGTAGTTATAGGCGCTTAGACCCCCACGAAGTGCATGGTAAGGTCAAGTAGGTGGTCATATGGGAGATTCCAAAATTCGCTTGTGAGAAGTTGCAATGGAGTTTTGTGGGGGTTTGGGCTCTTGTATAAAGCGGCGCAATGGACCGTACTCACTGATGGCTGTCTATG
Source organism: Combretum micranthum (assembly GCA_024138025.1). Lineage (NCBI taxonomy): Eukaryota > Viridiplantae > Streptophyta > Magnoliopsida > Myrtales > Combretaceae > Combretum > Combretum micranthum. The sequence continues at coordinate 393,543 of JAMXBD010000913.1, read as the reverse complement.
AGGAATTAAACCATACGAAACTATTTCTTTCTTTTCTTTTCGATAAGTACTAAGGACTTATCAAACCCCCTATTCGGTGCATGATTTGCTGAGAGGACCCTACTCCTTTTGTTTGGCGGGCACGAGTACTCTTGTGCGTGTTTGTATTTCTGGGATGCTGGAAATACTTGGTTGTTGGCTTAAAGCTAATTAAACTTCAATTGTGCTTGTTGCATATGCCTAAGCATGAATGATATGCGAGTATGGGCTTGATTACTATTGTATTGGGCTTTGTCGCTTACTTTATGTTATTTCAGGTACTAGGGAGGACTCATATGTGGATCTTCATTACGATTCTATGGGTTTCAGGACTGACGAATATGGAGAGTGAATTGACTAATTGGGACTTAAGTGAAACTTGAAAGACTATTTAAATGCTTATTCTTTATGGTTGAGGCTGACTGTAAACCTTTAATCATATTTCTACTTTTGGGCCTAGTACCAATTTGTAATCAGGTTGAGCCTAGCTCCCCTTTTATGATCGTTATCTTGAAAGTTTTTGAACCTTAAAATTTTCATCCCCCTCTTTCTTAAAGGACTTTTATGCGTATTGATGTAGAGGTTTCTAAATTATTTATAAATAATCTTTTGACTTGATATGGTTTTATTAAAGATTATAACTATGATTTCATAACTAAAATGTGATTAGAAACTTACTTAGATATCAGATGCCTTGCATACATCGCTTGGATGTGACGTGTGCGGCGAAACAACCTCACCCTTGAGCATCCTAAGGGTCGAGGCATTTCAACTACTAGGGCTAACAATGAGTGGCAAACTTCAACAGGATCCCTACAACAAAAAATTCATTATGCCACTTAAAGAACAAATTTGCTGAGGATACCTATGATGTTGAATGTATTAGACACTATCATAATGGTAACCAACCTTTAGACATAGTCAGAACCCGACCTTTAGTGCTACTTATACTAGCACACAATTTAACATCTGGAGATAGATTTAACTTCCAAAGCAAAGGCTTATATGACATAGTAGAAATTAACCAGTGCTCAACACCTCGTAGATTCATAAAAGACTAGACCGTCTCCTTCCTTATGATGTATCTTGGAAGGGTGCTTGTCCCATATAATGATCCCTTTGTATTTTGATTCAGGACTGTTGACTATGATATCTATAAAGTACTTCTCCATACTTGTAGCATAGCGGACATCATTTTTCAAAAAGATTTATGATCAAATGGCCATATTATTGTTCAGACTCCTATTATATGGCTAAGACATGTTCAACTTCAATAATCAGACAATAATAGTCATTAGCTTCATTACATTACCTCTTTAACTAAGAAATACCAACCACAAAGCCACAATGATGGCCGAGTTGTTGGTGATCACCATATGGTTACTTTACATCATATTAAGATGACTGTTCCAAGATAAATTAGGTCTAGTATGCTCCATTTAATACTTACAAGTTATGTTCTTTATGCCAATAGAATAAGCATTTTCATAGGTGGAAAAACAAATCCCTCTAGCACGATACTACTAGGCCCTCCACAATGAAGACATGCCAAATAAAATGGTAGCATCCACAAGTGAGAAAGCTTAGTATTAATGCCAATGAATTTCTTGATGACAAGCCTATTAAGTTTCACATGCTTGCAGACCTTTGCTACCATGAGGTCCTTGCAAAATTTGGTGGTAAGGGGAGGAGGTGAGGTGGGGGTGCATTGTACAAATTAGCCATGTTGCAACATATGTCAACACCAATGGCATACAACTAGCTGACTTACATCGTAGCATTGAGTCAACCATCTCTATATCTATGACAACATGAACCTATCCTTCTTGACCCCAAGTCATCTTCAATCCTGTTAGGTTCTCTTTAAGTATGTTTTAATGATAACAAAAGTGCAAAAAAATTACTAATAACTCTTAAGTGTGTGTAGAAATTTATTTTAAAATAAGATGATGTTGTGAATAGGACAAAGATTCTAGAGCATTACTCGGAGCATATATTAGATAAACTAAAGAAGCAAGTTTAAAACAAAGTTTACTCGAAGTTTTCCCTAAGGCGTTGGTTTGGAAGTGATGAGAAAAATTACAGCTCTCCATAGAATGTTTATAATGTGTTTTAAATATGGATTAATTATGTTTCCAAGACCCAGCTCCAAAAGATGAATATATATATAGGTAATATATTCATCATGTTTCACTAAGTAGGACAAATATATCTAAGGGGACTAATTATTTATTGAATTTGCAGCAAGTTTATTACAAGTTTTTGAAGTCATCGAAATCAGTTTTGATTTCTAGAAGATCCACCTGATGCCTGAGCTTAATTATGATTAATTTACGAGACTCAAAGATAGTTCTAGAAAATTTTAAATCAAGATTATGTGATGGATTGAACAAGAAAAGATATGCACATCAAGATAATTATCAAAGAGAAGATAAGGTGCTAAAATAGTAAGATATGCTGATAGACATGATTTATCCTTGTTCTAAGCAACCAATTAAGTCTAATTTATAGTTCATTGACATGATTCATAGTAGCGTTGGTACTTAGTTGGTGTATACATTCATTTCAGGTCAATTGGAGCACATTTGAAGTTTTATAAGGAATTTAAAGAGAGTTTAATAGAAAATAAAGCAAAGAAGCAAAAAACATGATGAAGAATGCAGTTGTACGTCCGTGATTCTAAGCAAAGGATGGAAAAATTGACTCCAGACGCCTGTAGAGCCTCCTATACGCCCATGGTTTTAGTGCAAGTGAAGGAAAATCTACTGCAGACGCCTGTAAGGGTGCTTGTATGCCCATGGTTCTAATGAAATTGACTCTAATAGCTATAAGGTCTCCCATCTACCCGTGATTCTTCATTATTTTCAAATTTTCCCTAAACATACAATAATTAGACGTTTCATGTCAATAGTTGCATAACTTCATTGGCAACCCTAAGGGAATTGTCCTAGCTATAAAAGCAATGTACTCATTCCTCTAAACATGATATAGTGCATTTCATGACAAATTGTACTTGTTCGTAGATAGTATTTTAAGAGATTTTCTCTATGCGTGTGTGAATTCTATAATCGTGTGGTTGAATGAATCTTCAAGACTCAAAAGAGACAAAGGATTGCTGTTGATTTCTTATACCTAGACTTCATCATCATGTAATTTAAAAAGTGGTTTCCTTCTTTTCCTCATTCTTATGTGTTATTTGTTCTAGTGATGTCTTTTATGTGTTCATGTTTATATTTCATCATGAGCCAGTAGTAGATTAGGGTTTAGAAGTCATGTTAACATGAATATGCGTAATTATATGACTTTGATATGTTAATTGTTGATTTCTAGTGAATTGAGTTTCAACAAAGTTAAGATAGTTTAGTGCACAATACAGTCTTGCTATAGATCTCAATAGAAGATGTTGACAAACAATCCCATTTAGTAGATCTAGGTTGCTAGGACAAACTACTCTTGTTAATTGAGATATCATTAGGAAGTTTGTTGCATATTATGTGGAATCCAAGAAGGTTAATGAGAAATTATTGTAGTCTTAATTAGCAGCTAATTGAGAAGAAATTCCAATAGACACAATTAAGATTAGGATTAAGTAGTTTTAAGAAGAATACTCATAATTTAAGGGTCCCTGTGGACAATAATTCATAGGAAGAACAATTTAAGAAATCATGTTGATGCGACAAAGAAAGCTTGCTATGAACTAATATTGTTGTTGAGATTATGTTGGTTATTGTGTTAATCTGGTGTACTTAGTTTTAATGTAGTTTAGTTGCTTAAATTATATTTAATTTATTCAACTCAATTATTTGATTGCTAGATAATAGGAAAATTAACCAGTACTAGTGTTTGTAATCCATTCCTTGTAGAGATGACCCTATACTCATTCATACTAACAAATGATAGGTACGCTTGCCTATCAAACTGATTGAAGGATATAATACAGGTTTATAAATTTTAAGACTCGGTAGCTCTATGTAGAGGCTCATCATATACTTTGCTAACCTTATCTAGTTAAAACAAATCAGTTATCAATTTAAATTTATCGGATAAGATTCAAGGAGATATCTTAGCAACTGATCATAACAAGTGGAGGAATTTCAAGCAAAGTCAGTAGTCAAAAAATTGGAAGATAACGTTCAATTGATTTAAGGAAATTTGAGGAGATAATTTAATGTTGTCCACCTAATCTAAAGTTATTCTCAATCTATTCGTCACAACAAGGTTATAAGGCCCTAGAGATTTAAAAATCAGAAAAAAAATGAGTTTTTATAAGCTATTCCATACATTGAGCTGCTATGTTTCAAAAATAAAAGACACATGCTACCGAAAATATACTATTGCGAACTACTGACTTGATGTTGTAATCTGATAACTTTGTTGCAGTTCCTTTTGAACCTTGCTCATATCTTTGTTTAGTGAAGGAATTGTAGTGTGTTCTTCTTTTTGGTTGTATTACAAATAGACTCTATAGTCTGTGATAACTTAAGGTTAAGCTAGAGAGGCTAGATAGAGGAATTGTGTCCAAGTGTTTGGCAACGATTCATAATCAAGCTTTATGGATTAGTGGAACATACTTGTGTGGATTATAGGATCCTGGCTTAGAGATGGAAGTGTGGACATAGGCATAAGGCCAAACCACTATATCGCTGTGTCCTAGTTTTTCTTCCCTTCCTCTTTAATTTGTGTACACTTTATTTTTTGTTCTAAGGTGTTTATATTGTATTCATTAAGTTCACACTATTTAACTTAAGTAATCAAGGCAATTTACTTTGTGCAAAAAGTTTTTGATTTCAAAAAGAGTAGTCAATCTAATTCCCTTCCTGGTTACTTAATTAGGACCGATAAAACAGTCAGTTAAACTATTAGAACGTTTGCTCACTAACTAGCAAATAGGGCACTAGCTTTCACTTAGAGGACTGGGCACAGAAAGCTTAACCTAGGTTGACCCAACCAGACTTACAAGACCATACAAGTTGCTACAAAATCTCTACTAACTAGCAAGCAAATGAGGCACTTGCCTTCAACCTACCATTAGGTGTACAAGGTGGGGACTCAGATTCCACCAGAAATCATGTTTATCGACTTGGTTCAAAACCTTACACGCTTAAGCACTCCTATGTCGATATAACAAAAGCCCTTGGTCTCTATTACCCTTACCTACTTACTAAGTTAGAAATGACAATTCTAGCCTTCCTACAAGTAACTAGTTGGGTAAGGGGACAATTTTTTAATCAAGTTCAAAGTACTATAACATTCGATCTGCTCCCAACCACAGTACTAGAAACCTTCAACCATAAAGTTCTACCTACTCATAGATTGGATAGTTTTAGCTTTCGTAGTAAGTCATTAGACTCAATACAAAAGGGACATTCTATCAAATGGATTTGAAGCCTTATGATACCTAGTCTACTCTTGATCAAGGTAGTATAAGTCCTTATATATACCCACCTTTAAATATGTTAAATTAAATAAATTGAAATCAAGAAATTAAGGCTTTCTTATCAAGGTAACATATCTATAAAGGTCATACTCCTACATATGGTTTGTGCCAAAACAATTGAGCACTTGAGGAGCCCTGAAACTAGCAAAAGCTTATTAGGATGGTGGAAAGTTTCCTCCAAACGAAGATATCACATAAACTAAGCTTAACCCCATATAACTACCTTAGCCTTATTATGAAGCCCCTCGCAATACCTCTCAAGCTTATGAAGTGCTTAATCTCACCCAGCTATGTGTGACAAAATACTAAATTGCATCCCTTTATAAAATTATTATAGGGTTCACACGATTCAGTTAACCGATCCATCACTCTTTTTTTTTTTAACCGAACGAAGTGATTGATTGAAAAATATCTTAATTCAAAATTGGTCTATTATCAATGGTTAACCATTTTAACAACTAACCATTTTTTCGATTAGTTTTTTTGGTTTTTGATTTTTAACCATTTAATATAATGACTAATTAAAAGTTGTGATTAACCATATTCTCAGATATCAACATAAACAATTAGACCTTTTTATTTCATATTAGCACTTAAAAGATGTAAATTAACAAGTCAGATAATATAATTATATTAAAAAATTGCAAATCAATAAATCAAATAATAATAAAACCAAAAAATTAAGAACATAAGTCTAATACTAGTTTATAAGGCTTAAAATTCAATACCAACATTATACAAATTAAAACTCCATGCCTTCTCCATATCCCAAATTATAACACAATAATTGAAAACTTATTTAAAATATAAGTTCTATCTATTTATATTTTTGAAATATTAATTATATATTATTATATATCGGATTGGTTAACCAAAATAATCAGTTTCTATTGGTTAAAATTTGAAGCAGTAATTGGAAAAAAATAAAAAATAAATGGAAAATGAAAACTTTACCCATAATCAAAATAGATGGATTGGCTAACTATATTTTTAAGATCAGTTTTATGATTTTTGTTTGATTTTTTGGTTTCATCGATTTTTTTGCACACCTCTATACTACTATTTAGGCATCAAGATTAAAGTTCACATTACAAAGAAAGAGAACACTTTGTCAAACCAAAGTCATATTAGACATTGACTAGTCTCATGATAGCCACTATAGAGGTAACTAGAATACCTATTGCAGTAATCCTCATACCCTAGTCTTTTTAGCAAACAACAAATTTAATGAAGATGTTGATGGCCTCATCATCACCTTTATAGGGGAGTACATATAGGGAAACTTTGGATCTATTTTGATTATTTGATTTTCATTTGTATCTATATCTGTATCTAATATGTATATGATTTATTTGATCTATTTATGAGTATAAACATCTGTTTTTTCTCTATATCTATTTCTTAACAACAGTCTATTTGAAAATGACAAAAAAAGATACAAAAAAAGAAAAAAAAAGAAAAAATATAGAAACCAACAAACCAAACAAGACCTTTCTCTCTTCTACCATAAGATGCAAATTCAAAAGTCTTGAAGGTTTTCACAAACAAAGAAACTCCAAAGAAAATACAAAAGAGCCTTTTAGGGAAAGATCTCAAACGAAAGATTCATTGACAACACAATCTATTTGTTAATGATCCAATCGCTTTATATAAGCTAATAGGAGTTAAAACCCTTAATTATATGTGTTATTTTGCTTAATTAAGTTATTTCAATATATAATATCGTGAAATTGGCACTTAAATTGGTTTTATTTTATTTTCAAGCCTTTAAAGTGTCATTAAAGATAAAAGAAGGGACTTGAACTAGTTTCTTACACCTTAAACGAGATTTGTGCATTTTTTAAAGCAATTTAATTTTTATACAGGATAGACATGGCTTTATTTAAGGTCATATTGAATGTGGTGAAACAAAGTTAAAGAGAAAAACTTGACATAGGCATGATAGGACTGTGCCTACCCAAAATTTTTAGAAAAATTTCTTCAATTTTTGACATGAGGAAGACATGCTTATGTCTAAGCCATCTTACACTTAGAAGACTTGACATGAGGAGACACAACTAAGACATGACTATGTTGCACCAAAGATGATTTAGGAAAAAAGTTTATAGAAAGTGACACTGGAGATTTGGAATGATCATGTCCCAACCGTATCAAATTAAAAATGAAATTTCTTATTTCAAATTATGGAGACTTGTTATTTAAAAGAGGAAATTCGTTAGATTTGATAATGAAAAAAAAAAAAGAACTTTCCCATTTTTAACTTTGAGAGCTCTATAAGAAGAGGATGGGATTTTCTTGAATATAGAGATTTCTCTAGAGGAGAAGAAGAGGAATCAAGTGAAGAACACTTGAGCTTCATTAAAGAATGCAATAAATCTTTGTGGTGTGTATATATATTTTATGTTTCTCAACATTGTGCTTTTATTGTTAGATTTATAGAAGAGTAACTTGTTTAACCTATATTTTGATGAGCTTTAAGTTTACTATGTAATCGAAATTCTTTTGTTTTCAATAAATTATTAGTTTCTTGAATCCAATTATGTGTTCTTGAAGATTTTTTTGAAATATTATCGGCACATTAATTCTCGATTTGATGTCATGCTTGTTAATTGAGAAATCACTTGTATGAAGATTTTCATTACTGAAGAAAGTTACATGTAATCTTGAAGGTAGGACGATGTGAATTCCATGGATTAGGGTAAAACTTAATAGAGATATTCATAAAACTTAATACGATTTTAAAGGTTTTAACCTAGACAAGATTCTAGTCAATCAGCTTAACCAATTTATAATAGGAAATTCCACTACTCAAGATAATTGATAATTCCATTGATTTATGTTTTAGGTGATAGGGGTTTGAAATCTAGGTTTATCTTGCAATCTTGTATCTTTAATTATGATCTTGACTTGTGAATTGTAAATTGCGATTAGTTTAGTTGCTTATGTAATTTTATTTGATATTAACTATATAATAATGAAGAGTCATTATTAGTATCTATCGTTTCTTGGGATGATACATTACTTAATCACTATACTATAGTATCGACAAGTGCAATTTCCTTAAGAGATTGTAGTATAAGATTAAGAATAGGTTTTAAAACTTTGCAAAATGTGATCACTAAGTTTTTGGTGCCATTGTTGGGATCAGTAATATTAGGATTGTTAGGATTTTGTTATTTTAACCTTTTTTTCATTCTTTTCTTTTCCTTTCTTTTATTGGTTAAATTTTCTCTCAATTTGACACTTATGAACCTTGTGTTAATTTATTTTGCAAGGGTTGTTAATAACAGGATGGAGTACAATTGGTGAAGTTATGATAATAGTTATTGTAGTACACTCAGAAGTATTGAGGCCTATGATTTCTTATGTTATGTTGTGTTGGTATTATGAATAATTTCCATTCATGTAAGTGTCTCAATCCATATTTCTGTTATCCACATCCAGGCTCCAATACTTAAAAACATACTATCAATATATCCAAGAAGAGGAACCTTTGAATAATTCTATCATTAGAGAATTTCTAAGGAATAAAGGAAATCCTCATAGTTTCAATGATACTATTCAAACACATCTAATTTACCACAACTTAACGAAAATATAAGGAGATGAGCAATCACATGAAAAAAATCATTACTGAATTGACTCAAAAACATCGAGACAAATATGAAACTTTTAACTCAAACATCTTTTCACCTATTTAGACATCACTATTAGTATCATATCACCCTTGGACTTTAAAAAAATATCCCTACAAAATTCAATGTTAAGAGAGGTTATGGAAGATAAAGTTCAATATACAGGATCATCATGATATTGTATAGCTGAATTGATTGCATCTTGTTATGAAATTAAGGTGGAAAATGTGCATAAAAGAGAACTTGTAGGGTTAACTAGTAGTGAGGATGAATTGGTGGATGAAGAAGTGAAAGTGTAGGACAATGAAGTGAATCTTGATAGCCACTCAATTGAAGCAAACTAGATAAGAGTGAATATAACTTAAAGGAGAATTTGGTTATGAAATTTAGTTCTCATGATACAACATGCTTCTTAAAGAACAATGTGAAAAATCTTTAATTCCAAATGAGAAGAATGGAGTGGTTGACCACACCATAAAATTCTATGATTTAGTGCCCTCTTAAGTTTTTGGTAAGGAGTACAAAAAGAGGATTTTAGTTGGAGTTCCTAAACTTTTAGATATATAATTTAGTCGAGTAGGCACCTACTTATTGTAATTCTCCTTGTGTTAAAACTATTTACGAAGTTTTGGGGAAGCTAAGATGCAGTTGCATCATTACTTGTCAAGATTAGAGTTTCCCTTACTTCCTTTTGAATTGTGTGAGTGAGACATGTTCCTATAGGATCTTGGAGGATAGGTTATGAACTTCAATCTAATCAAATTAAACAAAGCACTTCTGAGGAGACAAGTCATTTATTATTATTATTATCTTTTTACTTTTCTTTTGATTTAATTTCATTTTTATCACTATCTTGTTGTTTGAGTTTTTTTTTTTTTTTTTTTTTTTATGGTTTAAGGACTTAATTTGAAGTGGTAAGGTCAGTCACAAGTACGTTGAAGAGGAAGATAGGCTTAAGACAAGCTCAAATTTGAGGAAAAATACATTATGAGCTCGGTAGGGGTTGATATGATTGTTTCTTCCTCATATTTTTCAAAACTAGAGAAATATTACACAATATGCTACTAGTCATGACATTACCATGTCATGATGATTTTGACAATATGCCCATAACATAATCATGTTATGGTCATGTCAACCCTAGTAAGTGTTTTTTATTATTACTTTAATTTATGCTCAGCACACGACCACAACACAATTGTGTTGAGGTCATGTCAACATCAAAATACATAATAGGAGCACGATAGAACCATGATTAGGCTATTTTGCCCATATTTCCACTAAATACTAGTGTTTTAATATCAAACACTAGGCTAAGTTGCCTATGTCAGCCTATATCACCTTATATATATTATATATTATATATATATTAATAACCATTATTTTTTCTTATATCTTCTCTCTTCTACGTTACCAAAACACTATATGTGTGTGTATATATATATATATATAATAACCAACTTTTTTAGACAATTACACTGCTTATTTCCCCTCTCCTTTTAATGTAACTAGAGCACACATACACATGCTCCTTCATTCACTCAAAAATTTGTACATAAATCTCTAGAATTCACTCACATTTACATCAAGAGTTAAGGTGCATCAAGTTTACACTCTTCCTAATTTCTCTTTGTTGATTTCATATTCTTGCATACAAAATGCAAAGGGTTTGATTTGTGACTTTGAATTATACATTATGCAATTGTATTTATAGTAACATGACTCCAATTGTTAGTTGTTATTTGTGCCATGGTTTATCATAAATTTCTACTAATTTAAACTGACATGCCTTCACTACATGTGTCATGTCAATCCTTTGTACTATTGAACACTTTGTGAACATGACCTAATTGCAAGTATGTTAACATTTCTTTGTGTTATTTTGTGCATGTTTGCATGTGTGTGAACCTTGATTCAAACACTGCCTTTCATCATGTATCTGGGCATTGGATTTCGGGGCTTAGAGTATAGATTTATCTTCTATACATGCAAATTAATAAATGATATTTGTCTTATCAATTGTGTGTTGAGGAAGGGGGAGGACATGGTGGGGATGGGGAGCGAAACGATTACTTTTATGAGGATGATAATGGTGCCAATAATGCTCCAACTATTAATGCTTGATATTTATTTGTTTTACTGTTTGTAGTATTGAGCTAGCTCAATTTTGGAGTTGAACTCTTATGGGTAAGTAGGATATGATAGACTAACTTTTTTCTTTTCCAACATTTTAGTTTCACTTTTCTTTTTCTTTGAGATCTTTCTGTTGCGATGACTTATGTCCATAACCTCGACACTATTCACATCTTGTAAATTAAATCCATTTCATCGAAATTAATTGCTTATTTGCTTTGCTGAAACTGGGGAAGTGTCAAATTCAATTCTTTTTATGGTCACTTTTATTTTTTTATGTTTTTCTTCCTTGTTTTCAATTATTTGGGACGTTTGGGTTAGTATCTAATTCTAAGTGTGAAGAAGGGCATAGAAAGAAATAAGGTTTCTTTTATTAATGAGTTTAATTTTGTCATTTCCCCACTTAAGTTTTTTAATTTAAATTCTTTAATTGTTTATGCGCTACTTAAGAAGAACCTATTTATTACACTTAGATAATTGTAAAATGCTTTGTGTTCATGTGACAAAGTGACTTTGTATTAATTTTTTAAAATTTAATGTATTAAGTTTACTAGCTTGTCTATTTTCTCTTATATCACATTTAATACGCAGGAAACGTTTGGAATGAAATGGATTAGAATGGAATAGCAGGTGAAATAATGAATCCATTCCTTTGTTTGGATACATAATGGAATGAATGAAATTAACATGTTATTTATCAAAACTATCCTAAGTAATTAATGTGAATAATAAATAAGTAAGAGGATAAAAATATAACTCAATGGTAATCATTTATGAGAAAAGAATGGAATGGCGACTCTGCTTTTTTAAGAGAATTCCCCTCAAAATTGAAATCATTAATTCTAGGCAATTGTACCAAACATAAGAATGAGAATAAAACCCAGAATTGCAATTTCATTATGGGTTCATTCCGCATGCCAAATATGACATTAATACTTCCCTAAAATCAAATAAGGAAATCTTTATGGAGTAAAGTCACATGTTGGCTAAACATGGATTTAAAAATTAGTATTAGATTAAGCTTGTTGGTTAATTATTAAGTGTAGACATCTGCAAGGGTTGGGTCTGAACTGGATTCGATTTGATTCGCCACCAAGGCTCATGGACCATGAAAAGTCCAACCAAGTTTGGTTTAAAATATATATAATAAATATATAGTATTTATTGTGAAAATAAGAAATAAAAATAAAATATAGAATACAATATAATAGAAATGTTAAAAAAGTAAATAGCGTTTAATGTTTAAACTATTTTCCATGTAATAGAAATTATTAATTATCTCTTCACAATATTTAATATGTTATGATAACAAAATATAAGAGAAATATTATTCAAAATAATATCTCATACTTTATATAGAGTTCTACTAAGAGAAAATTTTACTTTAAACAACGTGTGATTTCTTTTTCTTTTGTAAACTACCTTTAGAGTGTTACTCTAGTACATATTACTAACATTTCAACTAATAAGGATGTGTTTGTGTATAAATAATTGCACATCGTTGATAGTATTAATGACTATGAGCTCAAGATAGAATAGTTTTAGGCCCATTTTATATTTAAAGTTTAAAATTTTATTTTAATTTAAGAATTTTTGTTTCTTCAAATCTTATTTTTTAAAAGTGAACATGTTAGACTCGTCTTGACTGTCCTGTGCCAATCTGGGTTGGTTACAAGTTTAAATTCTTTGGCCTCAACTCGACCCATGTAGATGTATAGTTAGTGGTTGTATTTTAAGTTTTATTTGATGATTTTTCTAAAAAAAGTACATTAAACTAGGTTGGGAGTAATGGAAGTAAATGTAGACTAAATTTAAACTAAAGTGTCTTCTACTCTTATGGCTTGGAATCCTACTAATGATATCTCTAAGCCTAACTTCAATTCCATTTTTGACATTCCCTCAAGGTGTTTGGTAATCAAAAGGCACTTAAAAGTTTAGTGAGTCTTGTTAACTTGAATGATTAAGCTTGTGGGTGCCCTTCTAAGGGGGTAACACTTGTTGATTTAAGTGATGAGGTGGGATTATTGGTTGAAAGCTAGCTACAAGAGTCATGAGAAAAAAAAAAATGAACTTATGTGATATCATGAGTTTGGGTCATAATAACAAGGTTTAGGCTTTAGTTAATTGGTTGAAATTTGTGATAATTGTTAAAAGTGAAAATGTTGACATGACAGTGAGAATAAGAAAAATGTTAAATTATATTAGAAGGTTCCAACGTTTGGAGCTAAGTTCATTTGAGGTTTCAACGTTTAGAGTAATTCAAAAGAGGTCTCAACGTTTAGAGAAATAGATCAGTGTTAATGGGAGAGATATTTAATGAAAACTCAAAAGACTCATCATGTTGCGATGCATGTTAATTGAGACCTTAATTAACCCACTTCTCTAAATGTTGGGACCTCTTTTGAACCATTTGAAATATTAAGATATAAAATAAACTTACCCTCGAATGTTGGGACATTTCAGTGTAATTTACCCATTAGAAAAATGGGCCATGACAAGCTGAATGACTAGGATGTTTGGAAAAGAAAAAACATTGTTAAAAGATAGGTCACATTTGATGTATTACATTTGAAAAAAAGTAAAAAGATAACTAATATCATGAGTTTTGACATAGAGTGAAACCATAGAATGGATAGAATACTTTACAAAGGTAACATTTACAATTGAGATTTTAAGCAAGATCCAAGAGAAAAGTCAATTAATTTATGAAGTCAATTTTATATAATACTGTAAGTCTGAAATGACAAACAAGAAAGGAGGGGTGAATTATTTGTAATTCAAACTTCTATAAATCTTATTAACTTAGCTTGCACTAACGATGATAAAATGTGATGCAAAATAAAGCAATAAGAAATTAAAGTGTGTAAAATTAATTAGGCTCGAGATTTATAGAGATTCCTCATTGTGAGTTAGTCCTCTCTTCCAACTCCACTGCTAGGGATCCTATTGTTCACACTCATTGTTTCACTAATCCAATTAAGAGATTATAAACACTAATACTATTTTGCATTATCTCATAAGCCTCATACTTAGATAAATCACATAACTATAAAATACTAACTATGATCCTCTCAACCTATCTTTTAAAATAAAGTGCAAGGATAGTTTAAAGTAAGAACCTATGATACTATTTAGTCAATAAATAAGAAATTCGGATTTATCCACTAAATCTTAGCTGAACTCACTGCAAGGAGCATTCTTGAGTTTGCTGTGACTCAACCTTGGGATTGCCGATCGTTGCCGTAGGGAGCTCATCAGACAAGCATTTGTCGGATTTTTAGCTACCGAAAAATGCCAAAACAAGTAATCTTGTTTTCTAGTCAAAATTCATAAAAAGAAAAATAAACAAAGTGAAACTTAAAATTATTTAAATCTAATTTTAATGCTCAGAAAATTTTTGGGGGAAACTTATTTTGGATTTCAAACTTTAATGGAGAAAAAAGAAAAAAATTGGATAGTTTAAATATAAGTTGACTATAGGACTCTTAAACCTGTACTGTTCCAATTGGAAATTGGGTATGTAAATCCCGTAATTCCAGGTCTTAATTTTTTAAGAACTCCTATGGAAGTACGAAATGGAGATATAACGAGTTTTGTTCAATTCTGGACATTTTCTTTTTAACTGATTTCATTTATTGAAATTGTGATAAGTGACTATTTTGGAAAAGAGAAGTTTATTTTAGAGTGGATCTAGTTAGTAGTTACTACATTGATGAGTGGATAGCTCTAAAATGCCCAATATTTATTTAGATGAAATTTGGAAAAAAAATTGTTAAATTAATCAAGCATTTCATATGATTAATTGAATTAGTGGTAGAATATATAATATTCTAGAAGCCCAAGTTTGTGTATGGGATAAATCACATTTGTTTGAGTGTAATTCTATAAATATGTTATATTTCTTATAACACTTAAGAGAAGTAAATACGAATTTTTCCTCACAATTGTTAATTGACTAGTTATCAAATGGCCTTAATGGTATTCCAGAACTATAATAAGTAAATGATATATCGTAGACATGTCAACTTGTTTTCAAACGCTTAATAAGTGTATGCAGGATTGTAAAATTTTAATAAAATTGGGAGACTATAGTGTTGGAAGTTGATTGTATAGACTAAAACTCGTAGTGACTTTACTATTTATAGAGTTGGTTCTTAATTCAAGTTTATAAACAGGTGCAAGTGGCTTTAAGGCTTGTCGACATCGGGTTAGGCTCGACAATTTGTAATACCGAGTGAGTACACCCCCATTCTCTTACCAAATTACTAGGGGTTAATTTCATTCATCGTATTCGAATGTTTTCGATTTTTACAGAATTATACCTAAAAAAAAATTTTCTATAAAAACATATCCTAATTTTTTAATAATTTTATCTATGGTACTTATGGACAGATTCCGTCCATTTTTCCGTCTTACTGCTAACCTAGCACGTTAATTGGATTAAAATATTATATTTTTCTATCTTGAAATTTTTTTTATCTATTATTATTATTATTATTATTTACATTTTTCCTTCTCTCTCCCCCCTCTCACTCTCTCTATCTACCACTTTCTTCTCCTTCTTGGACATATTGAGCAAATATCCACTCAAACTCAAATTGGACATATTGAGCAAATAGTACATGCGGGTCGGTTAGCAAAATCGAATTAGATTGGTGGAGAGGTCACGGATGACACAAAATGCTTCTTCTTTCTCACTACGAGGGAGAGAGCATTGGTGGGTTTGAGTCATGCACGATGAGTAGATGGTTGTTTGGTGTAATGGTGATGGAGATGGCTGGTCTTATGGTCTACTTGCTAAGCAGATGGTTCTTCTTCTTGCTTCTTCGTTTTTATTGTTGTAAAACCAACCCAATTCATAAATTTCCCACATTTTCAAATCAATTCTTAATTTACACATATCATCAACCAAAATCATCCCCAAAGTTCATAGCTTTATTATATTGCCATTGAAGTTTCCTAAAACCAATGCCAACCCAATTCCTAAAATCATGGAAAAACATATTATGTTGATCCTAATTGGATCAAGAAAGAGAAAAGAGATTGGATTCCAAGATAAGAATAGAATTCAACTTTATCCATCATACTTGATCCCAATCGAAAAGTAGGTTCATATATGATTTGTTTAAAAAAATATAAACATATGATTTTTTTTTTCAAAAAGAGGGGAACCATGATCTTCTTCTTAAAAAAAAAAAAAGGATCTTCCCATTTAGTGTGATGGCTATTGTTGGGTGCCAAGATGGGTTAAAGATGGTTGAGACATGGTTGAGTGATGGTCGCATCAAGGTTTGTAGGAGTGGTTGATGGCGTTTTGATAAGGATTTAGGTGGTTTGGTTGGATGGGTTTGTAGTGGAGTTGTTGGTGTAGTGGTTTTGTTTGGCTATCTTTTGGGTTTATGGTTTCGATGGTGTAAATATGTGGTTATAATGGTGGTTGGTGTGGCATGTTTAGGCTGTGAATGATGGTTGTGGCCATTGTTGTTGACAGCATGGTGTTGCTCATGGTTGTTGAGTTGATGAAGGTAGAGGCTGGGGGTGTCTACTGTGTTGCAACGGTGATGGCCACTTGTTTTGGGTTTCTGGTGTTTGATTAGAGAGAGAGAGAGAGAGAGAGGAGATGTAAAAAGAATTAAAAATAATTTTTTTTGCCAATGTGGAAAAGAAATATTATTTCAATCAAATTAACATGTTAGGTCAGTACTAAGATGGAAAAATGAATGGAATTCGTCAACAGGTATGATGAGTGGAACTTTTAAAAAGTTTAGGTATTTTTTGGCGCAATTTTTTTTTTTTAGGTTCAATTATGTAAAAATAAAAAAATTTTAGGTACCATGAGTGAAATTAACCCAATTATTAGTCATGGTGGTTGACTTAAGTAAACCGCTTTAATACACTAATACTTAAGAGCACCTAGGGTTGTTACTTATTGTGAGTAACCTGAAGGATTTAAAATATTACTATCGATTAATGACTATTTGTTGGTTATTGTTTGATGTTAGTGAGCGATGAGATGGTGATGTTGGCTAGAATTACTAGAATATGGAGTTGGGACCTATTATAGCAAGAGTGCTAACTAACTAGTAGTATGAAAGGTTGATAGCTCCATTTGTACCAAAAATGAGATTAACCTTAATAAGCAAAATACTTGCTTCTAGTTAGAGACTTTGCTCTAGGGTAGGACCTTTACTTGTTACCAATGTAATAAATGCTTACTTAATGCATGTGTTGTTCTTTTATTGTTTTGCCATCTTGATAAATTATAGATGCATTTGGTATTAGTACTTTTAATAGTAAAGGAGCAATATAAAAAAAAAAAGTATAATTGGTCATGTTGTGGAAGAATGGAACTAAATTGGAAATTAAGTTTGTTAATAAGGAAGTGAGTTACAAAAATGTATCACTAAAAAATGAGATTATAAGAAAAATCCCCTTATGCGAGTGTGCCGAGTTTAACTGAAGACTTGCAAGAGAATAAAATCCCATGTCCATTACTCAGTAAGTTTGTGGTCCAACAAGAAGTGGATTTGGTAATTTTATGGCTTTGCTCGATAAGTTTGTGTTAACTTTAAAGTTATTTGGATGGCTGAGATCTATAATAGCTCAAAGACTTAACTATTGTGACCTACTGAGCTTACTCCCTAAGAATTTGTTGGTGGCAATGGAAGGGACTGGTTCAATAGCTTTGACTTGTCAAAGTTCATGTTCAAGTTTTGGTTGAGAAACCATTGTGAAAGGCATATGAGATCATTGGCTTGACATACTTTAAAAGTATGAAGAGCTTACCAAGATTTGCTTTGGTACATAATAAAAGATTATTAGGAGACTTTCAGAGTAGTAATATCTTAAGAATTTTAGTTGAACAAACCCTGATCGGCCGTATAGGAGTATAAGGTTAATAAAATAAGCATCAAGCCAACTTAACTGTTAGTGTGACTACAAGGTCCTATTCAATTCAAATGAAATGCCAATGAAATTGTGTGAGCAATATGTTTTTAGTTCTTTTTACTTGAAATGTTTATGCATGTGAGTATTTCTATTATGTTGTGTTTGGTACTTATTTTGCTCTAATGTGAACTAAGGGTTAGTTTTGTTTGTTGACTTTAGGTACATATTACAATGATAGAAGTCTCTTAACCAGGAATAGGTTACCAAGAGTGATAGATATATTTGGTTTGAAGAGCTTGGCTTTTTATTTACTTTGTTTTAGTTAAATATGATATCATGTTAATAGTTCTATAGTTTATAGATACTTATGAAATGTGTGTAATCCAATGATACAAGTAGTGGCTCTTTATGGATATAACCCAGGTGAATTAGCAAATATGCTTAGCCATTCCTAAGTGCATTTCTATTATGTTATGTTTGGTACTCACTTTGCTGTAATGTGAGCTAAGGGGTTAGTTTTGTTTGCTGACCTTAAGTATATATCACAATGATAGGATTCTCCCAACCATGAATAGGTTATCGAGAGAGATAATTATATTTTGTTGGAAGAGCTTGACTTTTTATTTCCTTTGTTATAGTTAAATAAGATATTATGTAAATAGTTCAATAGTTTGTAGATACTTATGAAATGTGTGTAATGGAATCATATAAGTAGTGGCTCTTTGTGGATATAACTTAAGTGAATTTGTTTAACCATACCTATGGTAGTAGAGGAGAAGCCCTTAAATGTGGACATTAATTTTTTGGGCGATTTTTTGCAGGTGTGGGTTTGATTAAAATAAGCGTCATAAGTTGTTATATTAAATAGAAATGTGCTTGTATATGAATTTAGATATGTAGCTTTCATGTGGTGAAGAAGTATAAGATTGTGGTTTAGTAGCCTTATTCCTATTTCGGGTATGACATAGCGACTTATCTTCACGTACCTTTGTTGCTCTGGATGATAATAGATACAAATTACACCTAAGAGGTAGGATGTTACAACTTAAATTCAATTAGGTCTAGTTGTTTTTTCATTTTTCTATTGTTTTGGCTTCATCTTTTTGTTATTTTCAAACAGACTGTTTGTAAAAAGCAAATATTGATAAAAAATAGACATTTTTACTCATTAACCGATTAAACATAGAGATATTGATATGAAACAGATATTAGAGATACCGATGGAAAACAGACCATCCAAACAGACCTTATTGGAGTGGTCGAGTTTTGAAGGGGTGTCTCAAAAATTATCAGCTTAAAGTCGTCTAGCTTGGGGCTTATTGACTAAGAAAACCATTTCGATTTAAAAATAGAAAAGGTCAATATAAAATCAAAACTCCCAACTGAAATTTTGAAAAAAAATAAAGGAAAAAATATAGGGGATCAATGGATGTGTTATGCATCTACTCTAAATTATAGTGCTTAGAAAAGTGATTGAGGAGGGTTTATACTTTTTAATAAGTGTAAAAAGTGCAACCAAGTCTCTCATTGATTGGTTGATTTTGTGTCTAAATTTAGCTTTCAAATCTTATTTTAAATGATGGGATTAAATTTTCATATAATTGGATTAATTGTTGAAGCCTCGTGTAATTGTTTTGAGCACAATTTAACGACAAACTTGTAGAAAGATGGAAGTTGCCTGAATTGGATTGTTTAAACTTAATATAATGTGAGGAGTTGAACCTAAATCGAATCTAAGTGTGATTGTTGACTAGTTTTCTTGTATGGGGATGTTTTGAAAAAGTGTTTGTTATCATTAATTGTTTTTTTTTAATTAAATTATTAGTAAATGTCAAATTTAGTATATGAACTATACACAAAAGTTCAATTTAGTAGTTAAATTTTGAAATTATCAATTTAATACCCAATAAAATTTTTATAGCTGTTTTTACTACCTCCTTAATATCGTTTATTTTTTTTGCTGACTTGGAAGAGATAGCTTACTATTGAATTTTTACTATTTCTTCTAACACCATCCAGTACTTATAGGCTACCTCTTCCACATCATGAAACAAAAGAAACAATATTAGTAAGGTGCTTAATATAGTCATGAAAAATTTAATTGAGTATTAAATTAATCACTTTAAAATTTAAGTATCAAGTTGAATTTTTATGTAAAGTTTAGGTAACAAATTTGATATTTCCCTTTTAATTATTTGCTTGAGGATAAGCAAATGTTTAAGAGTGTGGAAGTTTGATTAGTGTCGAAAGACTATTATTTACGTGTGCTAATTTGAGCTCAATTTAGCTATTTTGATGTATAATCTCATGGAATTGGCATTTAAATTGGTTTTATTTCAATTTTAGGCCTTTATAGTGTAATTAAAATAGAAGAAGGGTATTGAACGCGTTTCATTCACTTTGAAGGAGATTTGTGCAAGTTTTCAAGCAATTTGTTCTTAACATGAGATAGACAGATGTAGCAAAGAAATTTAAAGAGAAAGAATCGACATAGGCATGGCATGACCATGTCTCAAACCTTGTTTGTCCAGGATTTCAAGAAAACTTCCATCGAATTTTAACCTAAGGAAGATATGCTCATGTCCAAGTTGTGTTGCACACTGAAAACCTTAACTCGAGGGAGAAATAACCAAGACATGACCATGTCACACCGTGACATGGGAGATTTTACTCTATTTAAGCTATTGTTTTTAGCTTTGTGTCAACATATGCAAAGGAACTTATTATTGTCTCGTCTGGCTTTGTACTAGAGACATCGTCCGGAGACTAGTATACTACCTAAAGTGCTGCTACTTCTGGATGACCATTGGACCTTTTTGTATCCACAGTAGTTTTATGAAGTAACGCATCGTCTTGAATCTCTTGAATCTATTAGAAGGAGAAAAGCCATCGAAAAAAAAAAATCTTTAAATGTTCAATAGAATTCTCTTTAGATCGTTTCAGTGGATGATAGAGAAGTTCACTCTTCCCCCATTTAATCTAATAACTGTATCATAAAGTATGTCTGTTTCAGTTTGTTAATAAAAAAGTCACCGACTGCGAACGGAATTTATTATGTTAAAAAACAATCAAAATTATTTGCCCCCTCACTTTCCATATCTTTTTGCTCTCATTTAAATCTTATTGAGCACCATCTTGATTTATCAATTATTAGGATGGTAATTTTTTTTTTTCAAATATACTTTGAAAGATTTAATGTATACTCTATCATAATTTTAAATTATTTCCTACTAAAGGACACTGCCTCTTATAGCAAAGGTGTTAAAAAAAATTAATTAAATAAAATAAACTGTTTAATTTATTATTTTATAATTACACAATTTTATATAAAATTATTTGAATAATTTCCATATAACCGTATCCCAATAATGAAACTTTAAGTATATAACTTCTATATCCAAACACTCTAACCCACCTTCCTATCCTTTTTATACCCTGTCAAATAAAATTTCATGGTGATATTAATAAAGTTTTGTATGACTCCTTAATATAATTTTTTTTTTCAAAACATATTTTATTTAATAACTAGTAAAGAAGTGTCTTTGACTTTAATAATACAGATAATATGCAAGCGTATTAGCATATATACATTGCTTTTGAATAAATTAAAACCATTTCGAACACGAATATAACGATATCACAAAGTTTTTATCTCATTTCACACGATAGATGAACAATAATTTTTACACGATACTTAAAATAACTTATGAACTTTTGAATAATTCTACTTTCCCTAGTATATATATACTAATGTAACAAAACAATCTATATCAGCTGATAGTTATCAACTTGCAACAAAATAATCCTATATCCAAATCTTTTTCTTTCAACAGAATCCCATCCAAATCTCTAGTAACAACTGCATATACTTATCCGAACCAAAATAAAATAAAATAAAATAAAAGAAAAATGCTGATACGGTCCCTCTGTATATGAGAATATACACAGTCTGGTAAACTATAGGAAAAAAGATGTCTGACAAGGGAACCGGTGCTGCTACGACTGAGAAAGATATCAATGAGTGGCTTCCAATCACCAAGTCCAGGAAAGCAAAGTGGTGGTATTCGGCTTTTCACAATGTTACTGCCATGGTTGGTGCTGGTGTTCTTGGTCTACCCTATGCTTTATCAGAGTTGGGATGGTATGTTTTAATTTCCCACCAATAATACATCACGCTTTCCGTTTGATGTGCTCGCATTTAAATCTATACTGCAATTGCTTTCATAAAAAAAAAAAAAAAAAAAAAAAAAAAAAAAAAAAAAAAAAAAAAAATTAGTGTAAGTTGATATTATATGAAATCTATTCTGAAATTGATTGACATCGTCTCTACTTAAGATTATTGGATATTATGTTAATGTAACTCACATGTGAAAGTGAACTCGTATTTTATTGGATCTGCCCAGTTTTTTCTTGATGCAATCGATGTATTGTATTAGATTATTTATGGACAATAATCATAAATTCTCCTTACAGATGGCATGTGGTATAGAGTATTGTCAATTTTTTTTTTTTTTGCCTCAATTATTGTCGGTTAACTTGAAAAAAAATTTGCATCCTTTTTTTTTTGTCATTTAATATAGTTAATTTTCAATTTATTTACAATTTAGCTATTGTACTTACGATTTGATTATAAATTAGAAATTTATATGTAATTTTTTACTAAACTACAACTAAAGTAAAAGTTCAAACACTGAATTGTTTAAAAATTAGAAGTATATCTAATAGTAATACTTTTATCCCACTATCTTCTATGGTTGCACTTGCATTGTATATAAAGTAATATTCTTTTTGTTGTATTTATTTCCTCTTTTATTTTATAAGAAATCACGATAACTTAATATTTCAAAATTATTGGATTATGTTAATTTTTTACTTCTTTGATTTTCAATAAATTATATCTATATCAACGACATATATACATGTTTTTAAAATTAATCAGGGGTCCTGGAGTGACAATAATGGTATTATCATGGATCATAACGTTGTACACATTATGGCAAATGGTGGAAATGCACGAGATGGTTCCAGGGAAGAGATTCGATAGGTATCATGAACTGGCTCAACATGCTTTTGGAGAGAAGCTAGGGTTATGGATTTTGGTACCTCAACAACTCATAGTAGAAGTTGGAGTGAATATCGTATACATGATCACTGGTGGGAAATCTCTGCAAAAAGTGGTTAACACGGCATGCCCTAATTGCAAAAACATCAAGCTCACTTATTTCATTATGATCTTTTCATCGGTGCACTTTTTCCTCTCTCACTTGCCCAGTTTCAATTCAGTCACTGCCATTTCTCTCGCTGCAGCCATCATGTCCTTGAGGTATGTGTGTGTGTGTGTATTATATTATGTTATTTGATTTCATGCACTTATGTCCTGGTATATTTCAATATAAGTCCATAAGTATAGGTACAATGGAGTTTTATTTCTTATTTTGAAAACAAAAATGAAAGAAAGAAGGAGAGGTGTCAGTGGAGGGTGGGTTATAGGTTTGCAAAATTCCTATCGAGCAGGTCATGGTATAATAGGGTTCTACCAGGTTTTGGGAAATTCTATGAGGTATCAAGATGGGGTTTGGATTTTATATAACAAGTCCTATTGCATCCCTAATTAAAATAGTTTTGGCTCAATAAATTACCAAGATGAGTGTAGTAATTAATCTATTGAATAATGCTAGGCAGGGATTATATCATTGAACTAAAAAATTCATTATTTCTTCATATTATAAAACGGGATTTATGGCTGGGGAATATGAACATATTTTATTTGTGTACCAATTATAAGTTAACATTTATAAGGAAATAAGAGAATTAAATCAAGGAAATACTAAACGACGAATTAAATATTTGAATTAAAGAGGAAAATAGATGAGAAAAAAAAAACATAGATATATATACAGTGGTCATCAATAGATTAGCATGCCCTTAGATATATAAAATATAAGGAAAAGACCGTAATATCTGAATTTTGATAAAATGGATAATTAGGTATTTGAACTTTTAAATAGTCTAATATTAAACCTAATTGAACTTTGCTTGCCCTAAATACTATCCCGCTTAATCATTGCCGGTCATGTGTCAATTATTTCAAAAGAAAATAACAAAATAAGATAGTGAAAATAAACATGAAAAATTGTGTTTTTCCTTATATTCCAAAATTGCAACTTAACTGAAGACTATTTAGACCAAGTATTTGTTCATCCTTAGTAGATACTTTTAATTCCTTCTATAAGCATACAATGAATTTGGATTCTTAATCCAAGAGTAGGATTGCTCCAATAATTATAAAAAATTGAGGAATTCAAGGATGAATAAAACACAACATAAAATGTGCAACTCTTGTATGTACCCGTATCTTAATTTTTCAAAAGTTCCCAATAATCTTCAAAGATATACTGAGCTCATTGCTTTCTGTTTTCTTTGGCTCCTAAAGTTATTCAACAATTGCTTGGGTAGCCTCAGTACATAAGGGTATTGTAGAAGATGTACAATATGCTAGCCGAGAATCGTCCACAAGTGGGAGTGTGTTTGCATTCCTAAGTGCACTAGGAGATGTGGCCTTTGCATTTGCTGGACACAATGTGGTGTTGGAGATTCAAGCGACATTACCTTCTACTCCCGAAAAACCATCGAAGAAACCTATGTGGAAAGGTGTCATATTTGCTTACATTGTTATGGCACTATGTTACTTTCCTGTTGCGATCCTTGGTTACTTGGTGTTTGGAAACAGCGTTGAGGATAACATTCTTATCTCCCTTCAGAAACCTCGTTGGCTGATCATTGTTGCAAACATGTTTGTTGTTGTGCATGTTATTGGAAGCTATCAGGTACAGTGCATTTTAATCATCATTCGGACTAGAAATTATTCTTAGGGTATTTTCTTTTTATTTATTTTTTTCTGGGTACCCTTTTATGACATTTGCTATATGAAAAACTTTGCACATGTCAAATTAATTGTAATAATTTTAGGAAGTTGTAACTATTAATATGTTTTAGCAAAAACTGACAAAGAAAATCAAATATTAATATTAAATATCGAGCATCTCTATTTTTTATAATGGATAACTTTTACCATCATTTAGTAATCTCAATTTGTTGAGATTGAGACTACTATGATTTTGGTTAAACAACTCACCTTTCATAAGTTCTCTTCATTTTAATGATCAAGAATATGAATATTATTAACAATTCTTTTTAATTATTAACAGATTTTCGCAGTACCGGTTTTTGACATGATGGAGTCATATTTGGTGAAAAAGAGGAAATTCCAACCATCTATGTTACTTCGTTTCATTACCCGAACTCTTTATGTTGGTAAGTTCACATACCCATCATCAACACCATACCTTTCTCGTCATCTTATTATTCAATTTGGCGAATCACATGTATGAAAAACAGTAATAAAATTTCATTTTATGTTTTTTTTTTTTTCAGCATTTACAATGTTTGCGGCCATATCTCCCATTTTTTGGCGGCCTGATGAGTTTCCTAGGAGGACTTGCTTTTGCTCCAACAACGTATTACGTAAGATCATACTACACTCACATGGTCTATTTAGATTATCTCATTTTTATTTGTATCTTATCTATTTGATTTACTTATGAGTAAAAATATCTATTTTTATTTATATTTATATTTTAATAAACAGTTTAATTGAAAACGATAAAAACAAAATATCAAAAAGAGCAGGATAAATGAACCAAATATATCCATAATGTTTACGGATATTATATTGGATATTTATTGTTTCAATTTTTCTATCTTCATAGTGTACCAACCAATTACAGTAATTATTAACATTCCATGCAGCTTCCTTGCATCATGTGGCTTGCGGTTTACAAGCCAAGGAGATTCAGCTTATCATGGTGGGCGAATTGGGTATGTTGATTACCTTATACAAAAAGCATTATATTTATATATAACTGATACGATAGTTTTTGTTTCTTTCTTTCCATAATAATTCTTTGTCGATATCTATGCTTCATTGTTTCAGATATGTATCGTCCTAGGAGTATGTCTGATGATTCTGGCACCAATTGGTGCATTGAGGCAGATTATAATTCAAGCAAAGGATTACAAGTTCTACTCATAGTGGGGATGTCGTAAACTAAAATTAACTACTCACAGCCTAAATTTCGCACTGGATTTGTTTTTCTTTTTCTAACTTTTTAAATTCAATGAGTTATAGGAACCTATTCTAGGCTAATTAGTTTTCACATTTTTAGAATTTTAATCCAACAATATATCAATTACGTTTGGATAATATATGCGAAATTCCGTCGATCGATACTCCCAATTTTCTTTTCCTGCATTGAGAGATTCTCGATTGCGATTCTATCAATAAAAAATTAATTATGGATAGAGCACCACTAACTCAGTTACTCACTGATTATTATTTATTATGTTATTGAATATAATTTGGAAGGAATTCACCGATCGTGCCTAAATATATATATATATATATATATATATATGTTGGCTACATAGATCATGCATACACATTACATGATCATGTTATACGTAGATAGTATAAAGTAGTGAACATCGTGCACACAGCTGCACTATTTCTTAGTTGTACCCAACAAAAGTTTCCCTCGATAATCAGATTAGATTCTTCGCATATACTGTATTAAATATTAATTATATCCCATCAATTAGCACACAAATCAACCGTATCCTTTCTTTTCAAAAACTTTATGTGAGCCTTCTGGAATTTGACTGTTTTTTAATTACTAATGGCAAAGACTGAATAAAATATTTAATGAACGGGAATCCGAGCTCAAAATCAATCCTTTTTTCAGTTCCTCGTCCTTGTTATATGCCTACAATTTGGCACGTATTTTTCAGTTAATAAAGGAAAAGGTATGCTTTAATTCATAACATTTCATTATTTTTTGCCCTACCCGGTGCTTGAGAGCACACGCAACAAGAAAAGCTTCGGTAGTAATATATGTTATATGTAATATATATGTGGTATATAAATACTAATAATTTTTTGACACATAATTGTATTCATAAATCATAAGTAATAGTTATTTTTAAACTATTCATTATGTTTTTCACTTATCAAAACATAGTTAATAGTTAACCACCTTATTTGTACGACGTATTGAATTTTTTCATTCATTATCTTTACTTAGTAAAAGCATCCACATTCCGTAGTATCTCTATAAGATCCTTAAAGTATCATGCAAATATTTTAAGGATATCTTTTTATATAAAAAACATTATCCCTAATTAGTAAAAGCATCCACATTCCGTCGTATCTCTATAGATCTTTAAAATTCATGCAAGTATTTTAAGGATATCTTTTTATAGAAAACCTCCAACACTTATATCTAAGGTTTTTTTTTTATTTATAGAAATCTTTAACATTTTTTTTAAGGTTTTAAAAGTCCCATATATTTATACATACTACAATTAATGTAATAAAAAAAATATAAATCAACTATTAAAAAAACATAGAATATTTTAGTTTTCGGGATTATTCCAAAAAAGTTGAAGGATCTTCCTTAAGAACTTAAAAAAAAAAAGAGTTTCTTAATATGGAAAGTTTGCACATGTCAAATTAATGCATACTACAATTAATGCAATAAAAAAAATATAAAACAACTATTAAAAAACATAGAATATTTTAGTTTTCAGGATTATTCATAAAGGATTCCAAAAAAGTTGAAGGATCTTCCTTAAAAACTTTAAAAGGAAAAAAAAAAGTTTCTTAATATGGAAACTCGTGTCAAGGTCTTTAATTCGATGCTCTAACTGATTTGGTTTATATATCATTCATGATATAGAAGTCTTGATCAAGGGAGAAGTGCAAGCAATAACAAGTTAAATGAGACCATACGACATCATAAGAACTTTTTATTACCTAGCTAGGCCTATCGCAAATTGCTTCGGGTCAAAAGGCCATTAGATCATCACAAGTATAGCTGTACAAGACTGGAGGCCAAGGGGACCCATGGACAAGGCTGAAAATGCTCATGTTCGGAAAATTTTTGTAAAGACTCGGTTCATGGTATATACTGTGTAGTCTTATAGAATTCACATGAACCGAATTAGATGTTAAAAGTTTCCGCTCATGTTCACACAATTTCCTTTGCCATCCCACCCTTCTTTACCTCATAATCACACAATTATTTCATGGAATGGAAATTTGAATATCATGTTCATACGAGCCTTCAATCCTCAAGCTTGCGAGTATTAAACGTGCATTGTGCAATGATCACCTTACCTTCCTAACCTTAAAGCAGCCTCCACATCCAATCTCCATGCATACCCACCACAATGCATCCTCCATGCGTCGCATGGCACCACCATATACTTATTCTCTCCACTCCTCCCGATGCTCTCCACCCGCACTCGGCACGTAAATGCCGACGTGTCGGGTATGGCTTCTCTAGCCAACAGTGACACCACAGGCCCACCAATATGGCCACCGGCTGCGGCCTCTAGGCCCATCATCTTTTTCATTGCCTCGTTTGTCCATGTCACTAACCCTAACAAATTTGATAGGAACCCCGGACAAGCGTCATTCTCGAGATTGGCTAGCCTTTCTCATCTGTATGCCCAAGCCCATCCCAACCACCCACGTGTCAGTCATGCATTCCACTATCACGCGTGATGCTGCTGCCATTGCCGTTTGATTTACTGACTCGTCAGGCCTTACCTTATTGGTCAAGGTGTGGTCAACATTTCTATCACTGAAGTTGATCCAGCAATTAGGAAGCTCGTCCACTTGTTTCCTAATATTTGATTCTGGAAAATTAAAAATAAATAAATAAAAGAAATGAAAATAATCGGATCAGTAAGTCCAAAGGAAGAATATAAAAGATTTTCTTTGCATGGTATAGTACAATGACATCATTGGTAATAAGTTATGTGAACATACAAATGGGATATTTCTTACGCTCATATGGAGTCCATTTGATTATGTTGATAGGAATAGGATTTATATGAACTAGAAGTTAGTATACCCCATATAATATTTATATATATGGTTAGCAAAAGGTTGCCAAAGATTCATCCCCAGTAAAAGAAAGCTAGAAAATTTTACTAGTTGCTACCGCAGCTGTACATATTATAAGTATATGTTTATACATAGTAAATAATTATCAATGATATTTTATGTCTATATAAATGGTATAACCTTTGAAAACTATTCATTATTTTGAAAACTATCAACATTTCATTCATAACATGTGCTAATCATTAATCCCTGCTTAGAAGAAGATAAAAAATGTTCCTAGTGGCTACTTGAGAACATCAGTGTGTCAAATGAAACAGGAAAAGCATTAGTTTTTATTATCTATTCATGGAAATTTAATTTGAAAAAACAATGCTAAAATCAACTGTTATTCAATTTTTATTTCGGGATGGCACTCATCAATTCAGAGGGCTCTTACTTTTACTTTTAATTATGCAATGTGAGTGCAAAAAAGAAAATTACTGATCAAGTACAAATATGAAATAAAAAAAAAAAAGAAAAAAATCAAGTTACATTCCTATAACATCCCATATGATGAATATTGAACAGTATAGCTAAGTAGGTACAACAGTTTGCTTTTTATTAGAGTGAAAGAAAAGATTTTTAGGTATAAGTAGAAAATAGAAGAGGTTAGGTTTAGAAAGAAATGTTGTTAAAGAGCATTATGTACTCCAATTTATGAATCAGGTATATTGTTCAGACGTTATTTTGCAATATTCACTAAAACAGGCATAGCGTGAATCACTTTTCTAATTTTAGGAAAGTAAACATTCATCCAGATGAGTAGGATATAAAACTCCATTTATATTTATATATTTATTATAATTTTTGAAACCTATAACAGAATAGTTAGAAACTTATAATAAAACCTATGGTTTTAAAAATGTATCTTTTTATATTGGTTATTTTAAGATTATATGCTTTATCTAAAAAATAAATGCAAAAAAGAAAAAGAAAAAGAAAAAGTGTACTTAATATCCTAGAACCAGGTAGGTGGGTAGCCGGTATAACCTTCAAAAACCCCCTTGGAACTTACCCAATTAAACAGCGGATGGACTACCTACCCATAATTTATTCATGATTTTTATGATATCGAATATGATATTCGGAGATATCTTGAAGATCAATCGGATGCTTTCTTTTTAATTGATTTTTTTCCAAGTAAAATTTTTAAAATATATAATTTTTTTAACCAGTTCATTTCCTTATTTATGATTTTGAAGGAAGAAATCGGATTTGTTTCATTGAAAAAAAAAAAAGAAAAAAAATTACTTGATGTAGTAGGACTTTGCTCCAGATTGGGTCATATCCATATAATATGTGAATGCTAAGAGATCCCGATCATGCGCTTGAAGGAAATTTTAGAACGAGATTATGAAATACGACCGGCCATATGGTCCCAATTTACGCAAATTTTGGACTTTTTACTATATTAAGGAATAGGAATTTAACATTATATAAATTAATCTTCTACAATCTCACCAGATTCCCGCCAGATGACAGATCAAAAGTTGGGTAAAGTATAAGATCAGTTAAAAAAATTAATACCACACTTTTTAAAAAATAAAAATAAATAAATAAATCATAATACCACGAAGTGAGTGGCAAGGTATCTTCATGCCATATGTACTCACTTATCCGACTGAACGAGAGAAACAATTTTGCATTGGCTATTTTTTTATTATAATTTTTTTAAGTGATTAAGAAAAATAAAATATTCTTTGAGAAATTATATTTTTCCTGTAACGATGGTGAAAAGATTAACATCTTCGCGTACATCCGCAAATGAGTAAATTTAATTAAAAAATTTAAAAATAAAAAATTATAATGATACTTGGAAAAAAAAAATCGAAAGTAGGAAGTTATTGCAAGTATCTTTTTCTTCCCTACTAGAAAAATCATATATCATCGGATCTAAGTAAAGAAAAGCATAAATGGTCTAATATTATCAATATAATAAAGGTATTATTAACGTATTTTAATGTTAAATTGATTTTAAGATACTAAATAAATTAAGCAATTTCAAAATCTACATATCTAAATGCATATTTTACTTATATTTTATCGAGAATGATTTTTTAAAAACAATGGAAATTAAAAGGAAAAGAGAAAACGAAATTGATGAAGACAGTCCTAGAGATCAGAAAAGGGCAGGACATGTTTTCTAGCTTAATGCTTACCCGTTGGGATGGAAGTGATCCTTTTTTCTTCGTTGCTGGTAGTACTACTTGAACCTTTCCTTCTTTCGTTACCACAAACTCCTCGTCTTTTTCGACTGACATTATTACCATTGCCATCATCTGCTTCTCTCTTACACCTTCTCTTTCTACGGGTGGTTCTGGCAGGAGCTTCCGGTGAAGATTTGCTGGAACCGGATCCTGAAACAGTGGGTTTTGGAGCAATAGGCCGAAACTTGAGCATCATGATCTGCTCAATGTTGGAAACATCACGGTGATAAAGGACACCACCACCACCACCACCACCTCCTTTGGCTGCGTTTCTGGCTAAGCAATAACACCGGCCTCCTCTACCATCCATCCCCACCGCACCTTTCCTTTTTGTCGAAACTCAAAAAGTCCTCTCTTCCAGCCAGTTGTGTGTTTGTGCTCGTACACTTGGAACTACAAGGCGGTGTACCATACTACATGTCACCGTCGTTTGCATGCAAAATGGGACACATGGTCGATGATTTATATAAAAAAACTTATGAAATGGGTTGCACTCATATATATCGCTGTGTTATGTGTTTCTTTTACACGTGTGAAGAATAAAACAGTAGTATTATTACTACTCCATTTAATCTAACAACAAATGCAACAAGAGCCAATAATGTCTTCGCAATTATATATGGAATTATCACCACAAACTTAAGATATACATTTAATCCATGCCCATGTGTACTTGCTGCCACACAATCGCATTATCACGATGAATCATTGAACCACCTCTAATAAATTAATATATATTTATATCTTTATACTGGTAATAATTGAATGATATTTATGGATAGTAGTACACGGATTTCAAATGTTATCAATTAATAATCTTAAAATTAGCCAATAATAGTATAACTTTGTAGCCATTTTCTTGATTTATTATGTAAGAAGTATTAAGTTCAAATCTCATTTCCTACTGTAACAGAAAAAAAAAAAAACTTAAAATTATTACCTGAATTTTTAGTTTTTAATTTTAATTATATGTATAATTTAAAGTTATTAGATATATATATATATCATTTCTAATTAAGATTTTAGCTGTCAAATTTATTTTTATTGTAAGGATCAAGAGGCAATATCTAAGATTTTAACTTTTATATAAACTGGCAAGTGGAGCAATGAATTGCAAATGCTAATCCTTTCAGCTGTAAATATAAAAATTCTTTTGATAATACATAATTTGGCCTCAGGACAAATTAAGTCTTTTGATGCACCAGATTAGACCTAATTATATACAACCTAAGACCCTTTCAATTTCTTGCCTAACTTAGGCATGGATGCAGGGACAGAAATATGTCACTGGACATAAGGGAAAACACGCAGGAGATGAACTAAAGTTTTTCTACATCATGCTTCCATTGTCTTTGGTTTGCTTAATCATCAATAACTAAATCGATTAAAATATATAATGCCGTATTTTGTTTGTAAAATATGTGTAGTTTGAACAAAAAATTCATTACCTAAACAATCACGAAACTTAAACTTTTTAGACTTTTCTAAATGACCTAAATATAATTAAGAGATCATTTTACAAAATGGAATCGAAAAATGTCAACAAGACCCCCAATATATTTGTTAAATAAAAAATAAATAAATTATAATATATTTCATGGTAGATGCTTTTAAATTGCATTAAAGGACAAACTTGCATGGGACGATTATACCTTCAAAGGAAATGTATTTGTTCAAACATCGTAGAGACATGAGTGAGGAAAGTAGGTTTGGATTAATTGGGATGGTACGGTAGAAGTAGGGCCACAAGGAAAAGAGGCGCGATGAAATGTGGAGGAATGTGTAAGGTTAGTGCCAAAGGGCAGGGGCACGTAGATGCTGGAGCGGATCCGGAGTGGAGGTGAAGTTTCCGGAACGAGGACACGTGGCCCAATACATCTCCCTTTTATTTTATTTGGGCGTCCGAGAACCCACGTGGACGGCTGGATAGCGATGTCTCGGTTCGGACATGATCTCCAAAGTTGAATCTCGTGACGTCAACTCTTTGTCGAGTAAGATACTTCTCATTGGATGCTGGAAATGGAAACTAGGCCACCTTCCTTTATTTATTCAATAAGACCACCGATAAATAAATTAAAAAAAGAAATTCAAATGGTAGCTTTGAAAAACTCACAAAATGTGAAATCATTGATCCTTTGCCCTTTCGTTGAAGTCTCCACCTTAACGCTTTGGAAAGTGAAAGCAACCGCATTACAAGGCTTAATTATAAATTTTCTACTTTAAGCAAAGAAGAAAAGAAAGCAAATAAAAAATTGGTAATGTACTTTTCAATTATATTAAAATACTGTAAAAAAACCATATATTTTAAAAGTATATTTTAGTTTAGTTGCTTCAAATTAAAAGATTTATACTTGCAAAAATTTTTACCCCAAGTCCACCTCCCCTTTTGCTTCTTTCTTTCTTTCTTTTACTTACTCTTTTTTTTTTTAAAATGCAATTCTTATTAAATTACTCCTTTCTTTTCCTAGAAGATAAGGGAAAAAAATAGTTATTTAATAAAAAATACAAAAATGCTATTGGGCTGAAAATATAAAAAAATAAGTAAGTTAAACTTATTTTTCAAGAAAAAAATTTGAATTGAAATGAACTCATTTCTTTAAAAAGCAAGTTTAATGTGCTAAATAGTCTTTTTAGGTGATGAGTTCAAGCCAACTCTAATGACCTCATTTTTTGAAGAGATGAGTTCATGTCTTAGCTGGTTTTTTTAGAAGACGAAGTCAAATTGTCAATTTTTAGGATTATTTTTATCTAACATCATTTTTATAACTTTTTTAATATATAATTATTTTTTCCTTAACCCCTTCCCCAATCCCCCTATCGAAATATTGTGTAAAAGGACAATATGTTAGACATCCAATCACTAATGTCACATTTGATTTACTAGAACGTAATAAGATTGACACTACTAGAAAACTAGCCTTTAGAGACGGAAAATTTGCGACGGAAAATTTCTGTCTCTAAAAAAATGAATTAGAGACAGATTTGCGACGGATTTATGATGACATGAATTATGAATAATCTTCTAATTTTTATATGCTTTTGCGACGGAATTTGCGACGGATTACACATTGATTTGTGACGAAAATTTTTCCGTTGCAAATTTGTCTCTGATTTTAGAGGGAAATAAATTATTTTAGCGCCAATTTCTATTTTTTTAAATTCTGTTGCAAATTTGTCTCTAAACTAAATTATTACATATATGTATATATAAATAATTATGTTTAAAATTTATTTTAAATTATACATATCTAAATATATATATATAAATGTGCATATATATAAGGACATATATTATATTTGTAAATTAATTTTATTATATAATAATAATAATATGTATAATCATTTGTTTTTTACAACTAATTATATATATTTTTTTAAATATAATTAACATTACATTACATATTATATATAATAAAGTATAAATTAAAAATAGTACTTAAAACATAAATAATATATTTATATCTTATTATATATTGTTTTACATAAAACTTATATAAAACTCAAATTATACAACTTAATAAAATAGTATAATAATAATATAATATGTTATATGCAAGTAATATCATAAAAATACTAATTAAAAATAAAGTATATTTCAATAATAATATATGTAAAATAAAATAATTAATATAAAATGTAAACTTAGATATTTAAACATATACAAATATATAAAAATATATTATATTTTAATATAATAATAATTAAAAAAAATATATATTCATATTATTTATAATTTTTATTATTGTTTATTATACTATCATATATTTTTTAATATAAAAAATTTAATTATATATCTTACATAATTTATATTTACATACTATATTTTATTTAAAATATAATAACATATTGGGGAAAAAATAATATACTATGTAAAATATAGTATATTTAAGCAATAAAATATGTAATATATAAATTAGTTAAATATATTTAAATTGGTATTATATATTATTTTATTAATATAATAATGAAAAATATATTTTATATTGTTTACATTATATTATAATTTAATTAAGTGCAACAAAAATGAAATAAAAAAATAAACACATTAATTAAAAATATACAATTTATTAATTTAATATAAAATATTAAATAACTAATGTAAAAAGAATAATTAATATATCATTAAATATATTATATAAATTATATTATAACATTATTATATTTACATAATATATAATTTTTTTAATAATAAATCATATTTGGAAAAAAATTATAATATACTACTGAAAATATTATATATTATATTAAATATATATTTTAAAATAAATTATTATAAAATGTAAACATTGTATATATTAATATTATATATTATTTTATAGTTATAATATTGTAAATTGTGTACTCTTAAATAAAGTAGTGGAACTTTACTCATGAAGATACGAATTGGTTTATCGGTTTAGTGTTTGTGAAAACTTCAATGTTAATTGTGCTTAGTATGTAGCATTCTATGATGGGTGACCTCCTAGGAAGGATAAATAAGAGGCAAATGTGTAATTTTTTTTAATAATTTGTCTTAGAATCAGAACAAATTTGCGACGGAATAATTTTATTTAATATTTACTAATTGGATATTTAAAAATAACTAATTATAAACCGAGACAAATTACGACAGAAATTCCGTAGCAAATTTGCGACGAAAAATAAATTTGTCTTTAAAAGAATTAGCGACGATGATTTTGAAACAGAAATTTGCGCGGAAATTCTGTCTCTGAAAGTCTTTAGAGACAGATTTTACACTTTCAGAGACAGAATTTTTTTGTCTCTAAAGCCAAAATTTCTTGTAGTGTTAGGTTCGACTCCATCCTCCGGTTCTAATAGGAAAAAAAAAAGAAAAAACCAATACAACTACATGAAAGGCAATTGGTATTAATACTTTTTTCCATTTTTTTTCTTTCTTCTTTTTGCCTTTTATATGCGTATTGTACTGGGTTACTTAGTTTATGAGTTTTGTAATATATATAATATATATAATTATATATGGATAATAAAAAAAAATTGAAAAGAAAAGTGGGCGGAATTTCTACTACACGACGAGGGAGAAACTAGCTAATAATAAAATATCTTTTCCACATATAGAAAAGCCCATGCACCAAGTCGGTTGGATATCCAATGTATCACTAATCTCGTAAATTTCCAAGTACATAAAAAAATCATAGTTATAGGGTTGTGGCGAGGAGATCACACCCATCCTCGATATGAATATATATAAAGTCAAGTGAATAATTTAATCTGATGTCTAGGTTCATGGAATAATCTAAACCAATAAATTAAACAGTGCTGACTAAAGAACAAGTCGAGATAGATCATAAGAAGTAGCATGTTTTCTTGTATGACTTGCTTAGGGAACTTCCAACCCAAAACGTCTAAATGCCAAGTATCAATTATCGGGAAAGAGGCCCATGATTCAATTATATACACGTTACATGTGTATAGAGCAATAATTTCCAACCCGGGAAATAGTCTACAACCCAAATTCCATTTCAAATTTTGCAATCAATTATTTCGCAACATTCAATTGATTATTTTATAATTCATTGGTATAAAAGTTAAAACTTTTGTTATATTAACTTATTGTAATTTAATAATTTTTTTTAACCAATACAATAAAAAAAGGATTCAAATATGATATTTCTTAGTTGAAAAACTAAAGATTATAATAATGCCATTAGTAATAAGGTCATTAACTATTATAGTTTAATAATTAAATGATGATTTAGATGATCTTATATTGATTTTTTTATAGAAAAAATATTATCATAAAAAATTAATCAATATATTAACTATTTTTATATATTTTCAATAGAGTTTTGTTTTGATACCTTTATCACACGCACAAGTCTAACCCGATTATTCTCCCTCGAACTTCTATTGGATTAGAATCTCTCATATCCATATCTCTTATACTTAATCAACATACTTGTTGACTTGTATCACAGTAGTCATACCAACCGTAAACCCGACATGCCATTAGCGGTGCTCTTTTTTGCAAGCTTTGCATGCACACGAGTCTAACCCAGTTGCTCTCTCCAATTTCTACCATATTAGAACTTATCATATCTATCACTTATACTCAAATCAACATGTTTGCTGATTTAAGTATTGGAATGGTCATTCCATGTATAAATCTGATGTGTCACTAACTAAGTTTTTTTGCAGGCTTGCACACAAGTCTAACTCAGTTACTTTCTCTCTAGCCTCTACTAGATAAGAACTAATGATATCAATATATTTATTGACTTAAGCATCAGAATAGTTCTATCAGACCTAAACATGACATGCTATTAGCCTGTTTTGTTTTATAAGCTTAGAACACACAAGAGTTCAACCCAGGTACTCTTTCTTAGGTGTAGCATACCTATATTTAGACTGTTTCCAAGTTGAACCCCGTGATATATGCCACAAATTTCAGAAAAGGGCTGGGTTATCAACTCTTCATTTTCTTACAAAAGAATGCAATGCATGTTGGTGAATTGGGTCCCAAAAGTCCGGTTTGCTTTCTACAAATGAGCGTACAAGATTGACGATTGTTTTTTAAAAATATATAATTCAAGTTTATATAGACCTCATGTGAACTTGACTCCGAAGCATTGCATTTATATATGACTTCTTCACCTAATATAGGCTTCAAAAATATGCCCTTCAGCTTTTGCATTTGGGGTTAATAATATAATAGAATAATACTTGTTTCATTAGGGTTTTTTTAACAAATGCAATAATAGGACTCCTACATATAAAATATAATGGAGCTTAAATCACATGAGGACAATCGTGGAATTAATTTCCATTATAATTATTATTTTACTTTTTCTAAAATTGTATTTATATCCGTAATGTTTGAATGATAGGATTGTTATACTATTTATAGCAAGTGATTCCTACTCTTATATGTCTATTAGAAATTGGTTTTCATATTTTTCTTTAAGTTTTTATTTTCACATCAACAAATGAAATTATACTTCACACTAAAAAAAATTATAAATTTACCAAGACAATCTCTCCTTAGATGTATTTCATATACTAGGTCTGTTTATATTATCTAATTTTCATCTGTATCTTATTTGTACATAATCTATTTGATGCATTTATGAATAAAAATGTTTGTTTTTCATTTGTATCCGTTTCTTAACAATTATCTCTTTCAAATCCCAAAAATATGCCAAATTGAAACAAATAATGTTGTATTTGGTTAACAAGAATAAAATTGGTATTTTGTCTTTATTATCATAATATGGCTATATTCTCTTATTTAATTTGTAAAAAATTTTACATAAGCAATGTCTATTCCATATAAGATGGAATTTATAAGGAATCTCTCTTTTTCCCTTCAATAGAAGAATTATTATTCCTTATCAAAAACAACTTTTTTTCTCCAAAAATACTCTAAATCATAATACAAAGGAATTGCTATTCATTTTCACACTACAAGAAATTTTGGCTTTAGAGACAAAAAATTCTGTCTCTGAAAGTGAAAAATCTGTCTCTAAAGACTTTCAGAGACAGATTTTCCGTCGTAAATTTCTGTTTCAAAAATCATCGTCGCTAATTCTTTTAGAGACAGATTTATTTTCCGTCGCAAATTTGCTACGGAATTTCTGTCGCAAATTTGTCCCTGTTTTAATTAGATATTTTTAAATATCCAATTAATAAATATTAAATAAAATTATTCCGTCGCAAATCTGTCTCTGATTCTAAGACGAATTATTAAAAAAATACACATTTGCCTCTCATTTATCCTTCCCAGGAGTCACCCATCATAGAATGCTATATACTAAGCACACTTAACATTGAAATTTTCACAAGCACTAAACCGATAAACCAATTCATATCTTCATGAGTAAAGTTCCACTGCTGTTTATTTGAGAGATATCACAATTTACAATATTATAATTATAAAACATTTTACATATTTTTATAATTTATTTTTATTTTATAATTTCACTTTACCTATTTATTAAGGATTTTTCATTAATATTTTATTAAAATAATATATAATATTAATATATACAATGTTTACATTTTATAATAATTATTTTAAATTATATATTTATTATAAATATAAAATATTTTCAGTAGCATATTATAATTTTTTTTCCAAATATGATATTATTATTTAAAAATATTATATATTATGTAAATATAAATAATGTTATACATATAAATTTATATATATTTAATGATATATATTGTAATTATACTTTTTACATTACTTATTTAATATTTTATATTAACTTAATAAATTGCATATTTTTAATTAATGTGTTTATTTTTTATTTCATTTTTTTACACTTAATAAATTATAATATAATATAAACAATATAAAAATATATTTTTCATTAATATATTAATATAATAATATATAATACCAATTTAAATATATTTAACTAATTATTATATATTATATATTTTATTACTTAAATATACTATATTTTTACATAGGATATTATTTTTTACCCAAATATGTTATTATTTTTTAAATAAAATATAGTATGTAAATATAAATTATGTAAGATATATATAATAAATTTTTTATATTAAAAAAAACATATGAATAGTCATAATAAATATATAATAAAAAATTATAAATAATATGAATATATATTTTTTTATTAATATATTGTTAAAATATATATATTATTTATATATTTGTATATGTTTAAATATACTAAGTTTACATTTTATATTAATTATTTTATTTTACATATTTTGTTATTGAAATATACTTTATTTTTAAGTAGTATTTTATGATATTACTTGTATAAACATATTATTATTGTTATACACTATTTTATTAAGTTGTATAATTTGATTTTTTATATAAGTTATTATGCAAAAGAATATATAATAAGATATAAATATAATATTTATATTTTAAGTACTATTTTTAACTTATGCTTTATAATATATAATATGTAATGTAATAATAAATATATTATAAATAAAAAATATAATTAGTTGTAAATAACATATGATTTACATATTATAGTTATTATATAATAAAATTAATTTACAAATATAATATATGTCCTTATTATATAATGCACATTTATATATATTATATTAAATATGTATAATTAAAACTAAATTTAAACATAATTATTTATATATTAATATATGTAATAATTTAATTTAGAGACAAATTTGCAACAGAATTAAAAAAAATAGAAATTGGCGCTAAAATAATTTATTTCCCTCTAAAATCAGAGACAAATTTGCAACAGAAAAATTTTCATCGCAAATCAATGTGTAATCCGTCGCAAATTCTGTCGCAAAAGCATATAAAAATTAAAAGATTATTCATAATTTATGTCATCACAAATCCGTCGCAAATCTGTCTCTAATTCATTTTTTTAGAGACAGAAATTTTCAGTCGCAAACTTTCTGTCTCTAAAGGCTAGTTTTCTAGTAGTGTTGTAATTTGAAGGGAAGTTATTAGAGATTTTTTTTTTCCAGAGAAATGATTTGATAATTGATGTTTTGCTTTAATTATACAGAAGACATTGTCCATAAAACATGTCTACATTACTATAACATCATAATGTTTCTTATGTTATTGCCCGTGCATTGTGCATGCATGTAATTATCTAGTAAATATAATAGATTCACTTAAAAGATTATCAGAATCAACATTAACTTATACATAAATAAATTGTTACAAATATAAGGAAATAATATCATTTCGCTACATAAATATATATTATATTTATAGGTTATTTATGTGACTTCAAAATGGTTCTTAATGAAACACCATGTACTAAGAGAGAGTTATAATCTTAAATATACAAGAGAAACATTATGAATATATGAAGATTGTAGTGCTTTCGCATTAAATTATGCAATGCAATTATTCTAACATTTTCATCATTTGTTTAACCTCTTATTAAAAGTATTTGAAATAGTATATGCTAGTGAAAGTCTCAACTATACAAGATCACAATTATTTAAATTTATACATATAAAGGAAAAATAATATATATTTACTTAAATTTTTCCTGAATTAACATATATTAGCATTATGATCTAGAGGCATGTCTTATTGCGAGCTTGAACCAAAATAATTTAATATATTTGTGAAGCACAATAATAAGATGTCGTCGTATGGCTTCAATAATGCCATTCATAATATTCTTGAATCCTTCTCCTAATGCTTCCTTTGGTGATTTAAAACATATATGGTTTGAAATTACGTGTATATGCAAACAATAAAATGTTATTGTTATTACATACACATATTCATCCAAATTCCAATTATATTATTCATATCAAGTAACTGGTAAAAGTCGATCAGTTTGGTTAAAAAGTTTGGTCAAGTATGGGGATGATAATGCTTCCTTGTCTGGTGATGTCGACAAGGCATTGAGGATAAATAAAAATTTGATACATAAGAATTAGAGATGGGTGGCTGCAGGTTATATGAGATCATATTTTCATATTATTATGTAAATGAATTTTTATATTTTGATATCGAAAGCAATTATAGAATATATGGGAGCTACTCTAAAATGTATATCTTGTACTTATAATGTAACGCCCTAAAATAAGGCATTACAACCCGCCACGTGTCCCTCTCTTAAAAGAGACACGCAAAGGCTCTAAATCCCAATACCACAAAATATAAACATATAAAAATCTCCATGAATCCACATTTAAGGATACTCTAGAAGGAACAAAACCCATGAAACCTGTAATTTATAACTTTCAAGTATCTCCTATAATCTAAACTAAATTCGAGTTGGCAAAACCAAAGTCAACAATAATCCAGAAAAGATCTAACTTCCAACTTAATCATAATATAATTCTGTTTAATAAACAATTACATAAAAACCAATACTTCAAATCCTCAAATCGATAAATAATCAAATATTGTTTCAAAAATCTTCAAAAACTCAAGAAATCCTTTTCATAGGTCATGTATAGCATCCTATTCCTCTGCAGTATAGTCAGGTCCATATCGCCATCCCATGATCAAAATACAAGTCATAACCAGACAAGTTATAAACAATATCTCCATCACTTGCACCTGAAAAAGAAAGGAATGAGCGAAAAACGCCCAGTACGCCAATCCACAAACAAATGCAAATGCACAAACAACATGTATATATACGTGCAACTAACTAAATGCAAACAACATGATTATTATCTTCATTAAGTCTGCAAAACAACACAGTTTAGAATCATAGATCTCTGATCCCAAACTGGAGTTACTCAGACTCCTGAAAAACAACCATATATCGAAATAAATAATTATATACATATATGGTGAATGGGTACTCCCCAAACACCCGCGGCCATACTGCCAATAAACCTATATCTACCGGAATCATCTCCAAGTGCAACTCCACTAGGGACAACGACACACAAGGATCATCAGGGTGCCTTACCAGTATCACTGTCTGCCAGGTCTTTACTGGTCAAAGCCAAAGACATCCAGAAAAACAATTTAAGCCAAATAGAATTAAGTTCATTTATATATCTGTTCCTACAAGCAACAATCAGAAAACTAAACCTGCAAGCAAATACAACAAACAAGGAAAGGTCGTACCTTTTCCAATTCCAGGAACAATTTTTCCAAATCCACAAATCCCTTATGAACAACAATACAAAATCTCCAAATCTCCTGATATACAAATAAATAGAAATATGTAAATCCTCAGCCCATACAACCCTAACGTATCAAAATCTCCAAAACCCTAACCTTTTATGGAAACCACAAAAAAATTTCTTTTTTTTGTTTTTTCTATCAAACTCCTCAAAAACTCAAAAGAAACATATCTTTCTCTAAAAAACCTAATATGGAAATCCACATAAACAGACATCTCTCCTAAAACTGAACTTTTATAGAACCTTTGATTTAAAGGATGAGACTTACCTTTAATTCTTCCTGAAACCAAACCTAGGGTTTTCTTCATTTATCATTAGATAAAACTCCAAAAAGAATAACTTCTCCAAACCTAGATAGATAAA
Source organism: Combretum micranthum (assembly GCA_024138025.1). Taxonomy (NCBI): domain Eukaryota; kingdom Viridiplantae; phylum Streptophyta; class Magnoliopsida; order Myrtales; family Combretaceae; genus Combretum; species Combretum micranthum. The sequence continues at coordinate 350,256 of JAMXBD010000913.1, read as the reverse complement.
CCAACAAGAACAGACATGATATTATCACTAATCTCGTTCCTTTGTTTAAATCTACGATTAAAAAGACATAACTTACCTGATTTGAATATTGATCCCTTGTTTGTTTTCCGAAAGATTGGATCTTGATAAAAACTAGGGTTTCCAATAAAAATCCCTTCAAAATCCACAAAAAACCCTAAGGAAACGAAACGATATATGAAGAATCTTGATAGATAAAGGCAAGATTACTTACTCTTGATTCAAATCTGATCTCCACTTGATTTTGTTCTTCAAAAACACCCAAAAACTCTCAATTCTCTCTTTCTGGTCAAAGGAAGGAGGTTACAAATGAAAAACACGACGACCTAGAGATTTCTTATAACAGCACAGGAAACGAAAGACACCTCATGTATTTATATGCCTGCCATATAATACACATAAATAAAAATTATAAGGATGGACCATAAAACCCTCTTATTTTTCAGCATATGCAACTTTTACTCTTTATCATTATTTATTGAAGATTTTACTATTTTTAAACACTTGTTGACCATAGAACCCTCTATTTTATATAATGACAAACTTACCCTTCTTTATAATTTATTTACATGCATCCCGCCTAATACACCCATAGCACAACCATTACATATAGTCTGTAATGGTTGTGCTATGGGTATTGGGAAGGCTTATATGCATGTAAAAAGGGTTGGGTGTAAGTCATGTGGGCTTCCCCAGCGTTACCATACTTCACAGCATCGTCCTCATCTGTGGGCCCCGGAGTCCTTACCGGGAAGACTCTCTCGCGCACAGCCTTTTGGGGACCACTGCTACACATGGTGTGAAGGATTGTCCCACATGGGTTTGGCTCAACCCTTTTTACATGCATATAAGCCTTTCCAATACACCCATAGCACAACCATTACATATAAGGTATAAATATCTTGTAGAATGTGCAAAATTTTTATTACATTGTTATTATATTAATTTTTTACATCAATTGCCAACGATGTGTCGAATTTTCCATATATTTTCAATTTGGTAAATTTAACAATTAAATAACATTTTTTCAAAAAAAAATATTGTCACAAAGGTCTATATCATAAACCTAATAAGATAACTTCAAACAATTTATCATAGAATTTTATTTAAAAAATCATGTTATCATAAGATATACGTTTACCAACTCTATTGGACTATTTTTACTTATAAAAGAATATATCCAGTAAAAAAACACAATATAACAAAAAAGACTAGCTAAACTTGAACGATTGCAGCATAAATATAGTCACTATAGGCATCGATTATAAGCATGTCTTAAATTAAAAATATAATTATATCAGTAGACATGTTTAATATTGTTAATTAAGAATTTTTATATCATAAATAGAGGGGTATTCTAAAATTCATACCCTATGTATTTTATGGTACAATTTTAGGATGGATATAGAGCTGTACAAAAAAACCGATCGAACCGTGAACCGAACCGAACCAAATCAAAATTTTGATTCTTTTTTGAAATGGTTTGGTTCATTGTTTGGTTCGGTGAAAAGGAAACGGTTCGCGGTATGGTTCGGGACCTTGAATCAAACTGTATAATTCCAACCGAACCGAACCATTTTACTTATATATTTTTAAAATTAAACATATTATTTTTACTCTTAATTTTTTCATTAAAAAATAATGTTTTTAACATTTATGACTTAAATATGTATCATTCATAAGAATAAAATTAGATTTCTTATATTATGATTTAATTGTTATATTGTCTACAAATAAGATAGATTTTAGCTTTTAGCATTTAGTATTCTAACTTATGAAAGTTTTTTTTTTTCCTTTTGTCTTACTAATTATATTTTTAGTTACTTGTTGATTTTATAATTGATAATAAGTTAGTTAGAAACATAAAAAGAATTAAATGTTGTGTCTTATATTGGGATAAAGTCTAGTATATCATTATAATTAAAAAAAATTAAAGAAAAAATGAGACTAGTCACTATTATAATTTTATAATGAATGAAATCATTTCTTCCTATAAGTTTTACATGTTTATTAGTAAATGATTAATTTTAAAATATTATTGTTTATATTTTCATTAGTGATAAGAGATATGTAATTGAAGTTTTTTGATAGAATATATTTTTTTATTTTATGAATAAAAATGGTTTGAACTGTAAATGAACATATCAAACCATTTTTTTCAATTTGAAAAAATTATGAACCGAACTGTATGGTTAGGTTTGAATTTAAAAGAAAAACTAAATCGTAAAATATGATGTGGTTCGGTTCAAGATGCAAATCGAACTGAACCGAACCGAACCGTATTGTGCACACCCCTAGATGGATATAAAATATGAAGACAATGTATAATGAACTCATTTGTGACCAACTATAGTTAGGGCTATTCATTGAATCAAATCAAACCGAATAGAACTAAACTGCAAAATGTGGTTTTTTTATATTCCGGTTCAGTTTACGATTCAATTCAAGAAGAGACAAAAGAGACAAATGGTTACTGTTCAGTTTAAGGGGTCACACTGACCAAACCATTTGAATCCTAACCGAACCATTTCACATTAAAAGAAATAAAAAAGCCGTCTTATTTACTTATAACTCTTAAACATTAGATATTAGGGTCACAAGTGACATTTCACTCTAAAATCACACGCCACACATATATACTAATGTTAGTATAGACTTGAAATGAATCATATTTCTAAATTTTAATAACATTCTTATATTTGCATCTTTGAAAAGGAACTAAGCAAGATTTTAATTGTAAATTTGTTATGAGAAAATTATGATTCTACTTTAATTATGAAATATAAAACATTTTCGACCACATTAATGCTATTTATAAATATAAATATTGTGTATATATATTTGTATTATATATTTTACATGATACACTATAAATGTATTATCTATTTAATCATAATAAATAAGCAATCTTTTTACTTATCACAAAGTTTCCAGTAAGTTTTCCTAATTTATAATTTTAAATTCCTTCTAAAAACTAGTAACATGCATCAATTAAAATAAAGTGATATAATTGAGTTTAACATTTATAATCATTAATTAGCATAATGAAAATTTAAGTATGTTACAAGGAAAAATATTACAAAAAACATGGAATTAATGTGAAAGAATAATTTTCTTTAGTTAGTGTTATAGATTTATTAAAAATATATGTACTTTAAATTCACAATGAAAAATATTTTTAAAACTAGGATAATATGTATATCTGAAAATTATTAATTACACACCTAATATAATGATAAGTAACTTAATTTACATAACTTCTTTTAATCTAAACATCTTTTTCTTTGTGGGGAATTCAAATGACAATCATATTATTTATTAGAACTAATGATTTTAAAAGCAATTCTAATCGAACCAAAGTATCTGAGACGGTTCGGTTTATTAAAGGGTTTAAATCAAATCATTCAAATATGATTTGTTTGGTTTAACTCCTGAATCAAACCGAACTGAATCATGAACTCCCCTAACTAAATAGTATAATATGATAAGTAAAGTGTCAAATTTTATCAAATCTTACTTACTACTGAGTATATATGACATCTTGTTTAATAGTAAATCTTTCTTTCTTAATGGAACTTCTCTTCAACATTGCGGCATAAGGGGAAGAAAACTTTTCTATGAGATGCAAGTGTTAGGTTAAAAATTTAAATAGAAAATATATAAATAATTTATATGTGGAAGATCATTAAAATAATATTTAAGATTTTTTATAAATATGGTATCAAGCTTATTAGTATATTTGTTTACAAAGTAATTCGTACAATTCCCTCTATTGAAGCTTTCTTCTTTCCTTAACAAATGGTATCAGAATAGATGTCCGATTGAACACTTTCATAGTTAGTCCCTTCTACATGGAAAAGAGTTTAATCCCTTCACAAGATCAATTTATAGAATATATTGTTTAAAGCTTCCCCCAATCCTTAACACTTCTTAAATAAAAATCATTGACTACCTTACTTAGTAACACCAATTACATATGACTTAAGAGGTTTCTTCTTTTTTTTTTTTTTTTTTATACCACAAGGCAGCAATTATTTTAAGATTGTGTACAATAAGAATGTTTATTTGTTTCATGACCAATAAGAATGTTCTATTAAAAAAAATTGACCATTACAGACAGAAGTTAATAGAAATTGTAAAAAAACTTATATTTCTACAAAAACAATCAACGATGATGATTTCTATGACAAAAATTTCATTTTATAAATAAAATTCTATCTTTAAAACAAATTTTCTTGTAAAAAATTAATTTGGAAACACATGAAAAAATTTGTTGATAAATAATATCAGTTTTATGAATAATCTAATCATCTTTGTAATACCCTTTAGCCAATATGATATAGTAAAATCTAGAAAAAAGATTTAATTATATTCCATTTCAAAAGGAAAACAATGATCAAAATACATTTCATGTTTTTATGATTATTCTTTTATATTGCTTTACAAGACATAACTGGAAAAAATGTGATCAAACAATCCACTCCATAAAAAATTTAGTGTCGGTATACATATTCGATATTTATATTGTAGAAAACGTGCGATGTCGGATTCAATGCTGGCTATACAGAATCCTATCTTTGGTTCGTATAAAAAAAACTAGGCTAGTCCGTGACTTAACGAATAATTTAGGTAAGGAAAATATCATATATTTAAATACATTATTGGACATGGGAAATTTGTCATTAGATATATAGCTTTATTGGCTGCTAAGGACATTCATTTTGTCCCAAAATTCTTCAAAATAGATATAATAAAGAAGAATAAAATGAAGTATCCTAAGGTGGAAAGATCACATAATATCGAACCCTTCCTTGACGTGATCGGATTGGTCGAGGCTCGAGACTCGTAAATAGACATTGTAATTGATATCGTATCATCCGTTAATGGAAACGTTTGACGTTTATTTTCAAAAACAAGCTGCTTTGTTAAGTAGCATACCATAATAAAAATTAATAAAATAAGTGTTGTAGGTTAGGCATGAATGAGTGGCTTCTTTTACAATCTAATTAAGTTTAGGATACGATGCAGAATATTAGAGAATATCCGATCCACCTGATCAATTAGCTATATAGGGTAAAATTTTATTAGGTTTTGAGATGGGTGTAAAAAATTTTTTTTATAACCTTATAAATTTTGAGGTTAGATTGCAGGTCATAATTATGATATGATGGAAAACCTATCCAATATTTATAATAAATATAGAATAAAATTATTATAAAAAATTAATTCAAACTAAGACAAGAAATCCAACAAAGTCAAATATCTAGATACATAATTTTAGTAAAGATGATTGTAAAGATAATTTATTGAGATAGTGTTTTTATAATTTAATTAGATACTTAAACAATCCATGCATACATCATGTCATGTTTCTAATTTTACCTTAGAATATACTAATTTAGATTTTGTATTGTATACTAAAAATGTTATCTAGTAAAAATTTTTTTCCTTTTTTCCAAATTGAAACAAATAAAAAAATAGAATGAGTGAATTCTAAGGTTTTGTCATATTGAAATAAATCCATTAAAAAATAAAAGCAAACAAAAATAAGTTAAAAAAAAAAAAAAGAAAGAGACCCTATAAGGGCATGGTAGGTTTGCCTGAAAACCTATGGGGGTGTGTTTTGGCATGGAAATAAAAAACCCAATAAGGTTTTACGTTAGGTCTAGGACACCTTATTGGGAAGCGAATTGGGTCCAATGATGAGGATCATCAAGCATCAATGGGTCCAAAGTTCAAATCCAACGATCCATTGCAAGATATTGGAGGTCCCATGACAAGAGCTAAGGCTAAACGAATGAGGGAGGCATTGCAAGGACTTGTTATGGAGTTGCAAGAGAAGGAATTGCATTTATCCACCAATAAAAATGAGTCAAAAGTGCTTAACATCATCAAAATAAGCTCCGGAGGGGATCTAAATGGAAAGCAAGTGAAATAGAGCAAAGAAGGAGCCAAGAAGTGCCCTGCAGGATTCATGGCTGCCGGCCATTATTCTGCTCATTGCGAATTTTGAGTCCAGAACACTCAAGGCCGCGGCCATCTTTTGTTGGCCGCCAGCCATCTTTTATGGACGAGATTTAATGTATTTTGACGTTTTGTTTTCCTTTCTTTGGCTATTAAAACCCTATTATGGTTATGTAAAAAAAGACGAATCATATGAATGTTATTCATTCTCTTTGAGAGAAAACTCCATCTTGTTCCTTGTGAACGAATTTCCATTTGATTTTCTTGATCTAAACACAAGGAGATCGACGTGATAACTAGGTTGCGATCAACAGGTTTGTTCGAGGTCTAGTTCCATTCCATTCATTGATAATTAGGTTGCAATCAACAGGTTTGATTGAGGTCTAATTCCATCCTACGACGACTTGTCTCAAGACGATCCTCGGGTTCCAATTCCAATCAACGATTTGGGGGTTCTAGGTTTAATATACCTAGGGTTACCATATCATTTGGTATCAGAGCTACGGTTTCTTGTCACAAGTAATCTATTTTATCTTTATTTAATCTTGCTATCTATTTGTTGTTCTTGATTAGGGTTCTTGAGTAAAAAAAAAAAAAAAGAAAAGAAAGAAAAGAACCATCTTTATATTGTTCCATTTGTCAAAAAAAAAAAAAAAAGAAAAGAAAGAAAGAAAGGAACCATCTTTATATTGTTCCATCTGTAAAAAAAAAAAAAAAGAAATTGTTATCAATATTCTCTTGGGATCTTGTCATAGATCTAAGTTTCTGTTCCGTCTTTTCAATTCTCAGAATTTGCGGTATATACGTTCTTGAGATTGGATCTTGTTCTTTTTCAATTTCATCTTTGACTCCGACCAATTTGTTGTTGAAATTTTCTGGTTATTGCGTGAGTTCACCTTAGTGATTTATTTTGAGAAAATCATTGAGCGAATTCCAAACAAGGGATTGTGAGATTGAGTTGTGAGGAACATTATTTTCTTGAGCGAAAAGACACGAGTGTGAGTGTCATTTGTTGAGTGAAAACACGTGAGGGAGCGAATTGTGAGGATTATTATTTTTCTTGTTTGATTATTACTAACCAATTTTCTGCAGGTGTTAAGATATGGGTAGTGACGGAGAAAGTGATAAGATTGATATGAAATTGTTCGTCAAATCGATACAGGATCAGTTTAGGATGATGAATGCAAGGCTTGACAATATAGAATCCGCAAGTAAGACTAAGAGCATAGAGGAATGAGACGTAATGAAGAAGAGATTGATGAATCTGAGTCTGAAGGATCCGGAGTTATAAGAAGGTGGAGGAATGCTCCAAAACAAGATAATTTCTTAGGGAATATCAAATTAAAGATACCTCCTTTTCAAGGTAAAATGACCCGGAATTGTTTTTAGAATGGGTGAGAAAGGTGGATCATGTCTTTGATTGCCACAATTACTCCGAAGACAAAAAGATCAAGTTGGCTTCTGTTGAGTTTTCCGACTATGCTAGTGTATGGTGGGATCAACTTGTGCGAAATAGGAGGAGAAATGAGGAGAGACCCATTAGTACTTGGGATGAAATGAAGGCGGTGATGCGAAAAAGATTTATCCCTGGTCACTATTATAGGGATTTACATAGAAAATTACAAGGTTTGACACAAGGGTCAAGAAGTGTAGAGGATTATTACAAGGAAATGGAAGTAGCTATGATCCGGGCTGATGTGAAAGAGGATGATGAAGCTACTATGGCTAGATTTCTCAATGGATTGAACCGTGAGATTGCTAATGTGGTAGAACTCCATCCTTATCTTGATATTGAGGAGTTGTTGCACAATGCCATAAAAGTGGAGCAACAATTAAAGTTTAAAGGGTCTTCTCGATTTGGTTCTACTTCTAATTCTTCATGGAAGTCCACTTGGAAGAAGAACAATTCAGATTTGAAGTCCAAGGAGGATTCAAAGGCCAAAAGTCCTGTTACTCCATACAAAGGTAAATCTGAAACTAAGTCTTATGGTAAATCTCGTGATATTCAATGTTTCAGGTGTAAAGGATTTGGACATATTGCTTCTCAATGTCCGAATCAAAGGGCTATGGTTATTTTGGATAATGGCGATGTTGAAAGTGTGAGTTCAGGAGATGATCCTGATATGCCAGCTTTGGAAGACTGTAGTGATGTAGATGTGGAAGGTCCTGTGAAAGGAGATTTATTGGTTACGCGAGTCCTTAGTACTCAACCTAAGGATGAGAGTGAAAGTGAAGAGGTACAGCGTGAGCATATTTTTCATACCGGTGTCATGTGCAGAAGAAGGTATGTACACTGATTATTGATAGTGGTAGCTGCACTAACGCTGCGAGTACCTTGCTAGTTGATAAATTGAAGTTAAAATCTGTGAAACATCCAAAGCCCTACAGATTACAATGGTTGAATGAATGTGGGGAGATCAAGGTGACAAAACAGGTTCTTATTTCCTTTTCTATAGGAAATTATCATGATGAAGTTTTGTGTGACATAGTTCCCATGCAGGCTAGTCACTTACTGCTAGGCCGACCTTGGCAGTTTGATAGGAAAGTGACATATGATGGGTACAAGAACCAATATTCTTTTGTTCTAAATAAAAGAACTGTGATTCTCACTCCTCAGAAACCATGGGAAGCATGTGAAGATCAAGTGAGGGTAGCAAGAGAGTTTCGAGAGAAACACATGAGTGAACAAGATAAGAGTGGCAAGGAGAGAAAAAGTGAGAAACAAACACTTGTGAGTTATGATAGAGGAGAGTCAAACACATTGAGTGGAGAGGAAGTTGCAAGAAAAAGTGAGGTTAAAAGTGCAATCATGGCAAGGAAACAACTACTTGTACTCATGTACAAGGATGTTTATTTTACTACTTCTGACCTTAACTCTTCGTTGCCAATGTGGTGGTTTCTCTTTTGCAGGAATATGAGGATTTATTTCCTGAAGAAGTTCCAAGGGGATTGCCTCCACTAAGGGGGATTGAGCACCAAATTGACTTTATTCCAGGTGCTTCTATTCCTAACCGGCCAGCTTATAGGGCCAATCCCGAGGAGACAAAGGAGATTCAAAGGCAAGTTGATGATTTGGTAGAAAAGGGGTTTGTAAGGGAGAGCCTCAGTCCATGTTCAGTTCCTGTTATCTTGGTTCCAAAGAAAGATGGAACATGGCGAATGTGTGTTGACTGTCGAGCTATCAACAAGATTACAGTTAAGTATAGACATCCCATTCCTAGACTTGATGAGTTGCATGGTGCTTGTTTGTTTTCCAAAATTGACTTGAAAAATGGCTATTACCAAATTCGTATGAAAGAGGGAGATGAGTGGAAAACTGCTTTTAAAACTAAATATGGTCTATATGAATGGATGGTAATGCCTTTTGGATTAACAAACGCGCCTAGCACGTTTATGCGATTAATGAACCATGTTCTTCGTGCTTTTATTGGAAAGTTTGTTGTTGTTTACTTTGATGACATCTTAGTTTACAGCAAAACATTGGATGAACATGTTCAGCATTTACAATCTGTTTTCACTGTCCTGAGAGAAAACAAATTGTATGCCAATTTGAAAAAGTGTACCTTTTGCACGGAAACTGTTGTTTTTCTTGGATTTGTTGTAGGTGCACATGGGATTTCCGTTGATGAAGACAAGGTGAAGGCAATTCGAGAATGGCCAACACCAAGGAATGCAAGTGAGGTAAGAAGCTTTCATGGTTTAGCAAGTTTTTATAGGAGATTTGTGAAAGACTTTAGTTCTATAGCTTCTCCTTTAAACGATCTTGTTAAAAAGAATTGTGAGTTTAGGTGGACAGAAGTGCATGAAAAAGCTTTTAATGATTTGAAAGATAAATTGACAAATGCACCATTACTTGTTTTACCTAATTTTGAGAAAGTTTTTGAAATAGAATGTGATGCTTCCGGGAAGGGTATTGGTGGTGTTTTGATGCAGGATTCGAAGCCAATCGCTTATTTTAGCGAGAAGCTCAGTGGAGCAGCATTGAATTACCCCGTCTATGACAAGGAGCTTTATGCCTTGGTGAGGACTTTGCAAACGTGGCAACATTACCTATGGCCCAAGGAGTTCATCATTCATTCAGATCATGAAAGTCTGAAATTTCTCAAAACTCAAGGTAAGTTGAACAAAAGACATGCAAAGTGGCTTGAGTTCATTGAAACTTTCCCTTATGTGATAAAGTATAAGCAAGGAAAAGAGAATGTGGTTGCTGATGCACTCTCTCGAAGGTATGTACTTTTGACTTCTTTACATACTAAGTTGCTTGGGTTTGAGCTTATTAAGGGATTGTATGAGACTGATTCTGATTTCAGTCAAATCTGGGCTGCTTGTGCTGTTTCTGGTTATGCTGATTATTATAGGCACGATGGTTATTTGTTTAAGAAAAGTAAATTGTGTGTGCCTAGGAGTTCTGTGCGTGAGTTACTTGTTAGAGAAACTCATGGGGGTGGATTGATGGGACACTTTGGTGTTCAAAAGACATTGGATATTTTGCATGAGCATTTCTTTTGGCCTAAGATGAAACGTGATGTCCAAACTGTTTGTAACAAATGCATTGTATGTAAACAGGCTAAGTCTAAAATAATGCCTCATGGAGAATATATTCCTTTACCTGTGCCTAATCAACCTTGGACCGACATCTCTATGGATTTTGTATTAGGATTACCACGATCTCAGAGTGGTAAAGATAGCATATTTGTTGTTGTTGATAGGTTTAGTAAAATGGCTCATTTCATTGCTTGTTCTAAATCTAATGATGCACAACATATTGCTGATTTATTCTTTAAAGAGATTGTGCGTTTGCATGGGTTACCTAGATCCATTGTGAGTGATAGGGATGTCAAATTTTTAAGTTATTTCTGGCGTACTTTGTGGAACAAGTTAGGCACAAAATTGTTGTTTTCCACTGTTGCACACCCTCAAACGGATGGTCAGACGGAAGTAGTCAATAGGACTCTTTCAACTTGTTGCAGTGCTGTGATTCCTAAGAACTTGAAGCAATGGGAAATGTTTACCCCATGTAGAATTTGCATATAATAGAACTGTACATTCACAACTCATATCCCCATTTGAAATTGTATATGGCTTTAATCCTTTGACTCCATTGGATATTTTGCCTTTACCTGCTAATGAGTTTGTTGATGTAAGAAGGTAAGACAAAGCAGATTTTGTGAGGGAATTGCATGCTCAAGTTCGGGCCAATATTGAAAAGAAAAATGAACGTTATGCACGTCAGGCCAATAAGGGTCGTGTGAAGGTTGTTTTCCAACCAGGAGATTGGGTGTGTGCACTTGTGAAAGGAGCGATTTGCTGCTCAAAGGAAAACTAAGCTACACCCTAGAGGCGATGGGCCATTCCAAGTGTTGGAGCGCATCAACGATAACGCTTACAAAATTGACTTACCGAGTCATTATGGTAATGTAAGCGCAACTTTTAATGTTTCTGATCTTTCTTTGTATGATGTAGGTGATTCAAGGATGAATCTATTCGAGGAAGGGGGAATGATGAGGATCATCAAGCATCAATGGGTCCAAAGTTCAAATCCAACGATCCATTGCAAGATATTGGAGGTCCCATGACAAGAGCTAAGGCTAAACGAATGAGGGAGGCATTGCAAGGACTTGTTATGGAGTTGCAAGAGAAGGAATTGCATTTATCCACCAATAAAAATGAGTCAAAAGTGCTTAACATCATCAAAATAAGCTCCGGAGGGGATCTAAATGGAAAGCAAGTGAAATAGAGCAAAGAAGGAGCCAAGAAGTGCCCTGCAGGATTAATGGCTGCCGGCCATTATTCCTGCTCATTGCGAATTTTGAGTCCAGAACACTCAAGGCCGCCGATCATCTTTTGTTGGCCGCCAGCCATCTTTTATGGACGAGATTCAATGTATTTTAACGTTTCGTTTTCCTTTCTTTGGCTATTAAAACCCTATTATGGTTATGTATCAAAAACAAGACGAATTATATGAATGTTATTCATTCTCTTTGAGAGAAAACTCCATCTTGTTCCTTGTGAACGAATTTCCATTTGATTTTCTTGATCTAAACACTCAAGGAGATTGACGTGATAACTAGGTTGCGATCAACAGGTTTGTTCGAGGTCTAGTTCTATTCCATTCATTGATAATTAGGTTGCAATCAACAGGTTTGATTGAGGTCTAATTCCATCCTACGACGACTTGTCTCAAGACGATCCTCGGGTTCGAATTCCAATCAACGATTTGGGGGTTCTAGGTTTAATATACGTAGGGTTACCATATCACATATTTTATATGATCCATCCCAAATCCGCTTTAGTTGCATTCCTTCTTAAATTGAGTTAGAGGTAAAACTATATAAAGTTGTTTATTGAGTTCCAATTAAGTTTTATACTGTTTAGGTAGCTAGCCTGTGAAATCTAATTAATCACGCTATCTACTCAAGTTTAGGTGTAGGTCGACTTTGAGATGAGTTTAGGTGTAAAATATAATTTTATTAGAATAAAATATTTTCAAAATCAAACACATCTATACAACTTTATCAAGCATCATATTTAGTCTAATTCATACAAAAAAAAAATTGTTTGTACTTAGACCTACTAATGCACTAGATTGAGATGATGCAATGTTCAACCTCATATGCAAATTTAAATTTTAGAGCTTGAGTCTCATTCAAACTTAATGATTTAAACTTTTGAGTTTGGGCTTGACTACAAATAGCACATAGTGAGCTCAAACTCGATTTAATTAAATTTGTTTAAACTTGATTTGTTCATAAAAAATATGTTTCTTTTTCAATTAACATGAAACTAATATCCAAATGTAACTAGAGTTCAAGTAACATTTATATTTGGCTCTGATTTTGATTGGACTAGCAAGGAGGTCAAGTCAAATGTCATAAAACCCAAATTCGACTACATAAATTACTTGAATACCTCAAGTTCAAATCTAAATTGTTTGTTGCTGGCTCAAACCTGAATCTAAATCCAAAACAAACATTCTTAATTTGAGTCTAGTTTAAATAAATGTTGAGTTAGTCTCAAGTAATTTGAGAGTAATTTGACTCTTTTGCGGCTCTATTTATACTTTTACCCATAGAATATGTTTAGAGATGTCATATGTCATGTTCATAAGTATATTTGAATAATCACGTGTATTTATTTGTTTTAAAAAGTACTGAAATAATGTCACAAAAAATAGACCAAAGTAAGATATTACCCTTTGAAAAAGAAAAAGAAAAAGGAAAAAACAAAAGTACACACATCTTCTCTTTAATACGTGGCGTCTACTTGGAAACCATATGTTAATTGCGGGATCTTCCCACCTGTCTATCTTGGCCACGCCTAGATAATTGGTTTGGGTAAAGGTATTAACTATCTAAAGAAAACAACTAGAATGAAGCGACCTCTTTAGGGCACAATCCGGAGAATTAAGTGTCACATCATGTGCCCATTTCGTCAAACGGTTTTTAAGTTATTTTGATATTTTCATTTTGATCATTGTTAAATAGAATATTTATGAAAAATAAATATAGATAAAAAATAATTATTTTTACTTATAATAAATCATATATAGATAAAATATAAATTAAATATAAACAAAATATATATTTAAATCGCATAAATATCAAACGATCTAAATTAAAATATCGTCTTAAACCATGATTCTACAGTCAGGTGTAGGGTCACCTAAAAGACTTGTCTAGCTACCAGACTATGGCTGTCCTTCAAGGCTTGAAAGAAGGGAAACGAGGATTGCGTGGAAACTACCAAATTCAATAGATTAATGTCGGTATGGCGTTGGCAAAAAAAAAAAAAAAAAATGTCGGTATGGCCAAAAAGATAGATTAATGTCGGGAAGAGAAAAGCTACTCTGCCACATCGATTATTGATTAGTTAGCAAAATCTTATTTTGTATGTAACAGTGTTTGTAAAATACAAATAATAATTATTTAAAAATGACCAATTACTACTATATATGGTTTATATCTATCACAATAAGTATATGCATTGTGTCCGTGTGTTTTTTTCACTCATTTCATAATTCATTTATAATACAATTTTATTGATACTCATACACATGGCTAAAAATTTCCTTTAGTAGAATAGATAATAATACGACTTCTTCCTAACGTTCTATTATTATTTTTTCTTTTTTTTTTCTTCTCTTCTTCTTTCTTTCTTTCTTTTTTTTTTTTCTCCTTTTTAATTTAATTCTCAAGCATACATGTGAGAAACCGTCCCTCGACCTAGACATGGGCACAATTTGGTTATGAACCAAAAACTAGACTAAGAACCATTACCAGTGGTTCCAGAACCGGAACCGGATTAGTTAATTCCACTGAAAAAAAAGTAATAATAAATAATATTATATATATTTATTATGATTTAAACTATTTTATATGAATAATAAAATTTATTATCAATTCACAATATTTAACATATTATAATCAAGAACACAAATAAACATAACTTAAAATCATATACAATTAGTTTATATAGAATTTTCCTCAAAGTAAATTGCATTTCCTTAATAATGTGAGAATATTTTTTGTATTATAATTTTCTTACCCTCTAGAGTATTTTGTAATCTTGTCTTTATAACTATAATTGATATCGGATGTGTTTAAATTTAAATAAATAGGCATTCTAAACATATTTTAAAAAAATATGATTAAATAATTAATACTTTAGACCTAATAATTATTTATAATTTAAATTTTTTTATTAAAAACTAAAATCTAATTATTTATTTATTTATTTTTACTTGAAAAACAAATATGGTTCTAAAACTGGAACCGAGAATCAACGGTTTCATAGATCCAAACCAAAATTATGAGAGAGATTCTAATTTCAATTCCACATTTGAATATTCAAAATCTACGATTCCAGCTTAGTTCAGTTTGATTCAATTCGGTCCGGTTCTAAAAACCGTACCCATGTCGACACTTCGAAATGTGAAGATTGACAAACTTGCGGCTGACTGTCCTAAGAAAGTACGGCAATAGCATACTTGATTGCGAGACAAGCCGTTTTCCACTTAACTTTATATTTAAAAGCTAAAATCCTCCGGGATCACCCTCTTGGCCATTCTAAATGCGGCTAAATGCGTACTTAAGCTTTCCACATGTGGTAGGTCTAATATCTCATGTAAAAAAAGTTTAGTATGGATTATGGAAGATAATTAGTATTAGTTTATAATATACTAATAATACAAATGCGATGACAATACTCTTTTGGATTAATTAGTGAAAAATAGTCTTTAGTTACATGTTATTTTGATTTTTGGTTATTTTTAGACCAAATCATTACTTAATAATAGATTAATTATAAAAAACTTACCTACGATTTGCCTATTTTGCAATTAATAGCCCGAGTTTTTTTTTTTGACAATTAACTTACCTGTATTACGTACCATCTTGTACCATCCCAATTAGCTGTTAGTAAAGGCATGTGAACATCACATACGTTAAAAAAACACACCAGCCCAATGTTATTTCCCCTTCCCGCTCAAGAACAAAAAAAAAAAAAAAAAAAAAAAAACCTAAATGATGATCACTCAACCCAAAAAATCATAATCCCAATTCCTTTCTCACATTTGCTTGGTGTTCTTCAATCCAAAGAGACAAACATCATATGGTAGTAAGAAGTTGTATTTTGTTGTAGAATCCCTAACCCCAAACGCACAATCGTAGCCTCAATGGACCCTTGATCAATGCAAAGGCAAACTCTAAGTTTAATCTTATTCGCATCACTCTTTTGAAGTTAGAAGCACCGGTAAGTCTGTTGTTAATTCTTTTCATTATCAATGTTATTATGTTTGTAGCTTGTTTGTTGGTATTGGTGTTCTTCGTTCATGGTTTTGATATGCCTTCTTCATGGGAGAGTGTTTATCATCAAATGCTTGTCATGGTCAGAGAAAAGAAATTGTCAATGCATTCAAAGTATACTTCACATTACTTATTCCACTACATTATAAAGAACATTGTAGTGAAGTAGACTAAAGTGAAGGTTAAAAGCTCATATATTACTTATTACATCATCAAATATTAACCCTATTTTTTGTTGGTGTTGGTGTTCCATTATATCAAAGATTAAAGTGAAGGTTACAATTTCATAAATGTCATAATTTATTGGTCGCATTATTTGGCCTTTGTCCTTATTTCATTTGTTATTAACATATATTCATTTGATTTCAGGTTTTGAAATATTGTGGCGATGGTGATTCCGCACTCGATTGACCTCCATATTCACTATGGTGGGCAATTCATTAAAGGATTTATTTGGTCCTATGATGGAGATTCTATTGAGGTAACGAAGAACATTGACCTGGATGTAATGGGTTTTCTTGAATTTGAAGATATTTTTACTCATTTAGGAGTATCAATAATGTCATTTATATATTATGTGGTATCCGGTCAATCATTTCATAACGACTTAAAGCTCATTCAAAATGATGCTGATGTTATCACAATGTTGGACCTACATCATTCGGTAGGAATGTACATAATTATGTTATATGTTGATAAGAAACCCTTAGAGGTGGATGTTCTCAATTTAACTGTCTTGAATGCACTACCAATGGAGGAGTCAAGTGCAAGGGATGGTGGTGAGCTTTGTGATGTACCTGTGATGGAGGATTTTGATGGTTGTGATGCATACAATCTCAACACAGGAAGAAGAACAGGAAGAGTTTGGGCTTCCAACTGAGGACAAAGGAGACGATGATAGGGTTTCAATGTTTGCAAATGAGGTCAATGAGGCAATATTTAGAGGTGATGACTGGGAAGATTGTTACCATTGATGATGATGACTTGCATAATCTCATAGTTTCAGAGGATGAAGGAGAAATGGATAAGTATGTTGAGTACAGGGAAGATGTTGATAGCAAGCTACGCAAGTTTATTTTAAGAATGAAATTTCCAAACGTGAAGACCTTCAGGCAATGCGTCCTTGCTTGTGCTGCTAGAAATGGCATAAAATATCGATTTAGCTTGAATCATTCAAGAAAAGTGTCCATCCATTATGTCAATGAGTGTGGGTGGCAAGTGTATGGTTCTAAGTTTAGCGATGAAGAGACATTTCAAGTGAAGACATTTTACCCAAGTACACTTGTCCTTGGGATTTCAATGACAAACATATTACATCTACTTTCCTTACACAGAAATACTTGCATGCATTTATGACAATGGCCCAAAATGGGAAGTTAGTACTATCCAATGACATGTTGTGAGGAATATTTTCGTAGACATTCCCACTCACACAACTTTCCGTGCAAAGAAAAAAGCACAAGCCATTTTGGATGGTGATGATTCAAAGTAGTATAGCTTGGTGTGTGATTATGCTAATATGGTATTGGTTCGTGATCTTGGTAGTCGAGTAGTGATCAAATGACATGCATCTATGGAGGGGGCTACACCCACTATTAAGAGAATTTACGTACGTTTCAATATGCATAAGGTTGGATTTCTTAGTAAGTATCATCTAATTGTTGGATTAGATGGTTGTTTTTTAAAAGGACATTTGATAGACACATACTTGCAGCTGTTGGAAGGGATAGGAATGAAAACATAAATTTAATTGCCATTACGGCTGTTGAGTCAGAGTATAAGGATTCATAGCATTGATTCCTAAAGGTCTTTGGTGATGACATTGGAGACCCAAATAAGCTTAGGCTTGTCTTTATTTCAGATATGCTAAATGTATGTATATGTCATCTTTCCATCTTGTACCCATTGTTGAAGCATCCACCATTAAATGTTCTAACCATGTCATGTTATGTCATTTTTTTAGGGACTTGGCAATGCACTAGAGGAGTTTTTTCTAGCATGTGAGCATCGTTATTGTGTGAGACATTTGTATGAGAATTTTAGAAAAGAATTTGCTAGTCAAGAGTTTAAAGAAGCAATGTGGGTTATTGCAAATGCAACTACCATTAGGGGATAGGAGATCAAAGTTGAAGCCATGAAGAATCTAAATGAAGTAGCATGGGAATGGTTGTCAAGGATTCTAGTAGAGCGTTGGAATAAGTCGCATTTCACATATCATGTTAAATGTGATACATTAGTGAAAAACTTGAATGAGTCTTTTAATCACATGATACTCAAGGCTCAGGGATGCCAATAATATCGATGGTAGAGTGGTATCGATTGTGTTTGATGAAATGGTTCAATTTGAAAAGGGAGGGAATGAGGAAGTACGAGAAGTAAATTTGTCTTAATGTTTTGAAACATATTGATAAGTTGATTGGTATTGCTAAATTACTTTGTAGTTGCATCTAGTACCAATATGCATGAGGTTAATAATGGGTTTGAGCGCCATGCAATAGACCTAAACATACATGCATGTACCTACAGAGTTTCAAAGTTGCAAGGATTACCTTGTAGACATGGTAATGCCGCCATTCTTAAGAATTGTCAAAGGCTTGAGAACTATGTCCATGAATGCTATAAGAAAACTACATACTTGTCAGCTTATGGGCAATCATTCCACCAATGCCTAATAGAGATCACTAGCCACAGTTAGGGCACACAAAACCTATACCTCATAAATTTAGGCCTTAGCCAGGTCGGCTAAAGAAGGCACATAGATGAGGCAAAAATGAGCCATGAAATCCTAACACAATTAGTCGAAGGAATATAGTGAAGCGATATGGAAAACGTGTCGATGTTGATCACAAGTCTCATTCATGTCATGAAACTACCACTAGTCCTATAATGTGGCAAAGACGACTTGAACGCTGAAGAGAGGATGTGGTATGTATTGCTACTAAGCCTAACGTTTAGCATACAATAAGGATATGATAAATGTTATATAATTATCTTTATGTTTTATTAGTTAACTAGAGGTAATCATCAAGGCCAAAGAGCGAAAAATAACTAGAAGAGGTGGACGACGAAGTAGGGGTGATAAATGTTCAGAAGCTAGTGGGCCATTGACCTCATCATTTCAACCTGCTCTTCAAATTTCCCCATCACAAGTTATATACCCTAAATGTATCATGTTGGAAACTACTTATTTATGTGTTGCTTGGAAGCTAATTATGTGCTATTTGAACTAAGGACACAAACAATAAACACCAGTAACATGGTTTTCCCGACCTACCTATAGTAGTTCAATTGGGGGATCTCTGGTAGAGGAAGGAGCAGTGGATGTAGCGAATTGATTATAGGGCAATCGGAAACATTTGGTGCACATGGAGGTTGTATTCATGGTAATTCTGTGCAACAAGGGGTACGCGGTGAATGAAGTGGAAGAACATGAATAGAAAGTTCAATTCTCTATGCAACATTTTTTTAGGTTACAATCATGAAACAACTTTTGACATAGCATGAATATGGCCAATGTTAACTTGACTAGGAACTTTGGTATTCAAAGCCATTTTGCAGTTTTGTCATTAGGTTCGGTTTAGCCAGAAGTTTCTGCAATTTATGATGTTTTTTCCAGTAATGTAAGAACTATTATTGCATTTTATTGTAGTTTAAAGATGATTTTCTATTATACATTTGGGTTTGATGCAATTTCCTACACTTGCAAAATATATTTTGACAGTATAAGTATTGTTACTGCATTTATATGCAGTTTAAATATGGATGTTAGAAGGTTTATTTGGTTGTAATGCACGTTTCTATAATTAGGAACTTTTTTCCTACAATATATATGGTATTAACTGCATTTTCCTGCAATTTAAATATGAAGTTATGTTGTATTTCATTCTAAACTTCATTTTTCTACAGTTGAAAATATATTTCTACAATTTATATATGATGTTACTACATTTTTCTACAATTATGAGATTAATTTCTGCAATGTTTTTTGTTATAATGCATGTTTCTACAGTTGAGAATATTTTTCCTACAATCTATATGGTATTACTACATTTTTCTGCAATTTAAATATGAATTTATGTTGTATTTCTTGCTAAACTTCATTTTTCTGCGGTCGAAAATCTATTTTTGCAATTTGTATGGTATTATTGCATTTTATTGCAATTATGAGATTAATTTTGTAGTGTATTTGGTTATACTGCTCGTTTCTGCAATTGAGATTTATTTTCCTACAATTTACATGGTAGGACTAAATTTTTTTTGCAGTTCAAAAATGAATTGATGTTTTATTTCTTCTTGTTAAAAATCTATTTCTATAGCTTGTATGGTGTTATTGCATTTTTTCTAGTAGTTAAAAATGTACTTATTCAATGTCAATTAGATATGTGCCCTTTCTAATGTTGAGATAGAAAATCATGAAATGAAAGGAATCAAAAGGACGATTTTATTATACAAATTTAAATACACTAAATGAAAGATATGAAATTTCATTAGCCTTAGTTTCTTTGTAAAATTTCAATGAAAGTAATGAGAGGAATATATGGATGTAAAATATTCTCTTAATGATCGTGTCAATTGTAATAAACTTTGTCAGTATACTTGATCTGGTGAAATCGAACAACTAGAAGTAACATGATCACCATTATAACTTCAAAAACAAAATGTCTCATTTCATAATCTTTCGCCACAAATAAATAATGATATTAAAGGATTACATATTGATACTACACAATTGCAACATCCCTAAGTTTGTCTCAACAAGGCTTGTGACCACGTGGTAGCCATATGCTTTGGTTAACCAATGAGTATAGATGTAATCATTGATGAGTATTACAACAAAAGGAACAAAGATTGATCTCAAAATAGCAAAAAAAATTCCATCTCTATTATCTGTTATGCTTAATACAACCTATCATAAGTAATACAGTAAACAACTGCGAAATAAGAATGAGTCTTCGTAACTTCTTCCTTTCATATTGCATGCGCTTCTACTCAACTTGGAAGTTTTCAATTGATGCCACTCCCTTTGCTTTGTTGTCTTCAATTCATGCTAAAGCTGACTAACTTGTTTTAGAACCCTTTTCCCAAATTCTAGACCATAGCTACACGTAGGTGGATTTATCCACCTGACTGAAGTAATTACAGCTTTCTTAAGCCTACATAATTAATGTGATTTCAAGTAAGCACATCTAAATATAGGAACTTTATGTTGAACAAATCATGAAAACATATACCAAATATCGAAGACATCCTTCAAATCTTCTTCCAAAACTCCTTGTCTCCTATGTTGATAAAATCACTACCCTTTCCCCACAGTTGCAAGTCGACTGGTTCCTCTTTGATGAAACTGAATTGCTTGATAAAGATCCACTACTCATTTTCTTAAATAAATTAATCAACTTTAACAAAATTATATAGACATGAATGTTGGAAGTAGTAGGGAAAAAATAAACAGCTAAAACCCAAGCATGGCCAACATGCCTACACCTATAAACTTCATAATGGACTAGAATATAAATCAAACTTAGTTTACTCTAGTATACTTAATAGGTCCAGCTACAGAGCATTGAAACAAAATTGAATTTACAACTTGCCAGCTCTATTTTCCTCACTTTTTTAGCTCTTCATCTGATGAACCTTATTGGATATTATGTCCTATATTTATTTATTAGTTAATAGTTTAAAAATAGTTTAGTTAATAGTCTTATATTTTGTTAGGTCCATAGCCATTTCCGTTAGTTTCCTTTACGTTTTGTGGTTAGTTAAACTTCTGTCCATTTGTTGAAGTAATGGTATAAATACCTAGCGTCCGTAACAAACTAAACAAAAAAGTACATTTTAGTTTATCATTTCACTCATATAGTGTTTTCATCCTTTTATTTTTGCTTCATACATGAGATGGAAAATGCAGGAACTCTTCAAAATAATAGATTATCTTCATCCAAATCATTTTTTTTAGTAGGAAATCTAGCCTTTTCAATAAGACACGACCAAGGGGAATTTTCATAAACACCTTCTATGCATGAACTGGCATAAACTTTATAGCATTACATTCCTACAAATTGATATGCAATTCTTGATAAGAAAAATTGAAAAAAAAACCACACAAGATATGGTATATCCAACATGCATAATATCATATTTGATTGAAAATTGTAGCTATGAGAATTAAATCATGTTGGACTAAAAATCAAATTTGAGATGGTAAGGTTTCAAGGATACCATATATTATATATCCTTAGATGAAGGTAATTGGTCTAATACAACTAATAAGCAATTAAATGCTAGAATAATGACAAGAAACCTGCAGAGAAGATATATATAACAAATCCAAATGATAAGAAACAACCTTACTTGATTGGAGAAGGAAGGTCACTTTCTTTCAGTTAGGGAACCCATTAATCTCTTTGTATTCAATTTTCACAATACGATGGCAAGAACTTCTTCATCTCAGTAAAAGTGATTTACTATGCGTGTGTTGTTTCAAAGGAAATAATCTTTTGAAGAGAAGAACTAGGATTAGGGGTTTTTTAGGCTAAAGAAAGGGAAATAACGTTGGGCTGGTGTGTTTTTTAATGCACGTGATGTTCACATGCCTTTACTAACGACTATTTGGGATGGTATAAGACGGTGCACAATACGGGTAAGTTAATTGTTAAAAAAAAAAAAAAAAACCTTAGGTCATATATTTGCAAAAGTGCTAAAACATAGGTAAGTTATTTGTAATTTACCCTCAATAATATCAACCTCTTATAATAGATGGATGATGGAGGAACAAACTAGGGCGCAAGTTAGTGGGTTTGATGTCATCTGTAAGACCTATAGAGGGGTGGTAAAAATAACTCGAATCCTATGTCTAAAAAAGGGACATAATAGAGTTAGTATCAATTTTTAAGATTGTGATTTTATATACTAAGACAATGTTAATTAAAATTATGAGTTACATATCAACTTAGGTATTGACTATTTTTTATCATAGAGCACGATAATAAGCATATCCAATTATGTATCGAGAATACTCAATTTGTTATAATATCTTTGCATGATTACTCTCTTGATTAGGGTTATAGCTAATTAGCATATCAAATTTATAGACTAGACGTAACACCCTAAATTGAATCAAGGTGTGTATAATTGCCACATATAATACCTTATGCATTATACGTATAGATATCCTTTTAAAAGATTATGTCTATGTCAAACATTACTAACTGATTTTAATTAATATAATTATTTAATAAGATTCTAAAGACAATTAGATTTGTAATAGGAAAACAAACTTTACAAAAATATTTCTAGTTTCCACTCATATAGGAGTGGATCAACTTTCATAACACAAAACAATACCATCATGTATTTCATATACCTTTTTTGATGGTACAACAAAGCTTTAAAGAACTTAATTACAAAACATATGGGCTCCACCAAGCCCCTGAAGAAAACAACAGGCTTAAAAAGATATAAATCTAGTTTTTTAACAAAATAAAAACAAATACAAATAATCCTAAGGCCTTACTTCACTTCACTCCTCCATGAACTTTAGAATCGCTCATACTTGAGTCAAACATCATCATCATCCTCTAAACCATCATCATCATCATACAATTAACTCCTAGAAAGAGAAAATAATGAGCCAAAGTCTAGTACAATAGCAACATAAGCACACATGAGATGGTATACACACTTAATCTAATGCAGTGCAACAAATAACATATTATTATCTTTAAATTAAAGTGAAACAAACAATTTTGGAGCACTTATACTCCGATTACAATCCTTGGGAATTTGGAGGTTTTGAGTAACTGTAGCTACTTAGAAGATGGACATAAGCAGTCTGAATACATTTATCTCCTATATTTAACTAAAAAGGAAAATAGTGTCATCTAGAGTTCACAAGCGTTACGCATCTCTACTCATTTCAATCCATAACATCATTTAGTTTAACTAGTCTCATAAACGTGAACTAAATCATATTATTTCACCTCAAGCTTAAGTAGACTTTATTCCGATATTGCTTTCCCAATTGGCTACCCGCCTAGCTACTTATGAATTGCCATTACATCATGGCAGGAGGTGGCCTAAGCGCTTAACTATCATGCTTAGCTTTGGATAAGTTTGTCATTCCCCAAACCGAATTAATTGACACAAGCACAAGCATCACTCAATTATTAAGGCTGTCTTTAAGTTTTAGTTTATTATGAATACTTATCTTAACAAAGAATGCGCAAGTTACTGTATACCTTTCATAAATGAAATCCAAATAGAGACAGGGGATAGGTCAAAGGCTATCTTAGAAGATAATTTAGGTATTCATATATGTACAAGAATTAAACTCATATGAGCATTTAACTTAATTATCCATTTCATCAAACTCAATTTATAACCTTATTTGATTAGAAACTAAGTAAGTACCCTACCATGAGTGCTAAGATCACTTCGTCAGGATACGAATAGTTCTCTATTATTTGTCAAATTATTTCTTTTCTCTTTGTTTAAAATCATTTATTGTAATAACATCATCGCCTTTATTAGCTTATAGAAAACATTCATTTTCTTAGCAAATAAACATCTGAAATTCCCCATATTATTTAAGGTTTAATGTAACATATCATTCTAAGCGAATAACAAATTATTAAATCTATATTAGCTTAACCTTAGCCAAATTGATTAGATTTAATCATTTAATTCAATTACTAAGTCAAGTTAATTAACCTTAATCAATCTAATTTATCTTAGCTTATTATTTAGTCAAATTGAACTTAGATTTATTTACTAAGTTCATTTTATACATAAGATTCATTTTATGTTTAAATCTAATTCTTCACTTAATTGTATAAATTAACTAACATAATACATTAACTATCATTTATCTATTTCATTTTATTTTATTTCTACTTTATTCAAATTCTTATGAAGAACACAGGTAAGTACACAAGCTCTGTTTCACACCATGTATCAACATATGAAGAAGCACGGCCAACAAACAAGCCGTGTTTCTGTCGTGTTTTGCTTCATTTGAAAACCATAGGAGAAGCACAACAAGATATAACGAGCCATGTTCCTATTGTATTTCACTTGATAATTTAACATTCAAGGATCAAAAAGAAACATGGTGAGATACAGCGTGCCGTGTTCTAGTGGTGTTTCTCTTTAAATGGAAAACAAATAAGAAATATGACCAAAAACAAATCACGGTCAGAGAGAAGCAATGCAAGATACATCGAGTCGTGTTCTTGCCGCATTTCTCTTAAAACATTACATATACAAGAGAAATAGAAAGAAACATGGGGATATAGGGTACCGTGTTTTAGCCATGTTGTTCTAAAAATGCACATGTAAAAAGAAACAAAGAGAGAAGTACGGTTGGATAGGTTGAGTTATGTTCTAGCCATGTTTCTTCTCGTATGTTAAAATTTCATTTTTTTTTTAAATTTCCAAAGGAGCACAACCATATATAACTTTTTATGTTCCCCCGTGCTCTTTGCTCTATTTTGTGTTTTGATAACTTAACCTATTTTACTACTTGTTTGACATCATATGCCAATATTTAACATCTTATACTCAACATATAAGCTTAGAATCATTATTTATAACATCTCTATACATATTCTTACTTTGTAATTCATCAAAATCCTAATTTTTAATATGCATGATTTCACTTAGATTTTAGCATATAACTTCATACATTACAAGTTTTATGTCAATTCCTACTTATAACTAGCATCAATTCATCATATACAAACATATACAACAATCAAAACACAATAAAAATAACAACCTACTTATTTGGCAAATCTTAGTTACTTGAGCTTCCTTTCCGCCACCACCTTTTGGATGTTGAAGCTACTCCTAGCATGATTCCCACTTCCTATCTTCTTTTTTAATTTTAATTTCTCTTCTTATATTCTTAAATTTGAGATTAGTGGTAATGATTTAAGGAAAAAGAAGAGAAAAGAAGAAGGAGAAATGAAGAAAGAAAAAGAAGAAATAAAAGAAGAGAAGGGAAAGGCAGGGGAAAATAATAAGGAAAAGAAGGGATAAGATTTCTTTAATTATATTTTTAGGGAAGAGGTATTGGGTTTAAATCTTTCATATTAATATCTTTAGTTTTGAAAGTGTTTAAGATATGATTTGAAAAATCTATAGGTTATAAATTAAGAACTTAAAATTAAGACTTAATTTATGAGCTTAGTTTAGATCAAATTGATATTCAATTTAAGCTTAGGCTTTAAGAACTGATATTTTTAAATAGGTAAGTGATTTAAAAATTGATGGAGATTAAGAATATGAAAGTTTTAGGCTAATGTTTAGGGATTTAAGAATCCACTAAACATTTAATTTGTATGTTTAGAGGTTTAGGAATTTCAAATCTCGAATTTCAACTTAAGTTGTTACTAATTTTATTATGTCAACTTGTTTGATTATATCCTACAATTTGCTTGATTTATTTAATATATTTAATTTTAATTTATAACTTAGATGAGAATTTAGGGTAATTCACTAGATTATCCATTTTGTTATGATTAAGGATTAAGTAAGACTATAATTGACTAAAGATACTACTGTTATTATGCCTTAAAAAGGGGCCTAGTAGGATTATTTTGAAGTTATCATACCACATGTGCACCCGTAATATGAGAACCATCTTGTCAGTTAGAGATTAGAATACTCTACTTATTTATTAATATCTTTTACTGAAATGTTACATATATATATAATAGTATTATTGAAATTCAACTATGGAATTCGATTTTCCATATTTCACCAAGATCGTAGAGAATTGGTATCCCTTACCAAATAGTAAAAAAAGGGTTCCAATCCTACCAAATGTAAAGTCTCAGCTATTTGTATAAATTATTCAAAATTATGTTCTAAGTTCTTTGCAACCTAGCTTTCTATCTTCATGAAGATATGATAGAGAAGCATTCTTCACACATTCTTATCCCAATCTCAGCTATCGCGAAACCACAACTTAGTAAGTTCATTCCTCACTACTACAAATCACGTAAGTTATCAAGCATTAATTAAACATTCATGCAAATCTATCTATATGCGATATGAATGCATACGTAATGAGTGCAAGCAACACATCTATGGGTGTCCGGAGCCATAAATGATGTAGATTTACGCTGTCTACATATCAGTTGTCTCCCATACTTAAGTGTATGGGACACCTCATCTTACCATAAACGAGATTGTCGGGTAGTAGCGTCCATTTAGACTTCTCTAATGCTTATGTGTCATTGGTAAAAAGGCAATATTCCCAACATGTTCACGTGATTTAGCTGGACAATATTGGTTAATATTTAAATTTGATTATCATCAAATAATGGCGAACTAAACTGACCATCACCAATTAATGGCGAATCAGTTAAGTAGAACATCTAATGCCAAAACTGACCATCATTAATCAATGGTGAATCAAACAAGTAGAACATCTACTGCTAAAATTGACCATGACCAATCAATGGTGAATAGGTAGGTAAACCCCGAGTCAGGCAACATCTACCACCACTTGACAAGTGGACCCCAACTTAAGCAACGTCTACTATCAAAACAATACTCGGCAATGTCCTACGTTTATTTCATAAAATCTTTTGGTAAAACTCATTTAAGAGATAAAAAGGACGACCTGAGATTCTCTAAGTCGTAATCTTTCAGAAATACATTCAATTGCAAATCTGAGACATTACCTGTAGGGGTTCCAAGCACATGCGAAGAGTATATCCGATTTGTTTAGTCGAGTGATTATACTTATCCATTTATTTGGGTGATCATGCAGATGGTAACATTCTCAATAATCAGTTATTCATCAGACAAGTAATACAACCAATCATAACAACAAGTAGTAGCAAACACAAGCAAATAGCAGATTATCAGAAATCCCTCACTTGAACATTCTTGTTTACTTGATACGTCCTTGGAAAGTACTTGGAGTTTGAGAACGTAGGCTCAAAATCTCCTATGAAATAAAATAATAATTGCTCATTACTGTATTTATAGTTTTATAATAAGTCTTTATTATTTTTAGTTTTATTTTTTAATTTTTGATCTAAATTTTAACTTGTGAAATATTTTAAGTCCTATTTTGCTTAATAATTTTATTATTAAGCTTTGATTAGTTATTTAGTTCTTTTTAGTATGTCTACCTTAAGGTGGTTGGTGTTTACTATCTATTATTTATTTTCATTTTGCTTGTTCTGATTTCAAGTAATATTTTTATTTTTATTTTTATTTAGGGCATTTTCTTCATTCTAATTTATTGAAGTTTCTCTTCTGTTAACATCCGTATTGATAGTGAATTTTTATTTATTATTTCTTCGTTTGTCAAGCTTATCTATCTTCTGTAAATTGAAATTTCTATCATTTATATGGTTATATTCTATCATTTAATTACTAGTTTATTTTTCTAACATATTCGTAGGTTCATAAAGTTTAGATATATATCAAATGTTTACTGAACTTAAATTTTATTTTTAAGACCATAACATGTATGATATCATGAAGAATAGATAAAATAGAATAAAGAAATAAAATAAATTTAGTTTTATACATTTACTTGTTTATAAGGATATATATCTATATATATAATAGGTGTATGTATGATCAAATATGTTAAAAAAAAATTAAGAGTACAAACTGAGTGCATAGGAGCTAGGACTAGGGTGCCCATGGAGTGCCTCTGGAGTGGGCATGGGTGGATGCAGGGTACTCATTGAGCGCATATAGAGTGCTCATGGAGTGGGCACTGAGCGCACATGGAGCACATGGTTGAGCGCTCATTTTGTTTGTGTATGTGTGTGTGTGTGTGTGTGAATGTTGTGACAGCTTCTTAGTGATTTTTTTTTTTTTTGCAATATCTCACTCGTTTTAATCCGATTTCGATGTATAAATAGTCGATTTAATAGTACTATTTGAGTGATTTCCATTTGTAGCATTTTTTTTCAAGAAAAAAAATGTGTAAGATGTTCAATTTCATAAATCAAGTCTACAATTTTCGGGTGAAACATGAAGCTCTAATTAAAAATTGTTTTTGTGATATCTAACTTATTTATAGTCTGTTTTTATGAATAAATAGTAGTTTTTACAGGATTTTTAGAGTACAATCCATTTGTGATGTTGTTTTCATTAAACAAGATCTCTAAGATTGAGAAATTATGAGATCAGTTATACAAATTCGTGAAAATCTAACAGCAGAATATAAAACTTTGTTTTTGCGATATCTAGTTCCATTTCTTATCCCTTTTTAACAAGTGAGTAGTCAATTTCATAGGATTTTTCGTGTACTTTTCATTGGTGGTGTCATTTTTAGCTTAAGATAAATATATCAATACAGTTTATTCATATAGTTCAACGTCTTTCATGATTGACTTAACAAGCTTAGTTTGATTTTCTTCTCCTTTTTGATATGAATTTCCTAAGCTTATAGTTTTAAATAAATGGTCAAGAATCATCAACTCAATGATAAATCAACTTATCAACTTCACACCATAATCATCTACTCAATCGGATTTACATGTTCTCCCAAAATCATTCAATCATCAACACAATGGTAAATCAACTTATCAACTTCACACCATAATCATCTGCTTAATCGGATATACATGTTCTCCCAAAATCATTCAATCATCAACTTAGTTTCTTAACTTGAACACAATGTACCTTTAAGTTGGTATGAGTTTACCTTGGTTGGATAATTGAGTGTGAATAGCTTCTCCTTCTTATTGTGGACCAAAACCTATGTTAGGAGATAATAGAATAAGTGGTTGGAAGTTTAGAAATAAATTAGCTAAACTAACTTCATCCTTACCTTTAGTTCTTGACCCTTGGAACTTTGATGAAGTTAAGGAAAATCAAAAGCTATTTCACTTTGGTTTCTTGCTGCTAAGGAGTGAAGCTTATATCATGGACCAAAGTAAGAAGAATAAAGGCTGTTGTTACTCTATTTTTCGTATTCTTCTTTTACTCTATCACGATAGAGTTTTTAGAGGAGAAATGGGGTTGTTTGTGTTAGGTTTGACGTCTTATTTTTGGATCACTTGTTGATGATTAAATGTGTTTGTCCTATTGCTAATTTCTACATATTTATATGCATCAAAACAAGGATTATAATATCTTACAAATGGGTTGTTTAGGCACGCAAAATAGAGTTGTAAAGGCTATTTTCCAATCGAATTTATGACAGCAACAAAGTCGATTGTATGAGTTATTTTGCAGATTTCCTTAAGTTAATAATTTACTATCTGTGTGTACATTTAGTGGAGTTTCATTGGTGGATATTGGGTCAAGATATTCAAATTTTGTGATCTAAATTCCTACTCTATATAAGCTAAAATTGGTAGAGATTTGGGGGCTATGAATTTGTTCTTGGATGCTACAATTTGTTGGCTGTTTGTTCTTCTTACTACAACTGTGTGTCTCCTTATTTGCTGCTATTCCATGAAAATTCTAGTGGGATTTGGCTTCGGTTGGCAAGTTATTTTTGAACTTGTGAGTGGTTCATTTAATGCCTAGCTCGCTTAGTGGTTATTCATTGGTTTTCAAGTCCTTGTCATTTGACTTTTCAAGTGTAATTTTCTTAACTTGGAAATGCTTTCAACATGATTTCTTCATGTAGCAGCAGCTGTAGTTCCTAGCTTGATTTCCCACCGTGATTTGATTTGTTTTGTGTAGTTTAATGCTTGTTTGATTAATTAATTAAGTAACTCAACAAATACAAAGTCATACACGTATTTTTATATAAGTTATGTGGGAGTTTTATTTCTAAAAGTTTATCTAAAGCTCCTACAAATTTTTTAGATTATTTATAAGTTCAAATCTTGAATTTAATGTTTACGCGATTAAATAATTTTTGAGTTTTATCTTACGCGATTAAGATTTACTAAGCCTAATAGGTCAAATTGGGGTTTTAGCATCTATAGACTCTAAATTTTCTAACTAGATCATGAATAAGATATAATAGGAGAACAATTTCTAGAAAAGGTTTTTCTTTTTTTTTTTAAATCTCTTGTTTGTATATATATATATATATATATATATATACTGTTGGAATATCTCTCCTACCACTATATTAATTACATTATTTGACTATATTAATTACATTATTTGATTGGTCTTATCATGCCCCCATAAGATGGACGACGATGGAGTGAGTCCAATCTTGGTCTTGAGTGAGTGGAACTGAGTGCGAGCAAGAAGCTTCGTAAGTGCATCAGCGAACTGATCTGAGGACGAGATGTGGGAGACATGAAGTGAGCCATTTTGAACTTATTCTCGTATAAAATGATAGTCAATGGCAACATGTTTCATGTGCGAGTGGAAGACTAGATTAAAGTAGAGGTTTGTGACACCAACATTATCACAATAGATCACTGGTTGATGAAGAAGAGTGACACCAAGTTCGATTAGGAGGGAGCAAACCCAATGTAGTTTGGCAGCTGTATTAACAACGAAATGATACTCAACTTCAGTGGAGGAACGAACAACTGTACGCTATTTCTTAGAGCTCCAAGAGATGGGATTGTGATCAAGATAAATGATGTAAGCACTGGTGGAGGTGTAATCATCCTTGTTGCTAGCCCAGTCAGCGTCAAAGAAAGCATGCAAATTAGGAGGAGAAATGCGACGAAGTGTAATACCATGATCCAAGGTGCCATAGAGTTATTGAAGAAGCCGTTTAACTGCATTCCAGTGATCAGTGGTTGGACGATGCATAAATTGAGAAAGTTTATTTACAGTGTAAGCAATATCTGGATGAGTGAGAGAGAGATATTAGAGACTCCCACCAATAGTTCGATACTCTGTAGGATCAGTTAAGGATGTACCTGCACTTAAGGTGAGTGGTGGATGGATAGCTAGAGGCGTTGAGACATGTTTAGCTTAAGTCATATGAGTTTTGTGAAGAAGATCAGCAATGTACTTCCTTTGACTTAGAAATATAACATCAAAGTGAGGAATGACTTCAACCCCAAGAAAGTAGCTCAACGCACCCAAATCCTTAATAGAGAACCAATGAGAAATTTGTTGGATAAACTTGTATAGAGCTTGGTTGCTATTCCTAGTGATAATGATGTCATCAACATAGACTAAGAGATAGGTGAGAATGCCATGATTGTTGAAGATGAACAAAGAAGTGTCAGCCATTGAATTAATGAAGCCATAATCGAGAAGGAATTGGTATAGCTCATGATACCAAGCACGAGACGCCTATTTAAGACCATAGATGGCTTTATGGAGTTTACACACATGATGACTATGATCATAATCAACCAAACCTGGTGGTTGAGACATAAACACATCCTCTATAAGAGTACCATGAAGAGAAGAATTATTGACATCAAGTTGTCGTAGGATCCAGCCATTACTAACTACAAGACTGAGAACCAAGCGCACAGTGGTGGGTTTGATGATAGGACTGAATGTTTCAGTGTAGTCAATTGTAGGCTATTGATGAAAGTCTTTGGCAACTAAGCGTGTTTTTGTACCTGTCAACAAAACCATTAGGCAAGTATTTAGTGCAAAAAATCCACTTACAACCTAAGTTTTGGGTAGGATGAGGAGCAATAAGTTCTCATGTGCCATTACAAATGAGAGCATCAAATTCCTCGGACATTGCTTTATGCCACTTGGGATCCTTCATGGCTTGACTGATGGTGGTGGGTTCAAGTATACGTTGATGAAGTTCAGCATTGAGATTAAGCTTTTGGATTGGTTTATGGATATTGTGTTTGGATCGAGTCATGATGATTCTAAGTGATGAGGGTGAAAAATTGTATATGTTTGAAGAAGGATTAAGTTCAGTAGATGAAGGAGGATTGAGGCCAGATTGTGGAGGAACAGTACTAGACGAAGGGGAAAACTAAACAGTCGTATTAGATTGCAAAGCTATGGGAGAGGCAGGGTAGATGTGGTAGAGCTAGAACGGGCAACAAGGGGAAAAGTGATAGAACATCATTTGGACACAATGGAAGAGGAGGCACAAGGAAGAGAGGGATGAGAAGTAGCAAAAGGGAAGATAGATTCAACAAATCGGACATGATGAGATGTATACGAACGATTTGTAGAGATGTGAGACAAAGATATGCACTTTAAGTGGAGGAGTAACCAACAAAAACAAACAGAGAAGAACAGAATTCAAGTTTGCGAATGGTGTAAAGATGAAGCCAAGGATAACAAAGACAACCAAGGCTACGAAGTTTATGATAGTCTGGAACAATACCAAAGAGTTTAAAAAATGGAGACACATTTTGAAGGGTGGGAGTAGGGAGACGATTTATAATATAGACTGTAGTAATAAAAGCAAAGGACCAATACGTGAGAGTCATAGATGCATGAGATAATAGAGAGAGACCTGTTTCAACAATATCGATGATGACGTTCTAAGTACCCATTGTGTTTCGGTGTATGAGGTGGAGAAGTAAGATGAGAAATACCATTGACTGTTAAGAAGGATGATAAAGCTTAATACTCCCCTCCATTGTTAGAATAGAGTGTTTTAATTGAATAATTAAAGAACTTTTCAACAAGAGCCTTGTATCGAATGAAAACATCTAGGACATCAGATTTTCGCTTAAGAGGATATAACCAGATATATTTTGTAAACTGATCAAGAAATATTATGTAATATTTAAAATTATCAATAGATTGAACTGGTGACATCCAAACATCAGTAAAAACAACCTCAAGAGGTGAAGAGGTAGAGAGTGAAGAAGAAGAAAAAGGCAATTTATGACTTTTATTGTAGTAATAAGAATTACAATAGAACTTGAGATTCGAAGAACCAGAAACATCTAAATTAGCTGAAGATAAAATATACTTGAAAGTTGACACAGATGGATGACCAAGCCTATGATGCCATGTAGGCAAAGTGGTTTTAATAGTGGAGAAAGCAAGCAACGGTGAGGAAGAGGTTGACCATTCATAAATACCACCCTTAGTTTGACCCGTTAGAAGTATTGCTCAAGTACATAGGTCCTTCACATGAAAAGAAGATGGTATGAATTCAATAGAGGTATTATTGGTCTTGCAAAATTGAGAAATGGAGATCATATTGTGTTTCATAGTGGAAACACATAGAACATTAGAAAGTGTAAAAGAGTGATAGGGAGTGTTGATATATGTTGAACCAGTGTGTGTAATAAGAAGTCCAAAACCATCACCAATCATAATCTCATATGTGCCATCATAACTATTGTGAAGAGTAAGATTGTTGAGATCAGCAGTGACATGGTGCAATGCACCACTGTCAAGCAACCATGGATAACCAAAAGAGGTTGAGTTAGCGACAAGAGCTTGTGCTTGCTAAGAAGGTGTAACGTAAGATTAAGCTGATGCAGTAGGTTAGGTGGTAGTTGTGCATGAGGATATTGTTAGCGAAACAGTAGGCCTTAGGACGGTTGCAAGCAAACTACTGATTTGAGCGCATGTTGGAGAGATGTGCAAATGCTAATAGAACAGAGGAGCTTGAAAATTTTTGAAGAGCCAACTCTTTATTGATAAGTTTTTCATGTAGTTTGTCAAAGGAAATGACAGTATCACAGTAAGCCTTGGAAAAATTCAATAAATAATTCTAAAATAAACATCGAAGATAAACTCTAAAAATGACTCCAAATTAAATCCGAACTTCGACTAGTCCTAAATCACGAACGAATCTAGAAATTTCTTAATCTTGAGAAAATGAGAATCCTTAAAAATAAAATAAGAACTCAACGGCCTTTAAATCCAAAACCACTACGTATGACAAATTCTATACTTAACTCTAACTTGTAAAATCAGGTAATATAGAACCCAAAAACAAATTATTAAAAATTAAATAACGATAAACCTTCGGAAATAAAACCCAATTCAAGAATTCCGAAAATGTTGAGAGATATTAAATACTTACAAAAATAAAATTCTCAAACTAAATGTGTTGTATAAATATAAAACCTCAGTTTCTAAATTGACAAAGATCTAAACCGGAAAGTCACTCGGGAACCCTAAGTGGAATATAATAGTTTAAGTCCGGCAATCTTACGCTCTTAGCCCTAGAGGCTGGGGTGTGGTTTAAGTATGTAGAGTAACTCGTATTAATATAAGGTCGCTTAAAAATATCAAATTAGTAAATTTTTGACCTATTTCGAACCCGTTCGGATACAACTTTGAAAAGCGTGTCCTAGGCTCGAGATATTAAAAATATACCATGAATATCGTTACATTCATATTTTCATAAGGATTTCAAAAATATTAGTTTTATAATTTTTCGATAACTAGAGATATTTGATTTTACGATTATATTCGTATTTCTTTACTACGGTAATTAACTAGTCTTTTACACTATTCACTACTATTCGTTACATAATCTTACACTACTCTTGTAAACCTTTATTTTTAGATAAATATTTTATAGATCATAGAAAATTCTATTTTCTAAAATTTAGTTCTTTTTGGGTTTTTATGGGATCAGTTTCTATTTAAAGACCCGATATTAAAAATAAAATAAATTAATTTAATAATGGAAAAATATTTGAAAAATATTGTTATTTTCATAAAATAACCTTTTAGAATTTTTCGAGTCATAAAAATATCAATTATAGCTCATATTCACGTATTTTGATCATACTGGTAACTTATTTGATAATTCACTAAAATAAACAAATAAATTATCTTATTTTAATTATGAAAATTCTGCTACAAAAATTCGGAATACATTTTTCTTTTTTCTTTTTTATAAAAAAAAAGTACTCTTACAAACCCATACCTATAGTACACTATTCACATATCACCTCTTTTTCATTTTACTCTTTCTATACTTCATTTATCACTTCATGGCGGATTTTTAGAGCTTTCTTGCTGCCCTTTTGTCCCTTGAAACACTCCAAATTTGATTAAAATAAACATATTTCAATCCATCTTTAATGAGTAACACATACGCTTGGTTACACATTACAACTTCAAGTCAAAAACTAACTAAATTTCCCTCCCTCTCTCTTTCAAGGTTCACGCCAACCATAGTGTATGTATCAGCTACCTTTTTTTTTTATTTTTATTTCATTGTGAGTGTCTTTAACTCCTCCTATCTCTCAATATATACCCTTTCTCATTCACACCTTTAACCATTTACTATTCTTTGCAATTTTCCTCTCTTTCTCTTTTTTCATTTGCTTTTGTTCTTGCAAGAGGAGCTTGCTGCCCCTATCCTATATGTGAGCTCCCACATATATTTCTTCAAGATCCTTAGGTAAAACTCTTATTCAAAGCTTCCATAGTTGATGTAGGTGGAGTATAGTGAGAGTTTCATGCATCAAATGACTTCCATAAGCTTAAAAGCTAAGGATGATGATGCAAAAAAAAAAAAAAAAAAAAAATGAAACACTCATCTTACTCATAATTATTCTCTTGTGATCTTATTATTTTCTTGCTAGAACTGGTTATATTTTGTAGATCTAACTTTTATTTAACTTTGATTATGTTTATGTTTACGTTTAAATCTATGGGTTTATAGCTTACTACCATGGATTTCTCTTATATTTATCATAGTAGATGTAGATCTTGGTTTTGAATTCAAACAAAAATAGTGATTTTTGTATCTAGGCAAGACCTATATTTAAAAACCTCTTTTCAAGTGTCAAAATGAAAGTTTTACATTAAATAATGAAGACCTAGTGGGTATATATCATCAATACTTCATTTTATATGATTCAAATGCAATTTTCAAAGATTATTTTTCAAAACTAAAATTCTATTTTTGAATCTAGACCAAGGCATAATTTAAAAACATGTTTTCCAACTCAAAAATGAAGATTTTATTCAAGATATGGAAGGCTCTTAAGATAGGATATGTAAAGGATAAAATTTCATAAGTTTAGATGGATTTTATCAAAAGATATGTCCAAAAACAAATTTTGTAAATTCGGATCTAAAACCAAGACAAATTTTGGAAACCTATTTTTCAACACCAAAATGAAGGATTTGTTTAAAATATGAAAGGCTTATGGAGTAGGTATCAATAGGAGATGTTTTTTATAAGTAAATGATAGATCTACTAATAGAGATTCTCAAAATAGGAAGAGATTACAAAATATAAAATTTAAGTTTTATCCTAACCTTGCGAAATTCGTATCTAGGAAATGATGATATGAAACCCCTATTTTTCTAACTCAAAATGAAAGTTTTACTGAATGAATGAAGTCCTTAGTGGCTAGGTATAGTTAAGCCTTAAGTTTCTAAGTATCAAATGAGTTTGCTTAAAGGAATCACCACAAGAATAATTTTTACAAAATTCAGATTTTGGGATGAACCATATTTAAAAACATGTTTACAAAGTGTAAAATGGGAATTTTTATTGAAGAATAAAGGCCTTAAGGAATATACATAATGAGGAATTAATTTTAACAAGAATAAATAAATTTTTATCAAGGAATTTTTCTAAAAACAAGTGGGAATTATCAAGAATGCAAGACTAACTTTAATAAGTTGATTTTTCATAAAGTCTTACAAGGAAAAAGTTTTCTAAAAATTTCTTTTATTAAATATCATCAAGAACATGTACATATATATCTCATGACATATCATTTATGATAGTAACTTGTTCATATTGCATGTATAGTTGCCTTGGATGGTAGAAACTTCATAAACTTTCACAAAATCAATTTTTTAATTTGGTTTTCGCTACTTTTCTGAACTAATCAGATCTTTCAAAGCTTAAAAGTTTTCAAAACTTAAATATGATATTATAACTAGATAGATATTTCGAAGTGGATAGAAATCGATTTATAATTTGCTAAATTCCGAGTTAAAATGACCAAGTTATAGCCATTTTAAGTTAAAATTCCCGCGTAGGACGAGAATTACAAACTTGATAGTTTGTATGAGATAGAATGGATTAGTTTTGAGTTGAATA
The DNA here is from genome assembly GCA_024138025.1 of Combretum micranthum. Classification (NCBI taxonomy): domain Eukaryota; kingdom Viridiplantae; phylum Streptophyta; class Magnoliopsida; order Myrtales; family Combretaceae; genus Combretum; species Combretum micranthum. Next base: position 312,594 of record JAMXBD010000913.1, on the reverse strand, counting down.
CTCATTTGGGTATTTCTTTTGTTAGGTGACTTTGCTTTTGAGGATTCGTTGCCACCCAACTATTACGATTAAAAGATCGGAGTCCAATGGACATGTGAGTTTTCTCTTATTTTGTTACCTTGTTTGTGCTTGTAGCTAGTTGCATTAGAATTATAAGAACAAGCTAAAAACCGATATGAATGGGGATGGGATAGATAATGAGACTTTGATGTATGTATGCCAAAGAATACTAAAGCATATCGAAACCATGAATCGATTGGATAACTGTATTGTTTGTATTGTTATTGTTTATGTGTATGATATTGGTTGGTCACTCTAAAGATGTATAAATAACTTGACCTAAGCAAAAAATAAATTGGTCATGCATCGCATCGGTCGAGTCACATTTGGTAGCGTGCTACTCCTATGCAAGAAGATCGGTACGGTCGAGGTCATGTTTGGAGAATGAGACCCGGTATCAGAGTTCATTCATAGGGAACTAAAGTGCACCAAGGATGCATCACATGAACAAGCCGAGCTGAATCGATTGCTAAGAGTTGGGGGGCTTGGTAACTAGCAGCAGGTTGCGTAGACTTCCAATACCATCCCTAACCTTTAGATACAGAGGGCGTAAATCCGTTCTGTGTATGGGTTCTAGATACCCATACATAATTATCTGCTCATGTGTTTGTTCATGCATAGCATATGGATGATTTATAACTTACTTGCTATGGTATGAAATTAAAGGAACTCTCACTAAGCTAGTGTAGCTTATACCCTAATAGATGTTTGAATGAATAGGTTGACTTAAGAATGCTACCTGGGGACCAAGATGTCTGGAGTTGAGTATGAACTCGAGGTTCCAGCAGAAAGTAAGAATACTTGAAGATATTAGTTAGGTTTTGTGAATTGCTTTGTAATAGTTTTATGTAATGAAATCTTTTGATGAATTGTAATTGAAGTATAGTGAATTGTATTTCCTTTACATTGTTACTCAAGTTATATCAATATAAAATGTATCACTCCGATGTGTCTCCTCCATATGTTAGACGCCTTGTACATAGTATGGAAGCCTTTATGTAACTGAGGCTGTCATTCCTAGGCTTTAATATTGTGTACGGCAGACTGCCACGTTTAAGGTACCCTTCGAAGCGTGACAGTCACGACTATTTATTGCATCTATTATAGATTTATAATTTTTATCAAGTCCTTCCAAGACTTTTTCAATCAAATATTCTTGATCTAAAGGTCTACTAAGGGCAGCAAACTCATCTGCACGAGTTTTGATAGATTGCATGTAATCTGTGATAGAAAGAGAGTCTTTAGTGATGTTTTTCATATTATCCTTGAGTTGCTTGATGTGTCCTCGAGAAGGTCGAGCATAAGTGTTGGTGAAAGTTTGCCATGCCTCTTGAGATGTTTTTGATTGAGTGATAAGTGGCATAATAATTTGGTGAAAGAGTACTTATGAGATCTCTAAATAGAAGTTTGTCCTATCTTAGCCATGTTTAATATGCTGGATTGGGAGTGATTATGTTATTAACTGTGATAGTGGCTGGAGGAGAAGGATGAGAACCATCAATAAACTTCTGCAGGTCATAACCGATTAGAATTGCTTCCATTTGGGTTTTCCAAGAGAGATAGTTTGTAGAAGTGAGTTTGATTGAGTTATGAATTGTGATCATAGTTAATGGATTTGAAGGTTCTTGAGTGTTTTGAATAATAATGGGAGAGTCCTTCTTTCCCATTTGGAATGAAAGATAAAGGTTGGCAAGGATTAATAACCTATGATGGAAATGTTTACATAGCACGGCTAAAGCTCTAACATCATGAAGAAGATATAAAAGGAGAACAATTTCTAGAAAATTTTCAATCTCTTGTTTGTATATACATAGATATATATATATACACTATTGGAATATCTTTCCTACCACTATATTAATTACATTATTTGATTCTTATTAATTACATTATTTAACTGTATTAATTACATTATTTGACTTATCTTATCACATGGTGCAATGCAAATATTTTTCTAAAGTTATTAGTTACGGATCTTTTTTCATTCTTATCGCATATTTGTAACACTAGTGGTTCATCTGTTAGTTATCGTTTTATAATTAATAGGTTCTATAAATAAATTGTCTTTTATCGGATTTGAAATTTATGGCTACTTCTAATTATATTTTGAGTTGTTGGCTCAAGATATAAATTCTTATCTTTGGAATTTATTAGAGTCAAAGAATTTTCTATTCGGATTTTTAAACCATAAATGAGTTTATTATTACTCACAAGTTCATTCTAGTATTTTTATTGGGTTATAAGTTTAATATTTATTTTACATTTGCTACTCTGTCTATTTTACTAGTTATAAAAATTATCGGGATTGTAATGATTAAATCGGGATTTTAGTCTCCATAAACTCAAAATTTTTCTGACTAAAATATTGGTATAATTCAAATATTTAATTAAATTTTAGATTCTTAGATATTGATAAGTTTTTATCTTCTCGCGTATTTTATAATTATAATGATTTATCTTTAAATTGTTTTTTTATAATCAATAGGTTCTAAAAGTTAATCATCTTTCATTATAATTAATATCTAAGATCAACTATGATTACTTATTGAGTTATTGATTCGTGTTGTAGAATCCTATCCTAAGAATTATTTATTTAAATAATTAATAATCATATATTTTCTAATGCAAATTAAGGGTTTTAAAATATAAAAAATAACTTAGAAACCATTATAGCATTATTTAGTTAGTGTAGAATATATTTTCTAATCATTAAACTTAAGGTAAAAGGGTTTTGAAGATTATAGTGATGATTAATCTATCATTGATCGTTGATTGTCTAAGGTTATAGAAATTATATCATGCATTTTTTAAATTTGATTGGTAAGGATTCTAATTTTTCTAACTATAATCAAATTTGTTCACACTTAATATTTTAATAATTTTAAATCGTGAAAAATTGAGAGTGATTTTTGCGACTTTTTATTATAGTTCTTTATGATTCTATATCATATTTTTGGTAATTATTCTCATCAGTTTATGTAAAATTAAGGGTCTATTTATTTCATCTTTTTTCTAATCATTTTGCATCTTATTTTTATGATTTTTAAACAGATATATGTTAAAAAATAGATACAAATGAAAAATAGATATTTTTACTTATAAATAAATCAAATAAATAAGATACAAATGTAAATTGGATATAGATAAAATGCATATGAAAATTAGACAATCCAAACAAACCTTAATATTCAAACTCAATCGAATTTAACTAATATTTTGCTTCGTTCAATTTTGATTTGGTTCGCCAAAGCTACCCACTATGAAGTTTGAGATTAACACATTTAACTATTTAAATAACTGAAGTTCAATTTTGATTCCTCTAAAATTGAATTTAAGTATATATTACACTAAATACAAATACTTCACATGTAATGCAACTCACTAAAACATCTATTATTAACTTTTAAAGTTATGCAATTCAACCTTTATAAAGTTTACACATAAACAATACCACATAATCATGCATAGGAACAGATTTAGTTTTTTGAGAGAGGAAGGGGGATATGATGGTATGTTTTAACGAGTCAAAAGTGATGTACTATTATACATAGTTAAGTTTTTCGATGTATGGTAGTGGGTTCAAACCTCATAATTATTGATTTATCTTTTAAGATGTGTTTCTTTTCAAGTTTATTCTTTTTCATAATAATAATAAACATTAAATTTTTATTCGAATTTTATATTTTACTTGATAAAATTTCTTAAATTTCTATTTTTTTATTAGTAGTACTTGATAAATATTAATTATATTACCCATATTATAAATGGTTTGTCTTATCTCATTATATATAAGTAACAATATACCAATTATAGGCTACCTTAATAATACTTTTTACTAGTATAATAATGGGCTGGACTAGGTACTATTTCCCTTTCTCCAATGTTGTAATATGTATTGGCAAAAAAAATAAAAAAATAGTTAATTTAATATAAGCCAAGATAAATAGGTAAAAGGTTTATTCTCTAACCTCTTTTAAAGCGTACTAAGTAGTCTTAATCATTTCTTAGAGTAATTTCTCCACCTTATTAAGTTTTAGAACATATTATTTGTGCAATAATAAAATTTTCATATGTAATGCAACATATAAGCAAATATGTTCTCAGACATTGTTGCCTTCATTGCTACATTTGTTCATCAAATCCCAAGAGGAGGCAACCAGCAACCGTTCTTATTTCCTTCTCCATACCACGCCTTTTTTTTTGGGGGACTTATTCTCTATACTATACCTATTTGCTATTTTATTATGGCCCTATTCTAGTCTAGGATTCTTAAATTGGTACATTTTCTTGCAGATCAACACATATGCAAAACAACTCAATATAAGAGTTACTAAATTTTGAAAATATTTGAGCTAATGAATGAAAGTAAAAGTTTGATTACTGTAAAAATCTTCATAGTGATCTTTTATTTTATTATAATTGAATTGATTATGATCTTTTTTATAATTATTTTATCTCGAATCAAAGCTTTTCGTGTTAAATCTTTTATATTCACCTTTCTCTATTTTAATTTATTATTTGAGGAATCGGTACCAATTCATGATATGATATTTGATTCAATAAACTCGCACTAAAGCTTGATTGCATTCTTGGTGATATGAATTACATCTAAGATGTCTACAAAAATAGTTTTTTTATGAGATTTGAGATCAATGGTATGATGATAACATGTTTTTATATAAGAGCACATGTGTAAGTGGTTTGTGTTGTTGTTAATATAATGTTTTCTGAAATTCAAAGTTTAAATTCCACTGATCATTGACCAAATTTTTCAAATTTATAAATGTTTTCTAAACCAATAACTATGGTCTCACAGGGTAAGCGCACCCATCAAATGTAGCATAGTAAATGATTTAGGTTAGTCTCAAGAAAATGATTGACATCTAGTATACTCTCAATCCATTAATTATCTAGCCAAAGAAAGATTTTAGAAAATCATAAAGGAAAAATAAACTATACTAAGTTAGAAATATTCACAAATATTTAATGGGAAAAATGAGAAATAAGCCTGTAACTTCTATAAAATAGTAGCTCAGGGTTATTTCACCAATTCCTTATCATAATGATTTCTTAAGGACAATAACTTCTTGAAAGCTGTTGAAATGGTGTGTTTATATCGTCGGATTCTCTAATTTAAAGTAAAGCTTCTCTTAAAATCAATAGTTCTAGATCTAGTTAAAACTAGTTATCTGAAGTTTTAATTAGATCCACATAAAGAATAGGAATCCATTGTTTTAAAAAGATAACTCAATGAATTTTTGAAACAAGTGACAGAAAGTCTTCACCCATTCCTCGATAAGAGGTAGTTAGGATCGACTCCATTAGCAACCACAAATCTATTCAATTGAATGATCTCCCAATCTATTCAATTGAAATCAATCGTGGATCTAAAAGAATGCACCATTCCTTTAAAAACCACAAGTTAAATTCAAGTTACTAATTACAAACAGCCAATCAAATTTACTTGAAAGCGCATTTGAAATTAGACTAAATCAGGAATTGGATTCGTAATCCCCAAACTGTCGAGTTTATTTCTTCATGGATTTATCAAAATAAGCACAAATTAGAAGAAATAAAACAAGCTTGAAAGATGAATCAATTAATTGCTCAGAAATTCATAAAAATTACAAACGTTGGGTTAAATTGATTTTACCTAGAAAACAGAAGAAATTTTCAAATAAAAAGAAATAGAAATTTTTTTGCCTAAAAATTTCTTTAAAAATCTACTCTACGTTAATACTGATTTACACTGTTGGTATATACTTTACAATATACGCTTGCACGTTTATTTATAGACTACCTAGGTACAGAAAGCATGACCATCTTTATTTGACACATGGCAGATTCGATAGATCATTTCTAACAGAATTTGGTAACTTTTCACGTGTGCAAATGATTTGTGAAAACACTCGTCGAGGGTCGCGCGCTCTGTTGGTCGATGCTTGTATTTAGCAAGATCAGGCTCGACTTTAGGAAATTCCTTAGTAAACTGTACATTTTTGTCCATTGGTCTATCAAGTGTAAAATTGAGAGAGTTAAAGGTCAAATTATTGAGGCTCGAGGTAAGAATTGGTTTGGCAACATAATTGTCGAGGGTCCAGTTTTAAGGCTCGACAATGTATTTTCTTCAGAATGATGCTCGATTGCTTCGACTGAAGTCGATCGTCATGTTGAGGGCTTGCATTTGAGGCTCGATAGACCAATTTTTGCTATCTTTTTTCTCTGTTGAGCCTCGGCTGTGTCTTGATAGGGCTCGACTTTTGCCTTTTTTACTTTAATTGTTGTTTTTGCTTCAAATTCTGCATTAAAACACTTGATTACTCCTTAATTGATTATAAGAGCTTCAAAACAACATTATTTATCAAAAACATAATTTTTGCAGGATTTTGTCAGAAATTCTTAGTAAATTAAGCTCAAAGTCCTATGAAAAATATAGAGTAAAAATGATTTATCAAATTCCCCCACACTTAAGCCTTTGCTTGTCCTCAAGCAAATAAAACAAATTAAAGATCACAAGGCTTATTTAAGAAAACAAATCATGAATGGTTTATTTAACTTAAATATCTTTAGCACAAATCATCTCAGCATTCTGAAAAAATAATTATCTTTACTGACTGAAATAAATTTACTTTTGCAAAAATCAATTGGCTTATCTAAGTAAATCAACTTTTACTCTCATCATTTAGTAAATAATTTAAGCAAAAATTATTCAAAGATCAATTAGAGTAAGAAGAAACTCAGTCATCTTTTATCCCCTTATATATAAAAGTATGTAATCTATTAATCATTTCTCTAAGCAGAGCAATCGATAGTGAATGCATGTTTATCAAATCGTCCCCTGAATCTTTTTCCTTATTTGTGCTTTTTGTTCTTTAATTTTATTTATTTAAAGCTTTAGAGGGACAGAGTGTTGCCTACATTTTTTCTTTACCTTTGGACGGGCTATTGCCCGCATCTTTTGGCTTATTTTTTTTTAGCATTTGAAATTGAAAGAGGGGATAAGAAGCTGCTCTTCCAAAGGACTAACCCAAGCCCATTCCAATTTTAAGCACAAGTTTCATTTTTAATTTTTGTTTTGTTTTTAGTTAGTATGCACCAAGGGAAAATCATCAAGTTATGATTATCATTTGATCATTCACCATAAATTAAAACGGCTCTCAAAATGACTAATTTGAGAAACAAACTAATCATTGAAGCTTTTATAAGATAATTTGAGTAGGCTTATTAAGGACCTTAAGTTAACTCCTCCTCTAAAATTCTAAACTAAATAATAAGTAAAACTACTTCACACGGATATTATCAATTGATTTAAACAAAACAAAAATTGTCCATCTTCAAGAATATTTCATAATTCATTTAACTGAGTGATTTGTTTTTTTGAATTTTTTTTCCAAATTTTAACCATTTCGTTGAGTTCTTATGAATTTGTGTGAGAAACTTGATATGTATCAGTACATACTCTATTCATGCAAATTATTGAGTTATTAGACCTATTTATCTTGTTTAACCCTCCCCCATACTTAAGTTAAATATTGTCTGCAATGTTTATCAATTATTATATGCACAGATAGGGCATTTCAATTCTATCAAAGCACAATTAAAAAGAAGTTAAGAAAACTCCTTTCTTGTGTAGGCTCGTGGGTCAACTTAGTTTGTCGAGAACTGTTAAATCTGTGATTCACAAAGAACTTGGCAAAAACACATGTTATTATCGAGGCTCAATTAGGGCCTCGATAGAGTTATGAAGCAATTTAAAAAAGAGACAAAAATAAACATAAAAACAAGAATATGAAGAATCTACATTTTATTGAATGAATGGAAAAGAATAAAGAATATTTGTACAAAAATTACAAGGATATATAAAAAGAATTAATACAATTCCTAAATCTAGAACATCAAAGGAGTTCTAGTGGTTCATTCCCAGCCAATATCTAAAGCTTCTACTGAATTCATTCCCTCTTCCTCTTCTTGGCTTGGGAAAGTCCTCATAGGGGTCTCTACCTCTTCCTCTTCTTCCTTGTCTTCCACCCCTATTATTATTCCTGCCTCTACTTCTCTCAACAATCCTTCATCTACTTTTTTGATTAGCTCCTCCTCTACCTCTATCGACAATCCTTCCTTTGCCCCTTTCATTAGTCCTACAGCTATCTCTATTGGCTTGACTTCTAGGGGCTTCACTGGTAAGATCTGGTAGAGGACTAAGTTCTTTATTCTTTTATGCTGCCCTTTCCTCTCTATCTAGTTCTTCTTGCAGTCTTTGGGCAGAGGCAACATCACTCTCTAGTTTGCTAATATCTTATGTTTGGTTTCTTCTTCTCTCCTCCTTTACTCTTCATCTTCACAATACAAGAGGCTATCATCATATAAAACTTCATCATCTTTAGCCATTTCTGCTATTCCTTGAAGGGCTTCAATAATCTCTGGCTGAGATGATTCATTTACTGGTTGTGTGGGAGGTTAAAGTCGGGCTTCTGCTTTCTTCTTCTTTTCATCCTCCATAGCTTTTGTTAATCTCCCAACTTCAATTCCAGTAACATAGGATTTCATCTGATAGAGCCTCCTTGTTTGCTCTTGTATTTCTTATGAGATTCAGAAATTCTCTTTTTAACTTCTTCCCTCATCTTTTTCTTCTTCTCCTCCCTTGTAGCCTCCAATAACTAGGTTATTGTGAGAGAGTCGTCCTTGTCTTGAGCATTAAGAGGGAATTGCTATTGCTACCGTGGAGCATCATGAGTCATAGGGGTTTCTAATTAAATATTCCCCTCTTCATGGTTTGTGGCTTCTTTTATTTGGAGGCGTGGAGGATAAAAAGTTTCAAGTTGATCTCATGTTAGAGTGTATTCCTCAAGGATTCCTTGAGACCATCTTTCATCCTCCAATTGTATTTGAGCCTCCCTTTCTCTATACTCGTTCTGCCACTGCTCTAATGCACGAATCCTTTCTTGTCATGCTTTATCTACCTCTTCTTGTCTTCTTTTTGCAGCAGCCATCCTTTCCACTATCTCCAGAATTGAGCACCTGGGAGGTACTTGTTGAAGAGGTGTAGCACATGAAACACCTAAAGCATCTACTAAAACTAGCTCTATGGTTGTTTTTTTGTGGAGGTGCTACTTCCTTTATTATTCCTGTCCTTACTATGGCAGCTTCATTGGATTCTTTATTCAAATGACTGTCCTCTGCTGCCATCTGCTCTTCTAAACCAGCATCTTGCACAACCTTTTGGACTAAGTTACTGAACAGATTTAGGTAATATTCATTATCAGAGTGGTGTTCTTGAGGAACAGCTGAAGCATCTACAAAAACTAGCTCCACTATTGTCTCTGATATAGCTGGTGGTGTTGGACCTTCATCCAACTCTAAGTCTACTGGAAGGATCATTCTCCTTCTCTTTATTACTGGTTACCTTATTCTCTTCTTCCTTTTTAATGTATATACAACTGAAGCTGATTGCACAATCTCCATTATTGGTGGTTGGGGTGAAAGAATAGATTTGGGTTGAACAATGGCTTCATTGTCCTCAGACATATTTTGAGTAGGTAACTCAGCCAACGGTTGGGATGGTTCTGTGTTTGGGATGTGTGTTTAGGGTGATGTGTATAGTTCTATATTTACAGGGGGTGAGTGTATTTGGGTTGTGGTTTCAAGGTTTTTAATGTATGTGGTTTCAGTGTATGGTATGGTCGAGGTATGAGTATATGGTGATGGTGGTCTGGCATCATTGTCATCATCATTATCATCAGGATGTGACTCTGCCAAGTTATGATGTCGAGGAGGTGATTTGGATGTTGTGGGTTGTCGAAGTAGCCTTGAGACGTCTAAAATATTGGACATCATGCTTCTAAGATTGTCCATACCCTATTTTGTACTCTTTTCTAAATTAGCAAGCTTTCCCTTCATCTCAATAACTTCATTTCCTTTGTGGAAGCTTACTGAAGAGGTTTGTGTGGCTTCTTATGCAAAACCTTCAGGTTGTGGCAGAGGGGGTTCTTCTTGTGGAAGGGGGAGATGTGGCTAAAAAATTGTTGTTCAGCGGGTGCAGCTGATTCTTGAAAAAGTTAGGGCTTAACTAGTAGGTTATGGTCCAACCTATGTCTACTATTTGTACCACTTCTCCTAGTCTCCATTCTCTTAAAGCCTTTTTTTGAAGCTCCTTATATTTGCATACTGGGTCAGCTAGCCCCTACTCTGGCCACATGCTTAAATTCCTTAAAATTCTTGTAATCAAGCCACTAAGGAATATTCCTTTGCAATTTAGTGTGGCTTGATACTTAAGCCTACAAGCTACCAATAGTCCTACCTTTATCTTAATCCCCCTCACTATGCTGATAATAAGGTGCAGCTCTACTTCAGAGACTATTGACCCTCCCTCCACCTTAGAGGATATACTCTTTATTAGCATATAGTGCATCATTCTCACACTTTTGTTCCTAAACTTGGACCTGTGGTTCTTGAAGGAGCAAATCTTCCTTTAATCTCCTCTTGTAAATATTTCCTGAAATCTTCTTCAGGTATTTCAAGGGGAGCTCTTGGAATTCTCTTCCAGATATCCTTCATCCTCATACAACCATGGCATAAATAAATGTCCTTGGGACCTCCCTATATTCTCTAAATGCATACAAGTGTACTATACTACCTAAGCTGGGCACTCCCCTTCCATCCTCAAACTAGCCATAAAGGCTAAAGCAGTGTCAGCATATACACTCTCCCTAATTTCAAAGACCTTCCTCCATACAACATCTTCAAAATACTTTAGGAAGTCTTCTTCCATGCCAAAACTTCTTAATAACCCCCAGTTCACTACAACATTCTCTACAATCTTTTTTTAGGATAAAAACAGATTAAATCTATCCCTATCATCAGCAGATAGATTGTCAAGAGCTTGGGTACTTACTTGGAATTGTGGACTATCTTTTTGGTGCCATTTTTTCTACAAAAAGAGAAGACATACATTAGTTCATACTTACATAGAACTGAAACACACATTTATTATTTTGCTAATATTTTGAGTAATTAGAGACAAACTAGGGTTTCTCGGAACTTAATGAGTCTGAGAAGAAAACGAAGTTTGTAACTATTTACTTATAGTTTAAAGAATAACATTACTTAGAAAACTACTTTAAAAACAATAGTTCATCATTTTTATCAAGTTTACACAGAACGTTTGAAAAACCCTAAAAAAACAAACACATTACATAACAACAAAAATTAGAAAATAAAGAAAACAAAGAACAAACTGGTATAGTTATGGCTTTGAGATGTTGGAAGGTTTTTTGGGATTTGTTTTTAGTGAAAAAAATTTGTAAATGCAAGTGAGAAATTTTTTTTCTAGTGCAAGAACAGTGTTTGTGTCGAGTGTAAAATGAACAGTCTTTTTATTTTCAAAACTTTTTAAGAGCCAAACCAGAAAATGACAAAACTCGTTATTTTATTCGTATAAGACTAAATAAATAAAAAATAAATGAAACTCACTTGAAAACAAAGTCGCAACTTATTTGAAAAGAATTAAAGAATGCGAAGGCAAAAATTCTATTATTTTATGCACAAAAAAAAAATTAACATTGTTGAGGGTTAAATGCGAAGGCTCGACAATGAGGCTGGACTTTATCATTCACCTCAAAATTGTCGAGGCTGAAACTTGTACCTACACAAAATTTTCACAAAGTACTAGATAACCACATTCATTAACCATTCCATCAACATGATATAACAAATTTAATCCATTGCATTCATCATAAAAAGATTTACACAAATCTTGTCTTATGACTACTTTCGTCCTATCAATCCCTTAAAGCAACTAATTCACTATGTCACAAACAAAGAGAAAGGAAAGATATAGGATAACCAACCTAGAAATCAATCATTCTTGTTTTGATCACATGGATTGGGTTTAGTATTTGAAGGTAATGATCCTGAAGGTCTCTTGAAGAATTTTGGAAATTTGGCCAAGCTGATTCTCTAGGTTATGAATGGCAGCAATATGATTTCTCAAGCTGGCATCTATTCCATACTGCCTATTCTCTGAAGCTTTGATAAACTGGGTAACTAAATCTTCAAGAGATTTGTTGTTTCCTTAATAAGCTCCTGACCCTTGTACTGGTGGTTTTTGAAAATTAGATGAGTTCAATTGATTTTGAAAATTGTTGTTACTTCACTAGAAATTTAGATGGTTCCTCCAACTAGGATTGCAAGTGTTACTGTAAGGGTCAGATTTTTTGCTAGAAAAATTGTTTACAAATTCACAATTCTCATATGTCATTCCTTCAGTATTTTGGTCAAGAAACTCAGTAACCATATTCATTTGGGTTATCCCCACAAATGTTCCACTTTTCTGCTTAGAGCCTCAATCTTAGCAGTTAAATTTGACACAACATCAAGTTCGAAAACTCCTCCTGATCTTTCCTTCTCGGCTCTTACAGATGACCATTGGTAATGGTTGTTAGCCATATCTTCAAAAGGTTTAAGCACTCCTCAGGCGATTTGTAATTCAGACTTCCTGTAGCAGCTCCATCTATCGATTGCCTAGTCCCATAGTTCAATCCATTGTAAAAAGTTTGTACCTAGGTCTATTCAGGCAATCCATGGTGTGGGCATCTTGCCAGCAAATCCTTCCATCTCTCGAAAGCTTCATACAATGTTTTAGAATCCATCTGGTGGAATGAAGCAATGTCAGCTCTCAACTTGGCTATTATAGAAGGTGTGAAATATTTCCTCATAAAATTTTAAGCCATTTGTTGCCAAGTGGAGATGGAATTCCTTGGTAATCCATTCAACCATTTTTTTGCATTTCCTCTGAGGGAAAATGGAAATAATCTCAGTTTAATCGCATCCTCAGACACACCATTTATTTTGAATGTGTCATAAATCTCTAGAAACTGTTGTAGATAGCTATTGGGGTCCTCATCTTGTAAGCCATCAAACTGGATCATCTGTTGAACCATTTGGATGATGTTGGGTTTAATTTTAAAGTTGTTAGTAGCAACTCTAGGTCTATTTATGCTAGTATTGGCTCCCTCTAAGTTAGGCTTGCGGTAGGCAATCATAGTTCTGGGTTAGTTCTCCCTACGTTGTTCAGTACCCTCTTGAACTTCACCATGGTCAGTCATTTTTTTTTTGTTTGCTTTTTTAACCTATACATTGTGGTTCTAGATCAAATGGAAACAAGAATTTAGATGGACTTCTAGTCATATGCCTACATTTTATTTAAGAATAAATAAGAAGAAAACAAAATTATATACAAAGAATGAACTAATTATAGAATAACAAATAAAAGAATTAACAGGACAAGAAACAAGAAACAAGAAATAAACAAACAAGTATGTACAGGATCCAACACGTATGTACAATAAAAGAATTAAGAGAATTAAAGAATTTAAAAACTGAAACAAAAGAAATATATAACAGGATATATACATAAAGAGTATAAAAAAGAAAATAAATGAACAAGTATATACAAGAACAAAAAGAAAGGTAGTTCATCAAAAGATATGTACAGATTATAACAAATATATACAAAAGGTATTTACAAAATTAAAGCAGCTAGAACAATAAATGAAAATTAATTTCTATTATTGTCCTCTTGGACTTAAAAATTGAATCCAACACCATTCATCGGCAACAGCGTTAGAAAACTTGGTTTGTACTGTTGTTAATATAATTTTTTGTGAAATTCAAAGTTCAAATTCCACTTATCATTGACCGAGTTTTTCAAATTTATAAATGTTTTCTAAATCAATAACTATGGTCTCACAGGGAAAGCGTACCCATTAAATGTAGCATAGTAAATGATTTAGGCTAGTCCCAAGGGAATGATTGACAGCTAATATACTCTCAATCCCATTAATTATCTAGCCAAAGAAAGATTTTAGAAAATCATAATGGAAACTATACTAAGTTAGAAATATTCAAAATGTTTAATGAGCAAAATGAGAAATAAGTTTGTAATTTTATGAAATAGTAGCTCAGGGTTACTTCATCAATTCCTTATCATAATGATTTCTTAAGGATAATAAGTTCTTGAAAGCTGTTGAAATGGTGTGTTTATACCGTCGGATTCTCTAATTTAAAATAAAGCTTCTCTTAAAATCAATAGTTCTAGACCTAGTTAAAACTAGTTATCTAAATTTTTAATTAGATCCACATAAAGAATAGGAATCCATTATTTTCAAAAGACAACTCAATAAATTTTTGAAACAAGTGATAGAAAGTCTTCACACATTCCTCGGTAAGAGGTAGTTAGGATCGACTCCATTAGCAATCATAGATCTATTCAATTGAATGATCTCTCAATCTATTCAATTGAAATCGATCGTGGATCTAAAAGAATGCACCATTCCTTTAAAAACCACAAGTTAAATTCAAGTTACTAATTACAAATACCCAATCAAATTTACTTGAAAGCGCATTTGAAATCAGACTAAATCAGGAATTGGATTCGTAATCCCTCAGCTGTGAGTTTATTTCTCCATAGATTTATCAAAATAAGCATAAATTAGAAGAAATAAAACAAACTCAAAAGATGAATCAATTGATTGCTCATAAATTTATAGAAATTACAAACATTGGGTTAAATTGATTTAACCCAAAAAATAGAAGAAATTTTCAAGTAAAAAGAAATAGAAATTTTTTTGCCCAAAAAATCCTTTAGAAACCTACTCTATGTTAATATTGATTTACACTATTGGTACATAGTTTACAATGCACGCTTGCACATTTATTTATAGACTATTAGTATAGAAAGCATGGCCATCTTTATTTGACACATGGTAGATTCAGTAGACAATTTCTAATAGAATTTAATAATTTTTCAGGCCCACAAATGATCTATGAAAACACTCGTCTAGGGTCGCATGCTTTGTTGGTCGAGGCTTGTGTTCTACAAGATCAGGCTCGACTTTAGGAAATTCCTTAGTAAACTGTGCGTTTTTGTCCATTGCTCTATCAATGGCAAAATTGAGAGAGTCGAGGGTCAAATTGTTGAGGCTTGAGGTAAGAATTGGTCTGACAACATAATTGTCAAGGGTCGAGTTTTGAGGCTCGACTTTGAGACTCGACAATGTATTTTATTTAGAATGATGCTTGATCGCTTCGATTGAAATCGAGGGTCATGTCGAGGGCTCGCATTTGAGGCTTGCTATACCAATTTTTGCTGTCTTCTTTCTCTATTTGGCCTCGACTGTGTCTTGATAGAGCTCGACTTCTGCCTTTTTTACTTTAATTGTTGTTTTTGCTCCAAATTCTGCATTAAAACACTTGATTACTCCTTAATTGATTCTAAGAGCTTTAAAACAAATTATTTATCAAAAACATAATTTTTGTAGTATTTTATCAGAAATTCTTAGCAAATTAAGCTCAAAATCTTGTGAAAAATATAGAGTAAAAATGACTTATCAGTAAGCTATAATGGTTTCTGTTGCAAGAAAAAATTTATCAAACTTGGTATGTTATATGAAATGAAATTATTAATAACATATAATTACTGATAGTTTAGTTTTGGGTAAATTGCGTGTACCTTCCTTAAAATCTTTTATAATTACACAAATTTTTTGTTATTTTCAAAAATAAACATTTTCACCACTGAAAGTGTCTTAGTGAATGATATGAATATTTAGTTGTTAATGTGCTGTTGTGTTATTAAATACAATATATATAATTGGAAAGCGTTTAAAAGATATTTTTTAATGCAATAAATTGAAGTGAAAACAATGAAAGGTTGAAAATATTTAAAAGATTATGCAAATAAAAAAGGAAAATAAAAATTTAAATTAAAAAAAAAAGAAAGAAGAGCTCATGGTTGTAACATGCCAATAAAAAGCTTTGAAAATTAAAAAGATGAAAAATCTGATGTAATGTCTAAAAGTATTTAAAAGTTTGAAAAAATGATATAAAGAAAAAAAAGTGAAAATAGAATAAAGAAACCGATTCAAATTCTCAATCTGTTTAGCATGGTTTCACTTACCAGTATGCTGCCAACAAATATATCAAGTGAATGCTTTGGCTCATCCTCTATAATAGGAATGACGATAGACCACTCAACAATGATAATCTTCTCATGGTACTATTTTAAGTTGCAGTGGATTACTACCAAAACTTGTTAAATATAATCAAACCTAGATTTGTTTTACTTATTAGCTTTTAACGAGTTACGACCAATGTTGTTAGAATCGGGCTGGAGCTTAAACTTGACAAGTTAGGGGTCAGGGTCAAAGAGTCGAACCAGAGATTAAATCAAGGTCACAAAAAAGTAAAAATATAAAGGAAATTTAATTATAATAAATAAATATATATAACATCACTCAATTAAATTTATATTTGGATCAAATTTATCGATTAATTATTAAATAAGAAAGATATAATAATTATATTTTATAAGTTCATAATATGATATGAATATATATTTGAATATTTATTATTTTGGTTCGGGTCGCCCGAATCAACCTAGTCCGACCGCCTGGGTCAGCCTGGTCAATCTAGGTTAATGCAAATATCGGTGAAACGAGTGGGCCAGCCTGCTTTTATGGCCGGTTCCAGTTGAACCAGGTAGAACTGGTCAAGTCAATCCGGATCCGATAACACTGGTTATGACCACGAGCTTCTTTGTTTTCTTTTTTCTTTTTTTAAATTCCATTTTCCTTTTTTAATATGTTCATAATCTCTTAAATATTTTTAACATTTCATCATTTTTTTAAATTAAAAAAATATTTTTAAATATTTTTCAATTAAAATATATTGTATTTAATAACACATCAACACAATGACAACAAAATATCCATATCATTTGCCACATAAGCTTTTGAGAAGTGCAAGTGGTGACTTTTGAAAAAACCGAAAGTCCATGCAATTTATTATTTTTTTTTTTCATTATATGAATTGCTTATTTAAAACACATTGATAGGTACGACATTTATCTATTTGGACATGTGGCTTATGGCATTAGTTGAATTTTTTTCCCTTTTTTTCCTTGCTGCCCAAATTTTTTTCCTTGCTGCCTAGGAGAAGATGGGGCATTTATAGCCTTTATGCCCGTAATAATGCTTTAGTCTTTGCACAAGTTGGAACAGTAATGTCATTTCTGCTGCCAGTATGGAGATGGACTGACTGTAACTTGCATTCATATGCAAGCCGTGTTCGAATAGTTGTAAGTCAACAAAGCATAAGATAAATGAATTTCTTTTTAGGTTGGCTTGAAGTTCAAGAATTTATGGTTAGCCTAAGTTTTCATTTTGTTGAGACATCAAACCGGTCGACTCACGCTTTCTGGGTCTAAAAAGAAAACGTCCAATTGAACATTTCATTATAGTTTGTTCTAATTTCTTTTCTTTAGGCCTTTTTTCCTATAAAGCCCTTGGGCCTATAAATAAATGCTATGTCAAAGTTTTAATTAAGTAATAAGTCAAATACATGAATAAAATCTAAACTCTAGAAATATGTAAAAACTTCATACTTTCTCTTAAATCTTGGTTAAAATACTGTGATTTGAAGATTTAATCTTCCAACTCTCATATGGATCATCAACTAATTAGGGTCTCTTTGAATTGCTGGAATTTATCTATATCATATTTTTATCTAACTTATTTGTATCATATCTATATCGAATTTGTTTGAACAATTTATAAGTAAAACTGATAGTTTTTATCAGCATTTGTTTTTTAATAAATATTTATTTGAAAACAATAAAAATATAATACCAAAATAACTAGAATATGATAAAACAAACTAACCCCTTATTTATCCCTAGTTTTACGAAAAATGCACTCAAAGCATGTCCCTCATGAAGAAAAGCTAGTGTTATACTTATTTGCCATGTGGAGTAATGAATTAGTTAAATTTATCCTTCTAAGGTATGACTTAAAAGTATTGATATAACTCAATATATAAATATGTGTGTGTAATCTTTATTCGCACATGAACGTATGGAGCTAGATAAATTCCAGCCTAAATTGACATAATTTCCAACTCAAAGTCAACTTTGAACTTAACCAAATATCCACCAAAATTCAATTAACTCACAATTGAATTTTATTCATTCATACCTCTAGAGTGAGGTGAACCACCGAGACATTTCTTGATACCAGCAAATAAGATTAACTTTTGATATTAGAGGTTGCATGAACATTATATTTCAATTTCCATTCAAATAGGATATAATCCCTCCACTGAGATTACTATATTACATTAAGAACATACTCATGTGCTATTAGATCTCAATATCTCACCTTTGGGTGCTTCCAAACTGAGTTATTGAAACAAACTTCGGTTTATCATTAAACATGGAAATTTTCTCACAAACCATTCATTCTTGTACGCTAGAACTTAAAAACTGAAATATGACAAAGAAAAAGAAAAATGGAAGCAAAATGTAGCATGTAGCAATACAGATTATTCGTATGCTAGAATTGACAACATCCACATCAAGCCCCGACATAAAACAAGACAGCGAATATAATTTAGAGCTTGGATGCACCACCACAAGGATGATGCACCACTATGTAATTATATGCATCCAGGGTAAGGAAATCATCCAGAGTTGCCGCAGTGCATTGTCTGATAAAGATTTTGCAAGCCTCCTTATACATACCCTTCTTGAACTTCTCTTTACCGACTTCTCTTTCAATTCTAGCCATTTCTTCTTCCACAACTCGCCCAAACAAGTCCTGGTCACTTTAACCCAAGTTCGTCCCCATCTAATTCTACTCCATATTTCAGCCACTGCCAGTTTTGGACCCTACTGATTTCAGCTGTGGCTGCATCCTCCATGAGATTATAGAGTGGGACGGATCCTGATCCAGTAAGCCATGCTGCCAAATATTGTATCCCAACTCGAGTATTTAACCTTAAGCCTTCCATGGTGCGAACGCCTCTAGGCCTTTGCAGCAGATCCTCTTCGGTTAAGCTTTTTGCATCTTCTCTTTTGACAGATTGGATTTGATTAGGGGCACTACCCATGTGGTTTGTGAACACTACTGTACAAGCAGGGATAAGTCCTGGATGTGCTGCCCATGTTCCGTCATGCCCAGCATTCACTTCTCGTAACTTATCCTTTCTCACTAGCTCGAGCGCTGCCTCATTTGCAGCTGATCATCTCTTATAGGAATTTGAGCTGCCTGCACCAGTCAAGATCCAACACAACTCTTCAATTGTTCTAGTATCTTTTAATGATCTTGTTAGTAATTTCACTTGAACATAGTAAACAAAAACATAGTTGTTTCATACCATGCCTCCCATGGCGTGGACGCTTCGCTTATGGCATGTGTGGATAAGAAGATCTGAGTAAGATTTCATGAAATGCTGAGACATTCCAACCTGAACTCTATCGGGTAGCATGCGAGAAGGATAAGCCTGGAAAGTTTTGACATAACTGAAAATGTAATCCCATCTGCCACAGTTGAGACCAACAGAGTGATCCCTTAGCTCGTAAAGGATTTCGTCCATTTGGAAGACGGCAGGAAGAGTTTCGATCAGTACGGTGGCTCTAATGCTTCCTTTCTCTATTCCTGCTACCTTCTCTGCCCTCTCAAACACACTGTTCCATATTTTAGCTTCCCTGAAAACAACAACAACAACGAAGAGATTTTGAGCTTCCCACTTGTGAAATTCTTATTCATTTAAACTATAAAAACTAGTATCATATCGCATAAATAATTTTGTTGGTCAAGCATCTAAAATTTAACAGTATTCTATATATGCTTATTTATGAAAATAAATTGCTAAAAATAATAACCGTAACGCTTGTTGTCCTAATTACCAAACACGACTTGCAAGTTCAAATCATGGTACGTACCTCGAATGCTCCATCTTAGGTAGATAGAAGAATGGTCCAAACCCAGCACCCTGTGTCTTGCGAAAATTTGCATAATTATGGTAGAAATAGAGGCCAAAGTCCACAAGACAACCAGATGCAGGTTCACCATCAATGAGAATATGATATTCAGGCAAGTGCCAACCTCTTGGCCTTACAAACAGCTTAGCAATTTGGTCATTGAGCTTGTAAACCTTATTCCTAGCCTTATCATAGAAACGTATAGTTCCATTCACAGCATCCTTCAAGTTAACCTGGCCTCTAATTAGATTCTCCAGCTCGGAGAAAGAGCATCCTCAAAATCAGCCTGTCAAATGCTTATGTTAGATTTATCCTTAAGAGAGAGACAGAGAGAGAGAGAGAGAACAAACAAAAGTAATCAATAATTAGAAATGCTTAATATGACTTAGATGATGCGTCTGTTCAAATTGTTTCTATTTCTAGCAAGGAATTTAAATATCATTATTTAAAATAATAATATACAAGAACAAGAATCATGCTTTATCCCATAAAAAATTATGGAGCAACGTAAAGTATTAATTCACCATGAAAACTTTGGCCCCAGAATTTAGAGCATTGATGATCATTTTCCTCTCAACAGGGCCAGTAATCTCCACTCTCCGATCGGCCACGGCGGGCGGGGGTGGGGCACACGTCCACTCGCCCTCCCTTATGTATCTTGTCGCAGGATCGAACCCCGGCATAGCCCCCTCGTTGTACCGCCTTTTTGCGTCCTGGCGACACTGCATCGCGTACTTAATATGGTTCGTGAATTGCCTTTGCAAATCAGCAACAAATTGCAAGGCATCCTTGGAAAGTATTTTAGCAAAATCCGCATCATAGCGACCTCTAATGTCGACTCCTTCGGGAACATCATAAGTATTGGTTTCGTTCTTTGGAGTGGAATAAGTATATGTTGCGAGTCCCATTATTTTTGCTTCTTCTTGGGGATGGGGATTCCTTGAAATATGAAACTATTGTACTACTAGGACTGTGTTGCCTTAAATAAACGTGTAATATGAATGAAAGGGCAAGTGTACTGAAGTTATATAGAAGCAGCGAACGTGAAATGGAAATACACGTGGTGCTGGTATGAAATGATCTATATAAAATTGCACCTTAGTTTCTTACCAGTAAGCGGATAGGTACAATGAGCGTTATCGTTATGGTCTAAATTCGAGAGTGGGTCGGCTTTACGCGAATTGGGTAACGCAGAGGATATTCATATAAAATTGATATGATATCGTAGGATAGATTATTAGAAAGGGTAAGGATAGGGGCAGAGGTTTTTGGTTTCTGTGCCTGCCTCGGGAGGTGTAGATTATTATGCACTTGACTTTATATATATATATATATATATATATATATATATCGTATTGAGGATGTATGTGATCTACTCGCTCACAACCCTATCAACTATGATTTTTTCTGTTAATTGAAATTTACGAGATTAGTGATACATTGGATATCCAACCGTCTTGTCAATTATTTTTCTATATGAGTAGGCATGATAAATGGATCGTGCTGTGTCATTCGTATGCTAAATTTTACATGTTTTGCGTGCATGTGCTTTTACATGTCTAATTTAGTTGTGCTTGTGTGCCTTGCGTGTCGTATTTTTGTGTATCTTTTCTTTCGCGTACTATACCGTACTAGTTCATTTATTTGCATACCGTATTGCGTGTCTCCACATGCCAGTTTATGTACCCTTAATCGAGTTTAATTTCACACAATTTATTTGATTTTTCTATTATTTTTTACTCATGGTTTTTTTCTCAATGGTTTTCGAAATTTTAATTAAATTAATTATTCATATTGGTTACAAATAAATTATTGATTTTAACATTTAACATAAATAAAATTTAAACAATTACTGAAGTAATATTTTTAACTTTATTAATAATAATATGTATTACATTATTACTTATATTGATAGCAAATGAAAGTAATTAATTTACATTTTAAAAATTGATGTTAATGTGATGATTGACTGCCTTGTTGACCGCCTTTATCATCAACATCGATTGCGGATTGATAGTGATACGATGGTTGTGACTCTTATGGGGGTGGGGGTGGTGGATGCATTGGTCAATAACTTGCCCATTCGGAGAAATTATGCAAATGGGTACTCATAGACTTGAGCAAGTCCCCATGTTTTTTTTTTTTTTTTGGACCTTGGTTATATGTATTAGAGTATTCATTAGGTCATCCATATTACATATGCCAGACCCGGATTGTTGCTGTGTTTGAGCTTGACTCTGTCATTATTTGTGTTCGTGTCCATCTCCCATTCCTTCATTGTGCCATGGGAAGGGAAGGGTAGGGACATATCATCTAAGTTAATATCAAAGCTTTATTCATTCGATTCATTTTTGTTTCTTGGTTGTACTGCACTACCTTGATTTTTAATATATTGGTTGGCTTCAAGATCATACTTGAAACCCATGCCACTCTTTGTGAATTTGGACCTTGATTCTGCTTTCATATGATTTGAAAGGTCAAATCCCCATGATCTTAGAATGACTGTGATAAGGCGATCATATACAAGACTGGTATCATTTCTCCTGAGCATCCGACGCATGCATTGTATCACCAAATAACCGACATCTAATGCTTGGGGATCCATCATTGCGTCCATCAAGTAGACGTCTTCAATAGAGACGTTATTTGAATATGCATGTGGATATATATTGTAGCCAATCATATGATGGATTAGTCTATACATTGATAATAGATCTTTTTGCTTGAGGTGCTTCAAGTAGTAAGATTGACTCTCACCAGCATATATTAGAGCGATGACTTGATTAAATACCTAGTGGAATGCATTGGCCATATCCCAATTTTTACGCAACTTATTGCCCTCGTTGGTTCGATGGAATAGATCATTCAAATATTCTAGGGTAATTTGAAGAACACAGCCAAACATATAAGTTGTGATAGATGCTTGACTTTAGCATTGCTATCCACTTATGGAACCACATCGTCCTCTTCTATGATATCGTTTGTAGTGGCATTTGAATAAAACACAAGAACGAGATCGATATATGTCTCATTCGGAAGCTCCATGAGTACAGCCAAACTAGTATGATTTAAGGCATTAGTGAAATTGTACCACTGGTTTAGCTCGTCCATATCATAATCTTTACCTAGAAGAATGGAGCAAGCGTAGAACTCAATTTTGTATCATACTCTCATAATTGGAGTAAGCAAACGGATATAATTATTATCACCACGTGGGTGACGATTAGGTGAAGAAGGTAGGGATGGTGTCGGAGACAGGGACGAGGAAGAGGTAGGTGTTCTTTCCCGGTAACAGCATCATGCGGTTACTTTAGTACGATAGCATGAACCTTGTGAACATTCCATTATTTATAGTAAAAGGAAAGGAATTTCTAATAGCAAATGACAAATGCATGCGATGGAAGGGTGAATTGTGATGGTGTGAAAGTGACAAAGGTTGGAATCAACGTACTCATGTCGATTGAAGTTATATTATAACTAACGTGGGCACATCAAGGTAAAAAAAAAAAAATTTAAGGGGCATGTTGGCCAAAAAAAAAAAAAACTTTGCCAATGTGGGCATGTTGCCAACCAACATGCCTACACTGCAGCCGGCATTATATATTGAGTCAAGGCTCCAGATTGTAGCTCCACCCATTTTGCAACAAATTTAGCCCATCAGCCATTACCATCTGCTACTCGCTTTTAATTCAAACATCTTTAACACTTTCTCACTTTTTTGTTTAAATATCGATATGGCAGGAAACAACAACAATGAGGGTAATTTTCCGAACTTCAATGAGTTTGATGACTCATGGATTTTTGGAAATACTACGTATGGTTTTAACACCTTGATGAATTAGATAGGGAACCTTGAATATACGGTATCTATGTCCTTAGCACCGATGCCAGTGTATATTCACGGACAAGAAGCAGTTGGAGCGGGGTATTTTCAAGCTCCACCAATAGTTGCACAATCGCCTTCCATGGCTGGTGGGAACGATGAAGAGGTAACCTTTCATTGTGTTTAATTTTTTTTATCATTACTACACAATTATCTATAATTATTTTCTATTTGTATACAGTAATTTTCTCACAGACTAGACAATTAAACCCAACGCAGAGTAATAACGACTCTACCATAACCAGCAATGTTTCGAGATGTCCTAGGAAGAAGATAGCAATCGTGTGGAGATATTTTATGGAAACTGAAGAATCTATCTCAAGTGGTGAACTTATTAAATATGTCTTTTTTCGAACTTGTAGCAATAAGTTGTCATCTAAGTCCCACAATGGCATGGGATAGTTAAAGCGATACCTAGAAGCACACATATCCAAAGGGCATGTTGTGGTGGATGACCCCACTAATGACAACAGCTCCCATACTGAGCTTGTTGATTTTGTAACGTGGCATTTCAATCAACAAGATGTGCGAGACCAACTAGTCGAATAGACGGTAGCTACAAGTATATCATTACATGCAATTGGTCATGAAAAATTAAACAATTGGAGTACGGGAGCCATGCAACTCCTATACCAACATGCAGGCCGACAAATGTTAACAAGGGATATGATGAGCCTTATTGAGAAAAGGCATGCAGCTCTAAAGAAGCATTTGTCAAACCTCCCTTCTAAGTGTAATTGATAGGAATCAACTACTGGAAGGACCAATCATAAGAGCTCGAGCTAAAAGACTTCAGAACTTAGTTCAAGGATTCTAACTAATCGACCTTCTGAAGATGAAAACAACTTTCTTAATGGTTATGGGTGTATTGCATGAGAGAGCATGGGCCACTATGTTATAACTTGGAAGGAAAACAAGAAGCAGAGGAGATCCCCATGTCGACCACCGCTGTAGTTCAGACCATTATGCATGGAGTTGATATTTCCTTATCAAATATGGCCATGATTCTAGCCGTTACGCATGAAGAAGGAAACAATGATGATAACGGGCACATTAACGCCCGTAACCTAGGGCATAACAATGTTGAATGTTTGAACCTGACAAGATCACGATCTATGATATAGTCGTGATGGAACCTGTCATTGATATTGCAAGATAGTCCAGAAGAGATCACGGCCTGAGATACAACTGTGATGGGGAGCATTAAAGGAGATAGCGCCCATTACATGGGGCATGATCTCGATCCGTATTGTGTGAATTTTCTTTTATTTATTTTATATTATTTACAAGTTTACTATTATAGAGGGTCATATAAATACCCTCCTTTTGTAAACCCTAGATAGCAAGACATTTTTAGTTAATCATATCATTTGAATTTACCTTTCAATTATGAGAGCGCTTCATTGTATTCTTATCAATCTTTCTAAGATTGTGGCGAACAAACCACTAAATCTTACATATGCATAATATTAGGTGAGAGAGAGTGTAGTTCGAGTTATTGTTGGTGCGTCATATCCAACTATATCACCATTCATATCATTTAGTTTCCTTTGTATTCAAAACACAAACCCTAAAACAATTTGATTCATCATAAGCCATTCTTTTTGGCGCATATCAATAATCCTCCAAAATAATTTGTTGTTCATGTAATTTTTTAAATCATATATTGACTTACGATGTTTACTTTTAGTTTTAGTTTAGTGATGTACAAGGTAGCTATATATGCGTAACTGCTCACTAAATAGATGAATAGTGGTTAATCCAGAAGAGGATTATTGCTTTCAAGTTGTTCTAGGAGAGATACACCGGCCAAGCAATAACAAATAACATATTGAAAGCCATTCAATCGTATGGTATACAGGCTATATTTAGTATATCGTTCGATAATGCACCAAACAACACTACTGCTATTCGTAATATGAAGTAGTTGTTGAAGCCAGTGTGCGATGGAAAGTTCTTTTACGTCCAATATGTTTGTCATATTTTCAATTTGGCGATGCAAGCAAGCTTTGTAGCTTGTGGCCTTGACTTATATCGAGAAGATAAGATATGTAATCAATTTTCTTCATGTTTCCCAGAGATTTAAACAAACGTACGTGGAGTTTGTCAAGGTACACCATTTAGAGGAAAAGATGCCTGCACTTGATTGTGTAACTAGGTGGAATTCTACATTTAAAATTCTTAACTGGGCATTAAAGTGTAGAAAGGCTCTAACTTATTTGTACAATACCCTACTAAAATCCTCTAATCTTAACATTGGTATGATGGAGAGTCAGGATTGGCAGATAGCACATGCACTTAAAGAGATCTTGAAGGCATTTCTTGGCCCAACACAATATTTATCTGGTTGCTACTATTCCACTAGCAACTAGGTACTTCTCCACCTAGTTGACATGTTGGACGTGCTGAGTAACTACAGTTCCAATCCTAATATGGCTGACATTGTATTTGCAATAGCTAATAAGCTGTGGGATTATTTTGTCTCTCTTCCCACCCCCCACACCCATGTTGCAACAATGCTAGATCCACGATATAAGTTCCGTGTGACTAAAGCACTCCTCAAAGAATCCTATAAGAATATTGGTTTAACTGATCTTGAATTGGAGCCTGCAAGACTTCATACTGCAACAACAAATTTGCTCGAAGACTTGTATCGGTGTCATGATCAAACGAATGCATCGCCACCCCAACCACAACTATCCAGCAGTCACTCAACTTGAGGTTTTTCAAAGAGAAGTAAAGAAATCGCCCAAGATGTTGGGAGAATGTAATTTTGTGGCAAGTGCTAGAGATTGGCGTTGTCCGTACGTTGACTGTTTAAATAATAATGTGCTACCAACTAATAGTATGGATGCCAGACTAGTAAAAAGGAAAGCGCAAAAATACTTAAAGCATGAAGATGAGCTATATAGAGTTTCATTCATGGGAAAGCCTCTTAGGTGCATTGCATCTCTTGAGACATAATATATATTAGCTAAGGTATATGCTAGAGAATGTAGAGAGCACCAGGGTGCAAGAAAGCTATATTACCAATTACTTAACATGGGATACTATTGGCCAACCATGGAATCAAACAGTTTCAATTTTGTTAAGAGGTGTGTTGTTTGCTAAGAACATGGAGATGTGATTTACGCTCTTGCAGTCGCACTTCATAGTTTGACAACCCCATGACCTTTTCATACTTGGCGTTTGATCTAATCGGTCCCATTCACCCATCGTCTAGACGTTGTATTTGGATCTTCGCTAGAACTGAATGCTTTACTAAGTGGGTGGAAGTCGTTCCTTTAAAGAAGGCGATGGGACCAACAGTAGCAAGCTTCATTAAGGAGAACATCATCTGCAGATTCTGAATTCTTAAACACATCCTTTTAGATAATGGAACTGTCACGTCCCAAAGAGTACCCTAAACGTAACAGTCCGTCGCATACTATACGAGACTTAAAAATCACTACTACAGTCATTCAGAAGTCTAGTATTAGATGCAAAGCGTTCCCTTGCGACAATAGAATACTTAAGCAATTGGAAATAAATGATTTAACTTGATAGAAAAAGCATAAAAATACAAACCACATATATTTATGATCAATTACAAAAACTAAGGGGCATTCCCTCACAAAAGAATAATAAGTCCAGGTAATAGTTTTTGACATCAACTCAAGCATTTAAGGTTTCCTATATAAATCTATACAAAAACTAAACATAAACTTTTAAGGGAAACTCCTATTCTTGCTTCACCTAAGTTGGCTAATTCCTGGCTCGCAACCACAGATAATGGAACTGCAACAAAAAGAAGTTGTGGGGGTATAAGCTACATAGCTTAGTGGGTAAATACTTCCAACATATACGTATCTAACAATTCCATACAATCAAGTTGATTTAATCATCCATATGAAATGCAACAACAACATGGGTATACAAGACATATAATTAATCGGAAATCATATGTTGAATGGATTTACACCTTCCATTTGAGGTTAGCAGATTAACAAATCCCACGGTACTACTTTGAATTTACTGTTTCGTTTTATGGCTCACGAGCAACCCATTTCATTCATACTGTTTATGAATCTGGGGTAACCAACATGATTAAATGCACCATCCCCAACGTGAAGTGATTATGTCCATGTTATTTGTTAATCTGAGTAATCATGAATACAATTTCATAAGTGATCAAACAATTCGCAAACAGTCATAATTATGGCATATGTACACTCATCAATTAATTACCCAGTTCCGATATACTTAGCACGTTTTTCTCAATACATCAAGAAAGCATACATAATCCCATATTTACCCATCATGCATTTCCATTTTTATCTTTGCCTATCATTCTAATGCAACTATGAATTACAAGCACCATACAGAATCGTAAATAGGAAGTATGACTCATTGGGTCATAATCACTGGTCTCTAATCGTAATAATCCAAAGGCAAAGAATCCTCCGATTCGAAGTCACTTAAATGAAAGAAATACCCAAATGAGTATTTCAAACCATAACTAATTCCAACTTATCAAACAAAAACTTTCAAGTTCGGAATTTTCATATTTAGTGGAAATTCAACTTTAAAACGGCTATAACTTAGTCATTTTAACTCGGAATTTTGCGAATAAGTAGTCGATTCCTATCTACTTTCAAAGATATATCTAATTCTAATGTTATTCGTAAGTTTTGAAAACTTTTAGGTTCAAAAAGTTCGGATTCTGACTCTGATTAGTAGGTAAAATCATGTTTATGAAATTGTTTTGTGAAATTTACTCTGTTTCTCATGTATATTAATGTACATGCAATATTAACATGTTAATGTCATGAATGACATGTTATGAGCTATCTATATGTATGTTCTTGATGATATTTGGTAAAAAGAATTTTTATCTAAGTTTCAATTTGCATAAACTTCAAAAAAATACTTGATTTAGAAAAACTAGTTTTGATTCTTGAAAAATCATCTTTGTTTTTATTAAAATAAGGCCTTGATAACCTACATTCCTAGTATCCTCATTATTTTAAGAAATATCTTCATTTGGGTGTTGGGAAATAGATGTTTAAATGGGGATCTTGTCTAGTTACGAATTTTACAAGAATTATTGGTGATGAAAATAGAATTTAATTTATGTTTTGAAACTTTTCCTTTGTTTTAGAAATATCCCTTGATAAAATCCATTTTTTCTTGCCACAATTAAATTCTTACTTACTATTTTCAAAGGTTCCATTTCTCAATTAAAATCCTCATTTTGGAATTTGAAAATAAGTGTTTGAATATGGCTTTTTTAAATCCGAATTTTGTAATTTGTTTTTGAGATTATTTCTTGAGTAAAACTCATTTGATCTTTCTAAAATTGATTCCTAACCAAACCTATTCCCTAAGGCTTCCATTTTTTTAATAAAACTCTTATTTTGGGTTCGAAAATAGGTGTTTACATATTAACTCCTCCTAGTTACGAATTTTTTTCTTGTTGGAGTTGGGACAAAGTTCAAATTTAACTTTTGCAAACTTTTCTTATTTTGAAAATATCTCTTAGTAAAACTAGGTTTAAACTCATCAAAATCATTTCTTTGATACCTATTCCACAAGCAATTTCATGTTTTTATGGAATCCTCATTTTGGAGTTCGAAAATAGGTTTTCAAAATGGGGCCTTTTTAAATCCGAATTTAAAAATTTGTTTTTAGTAGAAACAAAAATAGATCTTGAGCTTTTGGCAACTTCCTCATTAATATCATCATACTACAAGTCTTTTATTCACATAAAACAAATATTTATGATACTTATATACTCAAAAACAAAATAGATATATAATGACATTTATGTTATGGATGCAAATGCAAGATAAAACATTATGATGATGAGGTTAGTAGTAAGATATATTCACAAAAATATCAATATAAAAATGTATAGTAATAATATAGCAAGAATATATCAAAACAACTTAAATAAAGAGATCCACAATATTAGGATGGCATGAATATCATGTTCAAGTATTTCCACATTCTTTGCCTAAGGCTCATGGGGATTTTGGCGGAGTCACAAATGTATAATCTTGTCATTACATGTTTTATTCGTGGTAGGGCTCGGATCTATTACCTATTGAGTGTTCAGAACAAGAAACTTGAAGAAAAATTTTGTGTGTGTGTATTGGTGGGGGGGGGGGGGGGGGGGGGGGGGGGGGGGGGGGGGGGGTGGGGGTGTTTGGTTGGGGGAGTGGTATGCGCATTACTCACGGCACAGAGAGGGAAAGAGAAGAGAGGAGAAAAAATAATTTTCAAGAGTTTTGTTTAGTGAAAAATTGAGAAAGTGAAAAGTAAAAGGCATAAAGGGGTTTATATAGAAAATGGAATTAGGGTTTGTGTTAAATAAATAAAACAAAAAAAGAGAGAGAGTGTGTACAAGGGGGAGGGTGGTGCTGATTCTAGGATAGATGGGGGGGGGAGAGAGAGATGTTGTGTTGTATTGTGTAAGTTTCAAAATTAAATTATGTAATTTAAGTAATAAAATTGTATTGGAAAAGTAAATTATAAGAAATAGGATGTAAGGATGTAAGGAATATGTATGGTTGGTTGTACTTGGTAAATAGTGATGATTAGAAATCAAAAAGTAGAATAGATAATTAAATTATCAGTAATAATGAAAATACAATAAAAGGATTTAACTGTAATTTTTATAAATCGAAAAATTCTTATAATTATATTTTTGAATTCCTTATTAAATTTCGGTTCTAATGAGTCGTCCGGAATATTTTTATTTTTGAGACCAGGGACCGTTTTCGAAAACAGATCCCAATTGGTTCAAAAAGATGAATTTTTTCAAAATATGATCTTTTTATGATTCAATATATTATTTAGGACTATATTCTCAAGCTAGCTCATTTTTATTGTTTCGGGGTTTTATTCTCGGTATTAACAGACTTAGGGTTCCTAGGTTTATACCAGCCCTAACATTCTTTTTAGGGTTTTGGTTTCCGTTTCGATTTTCGAAACCGAATTTGGTTTGCTAAGAAAATGGGGGCTTACAGGCACTCCTTTCATCAATTCACATGTCCAACAACTGTTGGAATCCTATAGTATTGATCATGTGAAGTCGACCCTTATTACCCTAAGGGCAATAGCCAAGAGAAGTTACAAACAAGACTCTTTTGAAAGTGCTCAATAATATGGTATACAACAACCATAAAGAATGGAATGAAAGCTACCTCTAGCACTTTAGGCTTATAGGACTTTGAAGCGATGACCAACATAAGCGATACACCCTTTTGGTAGTGTATGATGCCAAAGCAGTTGTGCCCATAGAGGCTCTGATCCCTTCAGTATGATTTGCGATCAATGTTGAGCTTAAGCTAGACGCTTAACGCATGATAGATTTGGAAGCCTTAGATGAAAGATGAGACATGGCCAAGAACAACTTGATCAATTATCAACACAAGTGGTATAGTCTATGACCATTGGTGAGGAGAAGGTCCTTTTCAAGTGGGTGATGTTGTACTCCATGCAATCGATCACATGTGCCGAAGTATAACTGCACCAAAGTTCTCGCCAAAATGGGAGGGTCTTTTTGTTGTACACGAAGTTCATGATTGTGGATTTTGCAAGCTCCTCAATCCAAAGACTGATGTTATTACAGCTCCTATAAATTTTCAATATGTAAAGAAGTTTCATATGCAATAGCATGATCAGTAAGGATGATTACTTGAATAACATGAGCTTGCTTTCACATGATTCTTTCTTCAATCAATTTAGTTATATGTTATATTTATATGTTGCTACTCCTTAGTAGGAAACTTGTCTCCTATGCATGCAACATTCACTTATGTTGCAACATGTAGCTTGTAATTGCTAAAATTTATTAAGTGTGTGGCATTATACATGCATGTAAATTTTTGTCTAAGTATGTTATATTAGTCATCGTATTCAATGGAATGGTTAAGTGGTGGGTAATACCCTCTTGACAATTTTTATGAAATCGAGAAGTCTTTGCTTGTCAAGAGAATAATAATTTAAACATGCAAAGTCATAACATATAACATGCCGCTACATAAATTTTATATTCTTTAAAGTGCACGACTCATCGTATTATGGTACGATGCCAAGTGAAAGAAACAACACTAACAGATTATGGCATTACGTCGAATATAATGCATGAAACATGGAATAAAGCAAAGACAAGATTCATGAAGTTACATAACTTAACAGTCTTCAAAAGTATCATAATAAATATAATAATTATTCTATGATAGAAGCAGTATCAAGACCCTCAAGAGATTTCTCCAATTCGAGTTGTGTCACTTCAAGTTCAACTTTAAGCCTCTCGTTTCATTGGATTACTAGTTGATGGTGCAACATTCTCTATGCTTTACTAGCAACACCCTCCAAACTATTAACTTTGAACCCCAAAGCATGAGCACTATTGAAAGCTTGCACCAACAATTCTAAATCAAGTAAAGACAATTAATTCCATAGTCTGCCTAACAATATACAAGCCCGGCCTAAAATCACAACCATGGTGTTTGTGACTCAGAATCGGGACAAATTGATCCTACCCAAAAATCTCCATGAGGTGCATGTAGCTTTTTCAATGAGTCGAAGTAAATGGAGGGAACAACGAACTCATAAAAGGAAACACTTTCCCCTGAAGTTATCATGCATAAGTGCAGGTTCTCTTCTTCAACTTGCTCTGATACTTCATTACTTGGAAAAGTAAAAGGAGTATTTTGGCACACTAAGGGTTCAGAGACACTGTTAAAAGGGACATCATCAATTCCATCGCCATGAATCTCTACAGCTAACACTTTTGCATATGCATCAATATCTTCCTCTTGTATGCTCTCATCTCCATGATCGCTTCTTTACTTCCAAAGTTGTCAGAAGCTTGCTCTTCACTAGCCATGTCCTCATCATTATCATCAGTTACTACAACAGATGTACTCCCACCCCTGGCTTGCAGTACTTTCCCAATGCCATATCGATTAGGATAAGGGTGAATATTTGGTGAAGAAATTTTGATGAAGCAAATATTTCACAAGTGCTGGTATTCTTTTGCCAGAAACATTTTGTTAACCTTACCTTAGCTTATGGTGTTAGCTTGGCTTGTCGTTATCTCATCCTGAAAAAGAAAGAAGAAATGAAACCATGTTAATGACATATCAACAGTATGCAAAGAAACAATGATATTGTTAGTGATAATGCTTTTCTATATGTCCTCTTTAAAACTCTTTTAGTCTCTCTCTAAACAAGCAAATATTAATAGGCCAGTGTACTGAGTGTGTATGCAATAATAAATTTCGATGAATATCCAGTCATATCCACAAAGAGTGAGGACTAACTATCACTTGTATTAGTCCTGATTGTAGCTAAGCAAATAAAAAATAAAATATTTTTGGGTTTTTGGATATAAGAATAATCTACAAAGAAATAGGGATTTCTAACACCTTAATTGAATTAGTTTAAGAGCCAACAGATCTGCAAATCAATCAAATGTATGCCATGACTAGAAATACACTTGCAAATCTAAATTGTTAATGGGTTTAGTTTTTCAATCAAGCAAGCACCAAATAACAACTCTTTTTTCTAAAGAAAGCAATTATCATAAACTAACCAATCAATATTACCTATTCCTAGGAAAGTGATCAATTGACTAATTTGTATAAATTACCAAATCCTAATCGAATTCAAATCCATATGTCTATGAGATATGTAATCCTGATTAGTCAATCACAGAATTGGTTAGAAATGAATTTTCCAATTACAATTTTAATTTATCATGTACTCCAGATTCAATCCAAAATGTATGATCGGTGCAATAGCATCAATAATCGAATACAGACAAATGATCAATCAATAGCAGATAAAAATCAATGAGATCATCTCATAACAATTCAAAACCAAATTAAGCACAAAAGACACAATTTCAACGTCATCCATGAATATAGAAAGAACAAAATCATCTTGTCATGAAAATCTCGTTCTTGAATTCAATTTCAAATGATATTTTCCACTTGATCTTGGTGTGGAATCATTAATCAAATCAAAAAGAAAAGTTCTCTAGTCTCTAAGCCCTAATCTAGATCTAGGAGCAAATGAAAAATGATATTTTTTCATGCCTAGGTTTTTTTTTTTTTTCAAATGATCCACAAAAGAACAATATATATATATAAAGTTGCAGGAGAGATAAGTTGGTTGCCAGGGCCAGCGACCTATATTTTAATTTGCCTGGCATACAAAGTGAAAATGATTTTTGAGAGTAGCTGGCAAGCTGGCGTTGTATATTCAAAATTTACCGGCATATGTTGAAAATATCAAAGGCTGATGAAGTTTCTCTTGAACACTGACGGCCTTTGTTCTATGTTGTTGTTTCCAGTGATGGCTGGTGTGGAAGGTCGGCGACTTAATTGTGTTGTTGGCCGACCTACTTTCTTTCATCTTCAAAATTTGCACAAATCTTCTCTCAATTGCTTGTATTTATATGTATAAGTCCTTCAAGACCTAAAATATTATAATAAATACATATAAGTACCAATTCCTTGTGATTTATATAAAATCCATAATAATTAAGCATGATTTGCTTAATGAAAAGTGAGTAAAATATAACTTTATCAACTCTCTCACACTTGAATTTTTACTCGTCCCCAAGCAATATAAATAATAACACAATTGAAATCTGCCATAGAAAGTATGAAATTTTTAACTTTGACAATTCAAGCATCTTTTCTTTTCATAGTTCATAATTTGACTTACAATTCTAGTGCCTACCGCTCTAACCAAACTGGGTGCATGTAATTAGATTACTGCAATCAAAATTTAGTAGTTAATCTAGACAAAACAAACCTTAATCTTAGTGTTTAACAAAAGATCCTTTTGTTCAAAGTTAAATACACAATTTAATAAGGAAAAATAACCATTTAAACTTCACTGGACATTTACCATGCATATAATCCTAGAAACACAGAGTGAAAGTATGTGGTATCTATTCTTTCCCCTAGAATTTCTCCCTCTTTATTATAAGTCTTATTTCATTTGATACTTTAGCATTCATCATCTTTTTGTTTCATACAAGCATTTATTTTCTTTTTCTTTTTTCAAAGTTTAAGAATTGAACTTTTGCCCTTCCTCCCTTCTCGTTATAGTGAGTTTATTGAGTCGGCACATCCCGAGCTCATCACCTAAGTGACCAGATTTAAAAGGGACCCCTAAGGACTCTTCCTCACTCCAATATTCAAGTTTGGACACTCTTGACTCACTTACCTGAGTCAGTAGAGTAAAGGTCATGCTCGTTTCTTTATTTTCTTTTGAATGCTACAATAAATTTAATACTTTTTTTTTATAAAGGATCAACATGGTTCTTCTTTTTGTTTTTCTCTTTTCTCAGCAATAACCATACACATATCTCAAATTCTTTTTAAGTGTGGTTTGATACTTGAATATTTGTTATTCAAGTATCAAGACTTAATTGTACCTTAGGGGAATTCCACAATATATCTCACATAGCAAACTTTGTTTAAGAGATGTAAATTCTCTAAAAAAAGCGATATCATTCATGTCTTTAAGTCAATCATTTATCAATATGTTTTTTTTATGCCCCTTTATTAGTTTTAAAACCTAACAATCTTAGAGAATTTACACCTCTCTACTAAGGAAACAAGTTAATATGGTGTTATCATTTGTAAACTAATTTAAAAGAGGATTTGAAAACAAGTGAATATGGTGTTATTATTTGCAAACTGTTCACCATTTAATGTACGTGTAGCTTCTTTCTTGGCTTTCTTCGAAATTTATAAATGAATATAATGTTATTATTTGTTTGTATCTTGATGATTTGTTGTTGTTTGGAACAAATAGGATTAGAATAAATAAGACCAAGAAATATCTTACTTCATAATGGAAATGAAAGATTTGAATGAAGTAGATACCATATTGGGCATTAAGATATTGAACAAAATGAAAACATTGTCATAATCCCATTACATTGACAAGGTTCTTGAAAAGTTTAAACACTTAGCAAAGAAAAAATATACAACTCCTTATGATACTCACATTAAATTACAAGAGAACACATGAAAAGTGATAGCACGGTTAGAATATGCTAGTGCTATATGGAGTTTAATGTATGCATCGCATTGTACTAAACTTGATATTGCATATATTGTGTACAAGTTGTCATGACTTACAAGTAATTCTAATACTAAACATTGGAAAGCTATATCCAGGGTATTTGGTTATTTGAGGAAAACTATGAATATTGCCTTTGTTTATAGTAAGTTTCCACTTCCATAAACTAATCCATCTGAATTATCTTTCATCAATTTGTAAACAACGGAGGCTCCATAAGTGCTAATCTGAATTATAAAACAACCTTATAAATTCTCTAAGATTGTTAGGTTTAAAAACTAATAAAGGGGTTTAAAAAAAAATTGACAAAAGATTGATTTAAAGGCACAAATGAGATCGCTTTC
Source organism: Combretum micranthum (assembly GCA_024138025.1). NCBI lineage: Eukaryota > Viridiplantae > Streptophyta > Magnoliopsida > Myrtales > Combretaceae > Combretum > Combretum micranthum. Next base: position 276,395 of record JAMXBD010000913.1, on the reverse strand, counting down.
CTTAGAGAATATACTCCTCTCACACAAAGTTTGCTATGAGAGATATATTGTGAAATTCCCTTATGATACAACTAAGTTTTGATACTTGAATAGCAAATATTGAAGTATCAAACCACGTTTAGAAAGAATTTGAGATATATGTGTATGGTTATTGTTAAGAAAAGAGAAAAACAAAAAGAATAATTCTAATAATCATCAGTACTTTCTTACTACCAAATGCAACATATTTTATATCGTGAATAGATATTACAACCATCAAAACTTTCTCCAAGAGTCACATTGTTTGGACATGGATTTCATCCTTTAGATTTCAAGTTAGTTAGTTATTAATTTACCTGAAACATCATCATGAATGGACACAACCCAATCACATGAAACTCTTTAAAAATATTGATCAAAAGTTGCAATTTTTCAAAAATTGACTATTGAATAAAATTTGAGATATGACAATGCAGATCACGACGTGATTAAGCCCGTGAAATTCATTGTGCTAGACAAATCAACAATCACGGCCATGATATGGCCCGTGATCTCCATGGTTGCTCCGATCACAGCCATGATGAGGCCAGTGATCTCCATAGACATTCAAGAAATTCATTATGGCCTTGATCATTGTTGTGCTTATCACGAATTCTATAGTTTTATTTCATTCTTCTTTTTTGTTTTAAGTACAAGATCTACATTGTAGATTATAATTTATATAAGATCTACATTGTAGATTATAATTTATATAATTGATAATCTATTTTTACAATTTTGATAAGTACACCATTTATCTATTTGGATACATGGCGTCTGAAATTGATTGATTTTTTTTTTTTTCCTTGTTGCCCAGGAGAAGATGGGGCATTTATATCCTTTATACACGTGATAATGCTTTAGTCTTTGCACAAGTTGTATGGAGATTGTTTAACTGTAACTTGAATTCATACATTAGGGATGCAAGCCCTGTTGGAATAGTTGCAAGTCAACAAAACGTAAGACACATGAATTTCTTTCTAGGTTTTTCTGAAGTTAAAGAATTTATGGCTAGCCGAAGTTTTCATTTTGTCAAGACGTCAAGCTGGTGGACTGACGCTTTCTGAGTCTAAAAAACAAAACGTCAAATTGAACATTTAACTATAGTTTGCTCTAATTCCCTCTTTTTTCTTGGCCTTGTTTCCTATAAAGCCCATTCGGGCCCATAAATAAATGCTATGTTAACGTTTTAAATAAGTAATAAGTTAAACACATGAATAGATATCTAAACTCTGGAAATAAATAAAAACTTCATCGTCTCTCTTAAATCTTCAAATAAATCCTAGGTTAAAGATTGTGATTTGAAGATTTAATCTTCCAACTCTCATATGCATCATCAACTAATCAGGGTCTATTTGAAATTTCAAAATTTATTTGTATCATATTTATATTTAATCCCATGTGTAACTTAATTATATTATATTTGTATCGAATTTGTTTAGTCAATTTATGAGTACAACTATCATTTGTTTATTAACATTTATTTTGTTAACAAATACCTGTTTAAAAACAATAAAAATATATTGCCAAAAGGACCATACAAAACCAACTCTTATTTATCCCTAGTTTTATGGAAAATGCATCAGAGCATGTCCCTCATGAAGAAAAGCTAGTGCAATTCTTATCTGCCCTGTGGAGTAATGAATTAGTTAAATTTATCCTTCTAAGATATGACTTAAAGGTATTGATGTAACTCGATATATAAATATGAGTGTATAATCTTTATTCGCACATAAGCGTATGAAGCTAGATAAATTCCAGCTCAAAGTCAACCTCGAACTTCACCAAATATCTACCTAAACTCAAATAACTAACAATCGAATTTACTTCATTCATACCTCTAAAATGAGGTGAAGCATTGAGACATCTCTTGATACCTGAAAATAAGATTGACTTTTGATATTAGAGGTGGTATCGAACTTATATTTTAATTTCCATTCAAATAGGATATAATCCCTTACTGAGATTAGTATATTACATTAAAGAACATACTAGTGTGCGATTAGATCTTCATATCTCACCTCTGGGTGCTTCCAAACTGAGTTATTGAAACATACTTCTAACTTCTTATTGAACACGAAAATTTTCGCACAAACTATTCATTCTTGTACACTAGAACTTCAAAACCGAAACATAACAAAGAAAAAGAAAAATGGAAGCAAGGCGTAGCATGTAGCAATACAAATTATTCCTATGCTATAATTGACAGCTTCCACATCGTGCCCCGACATAAATGAAGACAACAAATATAATTTAGAACTTCGATGCATCACCATTCGGATAGTGCACCACTATGTAATTATATGCATCCAGGGTAAAGAAATCATCCAGAGTTGTTGCTATGCATTGTCTAGTAAAGATTTTGCATGCCTCCTTATACATACCCTTCTTGAACTTCTCTTTACCGACTTCTCTTTCAATTCTAGCCATTTCTTCTTCCACAACTCGCCCAAACAAGTCCTTGGTCACTTTAACCCCAAGTTCGTCCCATCTAATTCTACTCCATATTTCAGCCACTGCCAGTTTTGACCCTACTGATCTCAGCTGTGGCTGCATCCTCCATGAGATTATACAGTGGGACGGATCCTGATCCAGTAAGCCATGCTGCCAAATATTGTATCCCAAACTCGAGTATTTAACCTTAAGCCTTCCATGGTGCGAATGCCTCGAGCCTTTGCAATAGGTCCTCTTCAGTTAAGCTTTTCGCATCTTCTCTTTTGACAGATTGGATTTGGTTAGGGCATTGCCCATGTGGTTGTGAACGCTTCTGTACAAGTAGCGATAAGTCCTAGATGCACTGCCCATGCTCCATCATGCCCAGCATTTACTTCTCGTAACTTTTCCTTTCTCACCAGCTCGAGGGTTGCCTCGTTTGCCGCTGGATCATCTCTCGTAGGAATTTGAGCTGCCTGCACCAGTCAAGATCCAATACAACTCTTCAAAGGTTCTATCATCTTTTAATGATCTTGTTAGTAATTTACTTGAACATAGTAAACATAAACATAGTTTTTCGTACCGTGCCTCCAATGGCGTGGACACCGCGCTTATGGCATGTGGGATAAGAAGATCTGAGTAAGATTTCATGAAGTGCTGAGACATTCCAACCTGAACTCGATCGGGTAGTAGGCGAGAAGGATGAGCCTGGAAAGTCTTGACGTAACTAAAAATGTAATCCCATCTTCCACAATTTAGACCAACAGAGTGATCCCTTAGCTCGTAAAGGATTCGTCCATCTGGAAGACAGCAGGAAGAGTTTCGATCATCGCGGTGGCTCTAATGCTTCCTTTCTCTATTCCTACCATCTTCTCTGCCCTCTCAAACACACCATTCCATATTTTAGCTTCCCTGAAATCAACACCAATGAAGAGATTTTGCTTCCCACTTGCGAAACTCTGATTACATTTAAGCTATAAAAACAAGTATCATATCACATCAATAATTTTGTTGGTTAAGCATCTAAAATTTAACAGTATTCTATATATGCTTATTTTTATGAAAATAAATTGCTAAAAATAAGAACCGTAACGCTTGTTGTCCAAATTACCAAACGAAACTTGCAAGTTCAAATCATGGTAGTACCTCGAATGCTCCATCTTAGGTAGATAGAAGAATGGTCCAAACCCAGAACCCTGTGTCTTGCGAAAATTTGCATAATTATGGTAGAAATAGAGGCCGAAGTCCACAAGACAACCAGATGCAGGTTCACCATCAATGAGAATATGACATTCAGGCATGTGCCAACCTCTTGGCCTCACAAACAGCTTAGCAATTTGATCATTGAGCTTGTAAACCTTATTACTAGCCTCATCGTGGAAACTTATAGTTCCATCCACAGCATCCTTCAAGTTAACTTGGCCTCTAATTAGATTCTCCCAGCTTGGAGAAAAGCATCATCAAAATCAGCCTGTCAAATGCTTATGTTAGATTTATCCTTAGAGAGAGAGAGAGAGAGCGAACGAACAAAAGTAATCAACAATTAGAAATGCCTAATATGACTTAGATGACGCGTCTGTTCAAATTGTTTCTATTTCAAGCAAGGAATTGAAATATCATTATTTAAAATAATATGCAATAACAATAATCATGCTTTATTCCTAACAGGTTGGGACCAGCCATATAGCATAGTTCTAAAATAACGTTCTAATGATAAAATAACAAGTGTTAATATATTAGTACTTTGAGATTATTCGTTTATGTCGACGGGTATCTTTTTTTTTATTACGTTAACTTTTATAATAATCTGTATAATCAAATGATAAATGATACGTTTCTACGAACTAAGACCGTAGAAACTCAATAGGAAAAGTGAATACCATAATAATTTTTATATATAGCTAAACAAAAATATATAATTCTGGCACGTGCACCAACCACTATTTTTTTATTATGGGTGTCAATCCCTTCTATTTACATGCCTTTGTGTTTATTGTCCAATTTTTTTCCCCTGTATATATTTCCTTTCATGTTTATTCATTATATGATATAGTTAAATTCTACGTCAACCTTAGTGGTGGTATAAAATAGTATACCAACACAGACTTTGGCTCCAGAATTTAGAGCATTGATGATCATTTCCCTCTCAACAGGACCAACAATCTCCACTCTCCTATCGGCCACGGCGGCGGGGTGGAGCACACGTCCACTCCCCCTCCCTTATGTATCTTGTAGCAGGATCGAACCCCGGCAGAGCCCCCTCGTTGTACCGCCTTTTTGCGACCTGTCGACACTCCATCGCGTACTTAATATGGTTCCTGAATTGCCTTTGTAAATCAGCAACAAATTGCAAGGCATCCTTGGTAAGTATTTTAGCAAATTCAGCATCATAGCGACCTCTAACGTCGACTCCTTCGGGAACGGTATATGTTGCGAGTCCCATCATTTTTGCTTCTTCTTGGAGGGAAGATTTCTTGAAATATAAAACTATATATAGTACCAGTGGGACTGTGTTGCCTTTAATAAACGTGTAATATGAATGAAAGGGCAAGTGCACTGAAGCTGTATAGAAGCAGTGAACGTGAAATGGAAATACTCGTGGTACTGGTATTAAATAATCTATATAAAATTGCACCTTAGTTTCTTATCAGTAAGCGGATAGGAACAAATGAGCGTTATCGTTATGGTCTAAATTCGAGAGGGGTGCCTTTATGCGAATTGGGTAACGTAGATGATATTATATAAAATTGGTATGATGGCGTTATCAATTTTGCCTTTTCGTTGAAGTCTCCACCTTGACGCTTTGGAAAGTGAAAGCAGCCGCATTACAAGGTTAATTATAAATTTTCTACTTAAGTAAGTAAGAAAGAAAGGAAATAAGAAGTTGGAAAATGCTTGTCTGTTGTATTAAAATACTCAAAAAACCATATATTTTTAAAGTATATTTTATTTTAGTCGCCTCAAATTCCCTTCAAATTAAAAAGATTTACACTTGCAAAATAGAAAAATAGAAAAATTTTCCCCTAAGTTCATCTCCCCATTCTCTCCTTTTTTTTTTTTTTTTTTCTTTCTTAAAATGCAATTCTTATTAAATTACTCCTTCGAGATAAGGAAAAAAATAATTATTTAATAAAAAATAAAAAAAAATGCTATTAGACTAGAAATAATTTAAAAAATAGGTAAGTTAAACTCATCTTTTCAAAAAAAAATTTTGAATTGCAATTAACTCATTCTTGAAAAAGCGAGTTTAATATGGTAAATAGTCTCTTAATGAGATGAATTCAAGATAACTCTAATGAACTCATCTCCTGAAGAAATGGGTTCATGTCTTTACCTGGTCTTTTTAGAAAACAAAGTGAAATTATCTATTTTTAGGATTATTTTTATCTAACATCATTTTTATAACCTTTTTTAAAATATAATTATTCTTTTCCTTAACCTCTTTCGCTTCCCCAACTTGACCTATCTAAATATTGTGTAAAAGGACAAAATGTTAAACATCCAATCACTAACGTCATTTTTATTTTACTGAAATATAACAAAGTTGAAAAGGAAAAGCAATTTGTTGGTCCCAAATAATAATCAAGAAGGGGGTTGAATTGATTATTACAAATTTTTTACCTTTAAAAATTAATCCTCTTTCAATTTTGAAAAACGAGAACAATATATCAATATAGCAAATATGAAAATAAATTGTGTAAAAATAAAAGATAAGGAGAAAGAAGATCAGGCAGCTATTTATAGTGGTTCCGCCTTGTGCGTCAGTCCACTCTTCCAGCTTAGAGCCGAGGACCCGGTTATCCTACAGGTTTTGTTCCACTATATCCAACAAGAACAAATTACAAGCTTGTACAATTCTCTCTGCTCGATTCTCACAGCTATCCTCTAGCTACAACCTATCTATAGAGTCTAAACTTGTAATTGAACTACCACTCAAGAAGGCAACAATACGTTCCTTCTGTCAATAACAAATTAAATAAAAAACTAAAGAGAATGAAGCTAAGAGATCAGCTCGCAAAAGTAAAAGTTTAAGAAAAGTCTCTATAAAATGAAACTCCTGTACTTTACTTTGTATAAGCTTCTAGTTCTTTTCTTTTGGTAGATACGAGAGGAATTTTGTTTGCTACGTGAAAGATAACTGATCACCCTTCTTTCTCTATCTTCCTTAAGTTATATCATACTTCATTTAACGTTAAGAAGATAAGAATTCAATCCAAAGAATTTCGGTATGAAAATCTTTTGAACTCTATCTTGATTTGAAATTTGAATATCATTGAACTTCTTTCAACGGTTTGATGATAGACGTATCCAACTTCTGCTTGTTCTTGTGATTTAAATTCGAATAGAAAATGACGATAACTAAATGGATAAACTTATCTTGATCTTTGTAAAATTTATATATGTGTTTATCTTGAACAATTCAAATCAGCCAACTGTGGATAAGCCTTGAAGATAGTCATTGATATTTTTCTTCCTGTTGTGATCGTAATCTGTTTATTTTCAAACGTAATCTTTTATTTGTTTTGAATGCACTTGGAATGAGAATAAGGTCTGCTTGATTTTCGTGATTCATCCAACTCTGATTATACTTCATTTATATAAAGTTGTTCTGCTAGAGATAGACTTCCGTTGTTTCCGTTGCTTATATTTCGGCCTTTACTTGATCTTCAATGGTTTTTTTATTTGTAGATAACATTGATCTTGTTTTGGTCAGATTCCAGATAAAAGATAATCTTTCTTTTGTCATAACACCATGTAATCCCTTTGTCTTGATTTAAAGTCTGTCCAAATCATACCTTGTCTTGCTCTCAAGTAAATTTTTTCGCTTGGAGAGAGAATAAAATTTGTTTGAATCCCCGTTGGATATAATCCTTCTTTAGTGGATCAAATAAGTATATTACCCAAATATACTTATTAACTTGGAGCTAAGCCTTCAAAATCATGATTGTACTGATATGAAATATTGTACGTTTTATTGGAGAAGATGAATAATAAATATTTCTGACTCAGAAATGCTTGTTCAAAGTTCTTGTAAAGGTTCTATAAAAACTTCTGTATTTCTGGAAAAACCTTTATCCTTTAACCAAATTTCTGGAAAACATTATGTGTTTCTCTTGTTACTTAAAATGTCTTTGAATATATCATTCCTTTTATCAAGCATCAAAAACATCTTTCATATCAAATCATGTAGTTCCTATATAACTCATTTAATTGCTCATAAATATTCAGAAGGTTCTGTGAATTCCTCTACACACTAATAAAATAATTAGTTCTTTTAATATTTTGTTATCATCAAAACTTTAGATAAATAGAATCAACAAATTCCTTTGTCGTATGATTTGAAGTATTTTTGGGGAAAAAAGTTGTTTTTTATATGGAATAACAATTTTTCTAGTTAAGGGGAAAAATAGAGATTCTTTATCAATTTCACCTTATATGGAATAGGCATCCCTTATGTAAAAATTTTTTACAAACCAAAACAAGAGAATATAGCCATTTCATGGTAATAAAGACAAAACACCATTTATGTTCCTATCAACCGAACATAAAATATAAGATTTGTTCGCTCCAACTTTTTCTGGCTAGTTTGGCATATTATTTTTGTTATTTACAAACAGATGTTTGTTAAGAAATGAATACAAATAAAAAAAATAGACATTTTTATTCATAAACAGATCAAAAACATTATATACAAATAAGATATAGATGTAAATTAGATAATCTAAATAGACCTAGTGTATGAATTATGTCTAAGGAGAGATTGTTCAGGTAAATTTATATATATATATATATATATTAATATGAAGTATAATTATCTGTTAATGAGAAAATAAAAAAGTTAAAAAAAATATGAAAACCAATTTCTAATAGACATATAAGAAAAGGAATCACTTGCTATAATAGTATAACAATTCCATCAGTCAAACAATACGGATACAAATACAACTTTAGAAAACGTAAAATAATAATTATAATGGAAATTAATTCCATGAATTGTCCTCATGTTATTTAAGCTCCATTATATTTTATATGCAGGAGTCCTATTATTGTATTTTGTAAAAAAAAAACCTAATGAAAAAAGTAATCAAAATAGGTGGTTTGGAAATAACAATAAGACCTTTATTATTATTATTATTATTATTATTATTCCCAAAATGCAAAAGCTGAAGGGCACATTTTTGAAGCCTATATTAGGTGAAGAAGTCATATACAAATGCAATGCTTCGGAGTCAAGTTCCCATGATGTCCATATAAACTTGAATTATATATGTGAAAAAACAATCGTCAACCTTGTACGCTCATTTGTAGAAAGCAAACAGGACTTTTGGGACCCAATTCACCAACATGCATTGCATTCTTTTGTGAAAAAATGAAGAGTTGATAACCCAGCTGTTTTCTGACTTTGGTAGTACATATCACGGGGTTCAACTTGGAAAGAGTCTAAATATGGGTATGCTACACCTAAGAAAGAGTAGCTGGGTTGAACTCGTGTGTGTGGTAAGTTTTTAAAACAAAACATGGCTAATAGCACATCATGTGTAGGTCCGATATGACTGCTGTCATAATGAAGTTAGTAAGCATATTGATGTCACTAGTTCTTATTTGGTAGATGCTAGAGAGAAAGTAACTAAGTTGGACTCGTGCACAAACTTGCAAATAATCATGGTTAGTGGCACGTCGGATTTAGATCCGAAATGGCCATTCAAATGCTTAAATCAGCAAAGATGTTGATCTGAGTATAAGTGATGGATATGATAAGTTCTAATCCGATAGAAGCTGTTGAGAGCAATTGGGTTGGATTTGTGTGAGTGGTAAGCTTGCAAAAAAGAGCATGATTATTGGCTCGTCAAGTTTGCGCTTAGTATAACCACTCTGATACAAGTTAGCAAACATATTGATTTAAGCATAAGTGATGGATATGAGAAATTCTAATAAGATAGAAATTGGAGAGAGAATAATCGGGCTAGACTTTTGCATGTGATAAAGCCATTAAAACAAAACTCTATTGAAAATATATAAAAATAGTTAACATATCAATTAATTTTTTATGATAATAATTTTTTTAAATTAATATAAGACAATCTAAACCATCATTCTATTATTAAACTACAATAATCAATGATCTTATAACATCCTAGATTTTTCAAGTAAAAAATATGATATTTGAATTCCTCGTCCCGTTATAATGATAGAAAGAAATATTAAACTATGATAAGTTAATATAACAAAAGTTTAATTTTGATACGAATGCATTATAAAATAATCAATTGAAGGGTTGCGAAATAATTTGTTGCAAATTTTGAAACGGATTTTCGGTTGTATGCTATTTCCCGAGTTGGAAATTATTGCTCTATGCACGTGTAACGTGTATATAATTGAATCACGAACCTCTTCCCCGATAATTGATCCTTGGCATGTGGACATTTTGGGTTGGAAATTCCCAAACCTAGTCGTACAAGAAGACCTGCTACTTCGTTTGATCTATCTCGACTTGTTCTTTAGTCCGCACTTGTTTTAATTTATTGGTTTAGATTATTCCTTGAACCTAGACATCAGATTAAATTATTCACTTGTCTTTATATATATATCATATCGAGGATGTATGTGGTCTACTCGCCCACGGCTCTATCAACTATGATTTTTTCTGTTGGTTGGAATTTACGAGATTCGTGATGCATTGGATATCCAACCATCTTCGTTTAGTAGAAATTCTACCCACTCAGTATATGCAATTTATGTCTAGAGAGAAATGAAAATTCTTCCATGGGAGTTATAGAAACGCCTTTTTTAACATCTTTATATGCTGATTTATTTTTATTTTAATTCGTATTATCTAAATGAAGATGTGATATATATATATATATATATATATGCAGGAAATAAGCAAAATTCATCAAAATGAAGGAAGTCCACCGGAGTTAACTTATAGCTAACTTGTAATTTGGAAGGGAAGTTATTAGAGATATTTTTTCAGAGAAATGATATGATAATTGATGTTTTGCTTTAATTGTACAGAAGACATTATCCATAAAGGCATGTCTACATTACTATAACATTGTAATGTTTCTCATGTTATTGCTCGTGCATTGTGCATGCATGTAATTATCAAGTAAAGATAATAAATTCACTTTAAAAGATTATCATAATTAACATTAACTTACACATTAATAAATTGTCACAAATATAAGGAAATAATATCATTTCACTACATAAAAATATATCAAATTTATAGATCATTTATGTGACTTTAGAATGGTTCTTAATGAAACGCTATGTATTAAGAGAGAGTTATAATCTTAAATACAAGAGAAACATTTTGAATATATATGAAGATTTGTTCTACTTCACAATAAATTATGCAATGCAAATTCCAACACTTCCATCATTTGTTTAACCTCTTATTAAAAGTCTCCGAAATAGTATATACTAGTGAAGCCTCAAACTATGCAAGATCACAATTATTTAAATTTATACATATAGGCAAAATAATATATTTACTCAAATTTTACCACAATTAACATATACTAACATTGTGTATTTATAAAACGGTTAAAAAGATGGTATAAGTACTATTACTTATTTAATCTATTGTACTTATGAGTATTGTTGGCCTTTCCCCCACTTGTGTATGGAACCATATTATAAAAATTTTAACTCTTTAAAATATCTATAGTAACTGGTAAAGTCCATCAGTTTGGTCAAAAAGTTTGGGGGCGATGATGCTTCTTTGTCGGTGATGTCGATGAGAAAATCACCTTAAAAAGTAATGCAGTACTTAGAACTTATTACGTGTCCACTGAGGATTAAAAAATTTTGATACATAAGAGTCAGATGGCTACAGATTATATGAGATCTTATTTTATATACTATGTAAATGAATTTTTAAATTTTTGATATCGAAACCAATTATAGAATATATATTATATATATATATATATGGGAACTACTCTAAATTTTATATCTTGTACTTATAAGTTATACGGTATAAATACCTTGTAGAATGTGGAAAACTTTTTATTTCATTTTTTATATTAATTTTTTACATCAGCCGCCAACGATCTATCAAATTTTCTATATATATTTAATTTGGTAATTTCAATAATTTAATTATTTTTTTCAATAAAACATTCTCACAAAGGTATATACCATAAACCTAGTAAGATAACTTCAAACAATTTACCATAGAATTTCATTTTAAAAAATCAATATAACAAAAAAGACTAGCTAAATTTGAACAATTGCAGCTTAAATACGGTCATTATAGGCTTCGATTTGAGCATGTCTTAAATTAAAAATATAATTTTATTAATATTATGTTTAATTATTGATTAAGAATTTTTACATTGCAAGTATAGGGCATTCTAAAATTCACACCCTACGTTTTTATGGTACAATTTTAGGATGGGTATAAAATACGAAGGCAATTTATAATGAAATTATTGTAACCAACTATAGTAGTATTAATAAATAGATAAAGTGTCAAATTTTTATCAAATCTTACTTACTATTTGATATTATATAACATCTTACTTCTAGTAAATCTTTCTTCCACTCTTTCAACATCATGGCATGAGAGGGAAGAAACTTTTCTAATGGGATGCAAGTGTTAGGTTAAAATTTTCAAAATGAAAAATATGTCAATGATTTATACTAAGGAAGATTATTAACGCTAATATCTTAAGATTTTTTTTATAAATACTATATCAACATATTAGTATATCCCTTCACAAAATTAATTTATAGAATTTCCCTCTATTGAAGACTTTTTCCTCTCCTTAACAAATGGTATAAGAGTAGATGGTTTTATTGGAACACTTCCATAGTTGTCCCTTCTATTGAAAAAAAAAAAATTATAATCCTTCACAAGATCAATTTATAGAATTTCTCATTATTAAAGCTTCCTCCATCCTTAGCACTTTCTTATATAAATCCACTGGCTACGTTACTTAGCACACCAATTACATATGACTTATGGGTGTTTTTTTTTTTCCTCTTAATACAAGCAGGGCAACAATTATGTTTACGATTTGTGTGAAATAAGAATGTTATTTAGTTTTCCTTATCAATAAGAATAATCGCTATAAGAAAAAAAATTAAACTTTACAGGCAGAAATTCTAAATGAAAATTGGTAAAAAAAAGTTATATTTCTACAAAAACAATTAATAATGATGATTTCTGCAACAAAAATTTTATTTTAAAGATAAAAATTATGTCTTTAAACCTTAATTTTCTTGTAGTAAATTTAATTTGAAAATAAATTGAAAATTTTGTTGATAAATAATATCAATTTGACACTAGTGTTATGAATAATCCAATCATCTTTATGTAATCACCCCTTAGCTAACATGATATATAGTAAAATCTTTAGAGAGAAGGTTCGAGTATATTCCATTTAAAAGGAAAGCAGTGATCATACCATTAGTATTTAATTGTTTTGTATTTGAATTAGTGAAAAATATATACTCGATATATAGTATGTACATATATTTTTATTAAGGATTAATTATAAAAATATGATTTGTATTTTGACTAATTTGCAAACACATAATTTTTGTTATTATTATTATTATTTTATTATTATTTACAAATAAATGACCTGGATTTCATATTTAATAATTTTAGAATTACACATGTCAATATTTTATTGTCCATAAAAATTATTGTTTTCAATTTTCTCATTTTTTAAAAAAATAATTTTTAATATTTTATTTATTTAATTTTATTTAGTTATAATTTTATTAAATTAATTTTTTAGACCAATAAAACTCTAACACATATTCATCTAATAGTAGTTAATTATAATGACACTTTTATATAAGATCTAGATCACTTATTTAAAAAAAAAAATTAACATAAATTATATATTTATAAATTGATCAAAATAAAAATCATATTTTTATAATTAATCTTTTTATTACATGATATAACTTGGGAAAAATGTGATCAAACAATCCACTTCATCAAAAAAGTTAGTGTTGGTATGCAAATTCGATATTTATATCGTGACAAAACGTGCGGATATTGGATTTCAACGCTGGCCGTACAAAATTCTGTTTTTGTTTCGTCAAAAAACTAGATTAGTCCGCGACTTTACGAATAAGTTACGTAAGGAAACATGTCATATACTTAAATACATTATTGGCATGGTAAATCTTGTCCTTTCAGATATATTAGCTTTACTGGCTGCTAATAAAGTATCCTAAGGTAGAAAGTACTCGTCAATAATCGAACCCTTCTTTGACACGTGATTCGGATATGATCGAGGCCTCGAGACTCGTATAAACATTGGAATTAATCATCGTATCATCCGTTTATGGAACATTTGACGTCTATTTTCAAAAACAAGCTGTTTTGTTAAGTAGCTTACCATCATAAAAATTTAATAAAATAAGTGCTGTAGGTAAGGCATGAAGGAGCGGCTCTCTTTACAAACTACACCACTTCTATTCACCCTCCTTAAGTTTCAGTGACGTTATATGGATTATTATAGGATATTCAACTTATTCAACCCATTGTAAGCTTGTTATAGGATTTTAAGATAGATTTATAAAATTTTTTGTGACTTTATATTGTTTAGGATTCGGTCATGGGTCATAGTTAGGTTTGGTTCGGGACACTAAACCAAGCCATATAGTTCGAACCGAGCTGAACTGTTTTATATTTTTAAAAAAAAAATTAAACATATTATTTTTACTTTAATTTTTTCATTAAAAAAATTAAAGTTTTAAAAATTTATGCTTAGATATGTATCATTCATGAGAATAAAATTAGATTTGTCAAATTATGTTTTAATTGTTATGTTATCTACAAATAAGATAGATTTTAGATTTTAACCTCTGGTTTTTACTCCTGAATATATTTCTTCCTTTTGTCTTACTAATTAATCTACTTCTATTGTTTAGTTACTTATTGATTTACATAATTGATAATATGTAATTAAAAGCATACATCAAATTAAATTTTGTCTTATATTGGAAGAAAGTCTAGTATTATTATAGCTTGAGCCAATTCAAAAAAATGAGACTAATCACGATTATAATTTTATAATATATGAAATCATTTTTTCCTATAAGTTTTACATGTTTATTTGGTAAATAATTAATTTTCAAATATTATTGTTTATATTTGCATTAGTGATTTAAAAAAAATGTAATGTAAGATTTGAGATAGAATTTATTTTTTATTTTATAAATAAAAATGGTTGAAACCACAAACCAAACAATTTTTTTTGTTTGAAAAAATTATAAACCAAACCCTATGGTTATGTTCGAATTTAAAGTAAAAAAAAACTATAAAATATGGTGCAGTTCGGTTCGAGGAGCAAACCGAATCGAATCATACCGTGCACACCCCTAATCATAGTTATGACCCGATGGAAACTTGACTCAATAAATTATAATAAAATCTAAAAAAAATAATTATAAAAATTTAAATTCAAAACTAAAACAAAAATCCTAAGTAAAATATCTTGAGACATAATTTTAGTAAAAGATGATTGTGTGAATTATCAATTAAGATATTATTTTTATAATTTAATTAGATCCTTGAACAATCTACACATGCATATTTTTTAATGTTCACGTCATCTTTCTACTTTTACCATGGAGCCCCTAGTATAGATTTTATAATGTACACTAAAAATGTTATCTAGTAGAATTTTTTTCTCCTTTTTCTCAATTGAAATAAATAACATGAAATGAGTGAATTCTAAGATTTTGTCACATTGACATAAATCTTTAAAAAATAAAAGCAAACAAAAATAACATTTAAAATAAGAGAGAGACCTTATAAGGGTAGGGCAGGTTTTGGAATAATAATAAAAGGGTTTCGAGGTGGGTTAGGGACATCCTACAGGGGAGCGAGCTGATTCGGATTTTATATGACTACTTCCAAACCCGCTTCGATTGTATCCCACCTTGAGTTACATGTAAAACTATATAAAGCAGTTTATTAAGTTCCACAGTTTTATAGTGTTTAGGTAGCTAGCTCATGAAATCTAATTAATCAAGCTATCCACTAAAGTTTAGGTGTAGGTCGACTTTGAGATGAGTTTGATTGTAAACTATAATTTTGTTAGAAGAAAATATCTTTAAAATCAAACAAATATACACAACGTTATCAAGCATCATATTCATATTCAGTTTAATTCAAACTAAAAGACTTGTTTATACTTAGTACCATAAATGAATTGAATTGAGATGATATAGTGTTCAACCTTGAACGCCAATCTAAATTTTAGAGCTTGTGTTTCATTCAAACTTAATGAAATTTGAAATTTTGAGTTTAAGCTTTACTACAAATATCACACAACAAGGTCAAACTCAATCTAAATAAATTTGTTTAAACTTGATTTGTTTATTAAAAAAATATTTTTTCTTTTTCAATTAAAATAAACTAATATCCTAACGTAACTACAGTTCGAGTAACATTTATATTTGGCTTTGATTTTGATTAGACTCATAAGTAGGTCAAGTCAAACATCATAAAACTCAAATTTGACTTTTTAAATTACTTGAGTAGCTTAAGTTCAAGTCTACATTAGTCATTGTTGGCTCAAACCTAAACCTAAACTCAAAACAAATGCTCTTAAGTTGAGTCAACCTTAAATAAACGTTAAGTTAAATTAAAATAACTCAAGAGTAATAATGTTACAAAGTACTGAAATAATGTCACAAAAAATAGACCATATTAAGATAGTATCCCTTAAAAAGGAAAAACAAAAATGCACACAGCTTCTCTTTAATACGTGATCTTTACTTGGAAACTATATGCAAATTGTGAGATCTTCCCACCTGTTTATCTTGACTATGCCTAGATATTTGGTTTAGGTAAAGGTACTAACTAATCCAAAGATAATTCATTCAATACATTGTTATCAATATGAATGTTAACTAGAATAATGCAACATCTTTAAGGAACAATCTAGAAAATTAAGCATTGCACTATTGTCCATTTTGTTCATCGTTTTGAGGTCGTTTTAACATCTTATTTTGATTATTTTTAAATAGATATTTATCAAAAAAGATGCAGCTGAAAAATAGACATTTTTACTTATAAACAGATCGAATAGACCAGATACAAATACAGATTAGATACAAAGACTAAAATCATTGATGAATTGATGCAATGAAGCATAAAGCTATTGTGAAATCCTAAAAATTCGCTAATTTTTCTCTCTAAATTCTCTCTATAACAGAATGTTTCAATAATCTCTATTCTATTCCTCTATTCTATTCTATACATTTTTGTTCTTGTTGCTGGAATGGTTCTGGATTTCTAGATGGATGCAAGATGGGTATTTATAGCCTGTTGATTTCATCCTCCCCGTTTTGCCCTTAGTTGTGCTGAAGAGAGGGCTGAAAAGTAAAGGGACTTGTTTCTCTCACATTCGACCCAAACTTTCTTTATTTGCTTTCATTTCTCTTAAATTAATGAGCTCTTGAACTTGAAATGAATATTTAACAAATTAAGTATCCTTTTCTTGATTAAATTACAAAACTTACATAATAAATATATCCAAATAAGCACAAAGAATTTGGGTGTTTTGACACTCATCAGTCATCATCCTCACATGTACACTCTCCCACCAACCTGAGTGAGACCACCCCTCACTTAATCTGATCTCACTCAAGCATCAACTCCTTTATCTACATCGATTGCGCTAAGCATCACATATTACACAATCTCACCAGCTACGCCATCTCACCTACTACACTGTCGGTGTCTACGCCTAAGGAATCCTTTATAACAAAAGGAAGACTTAGGTGTTTACCTAAAGGAGATTCAAACTAAGTTTTCATGGGAATACTAGATTTGAAATTCCCATATCATCGATGCATTACTGCAAAACCTTACCATAAGGATTATGCAAGTCCTGAATTCACGAGATTCAATGACAAGAATGGGAGCACCAAAAAACATTTGTTAAAGTTCATTAAAACACTAGAGGTATATGGATTTGATGATGATCTCAAGCTCAAAGAATTTTCTAAATCACTTACTAAGAAGCATAGACCTAGTATGTCAATCTCCTCTAGGGTCGATTGATTTAATGGGGGACAATGTGCAAACTCTTCTTGGAAAATTTTTTTCAACCAAGAATGGTTTACAATCACTAACATGGGAGGGCACGTCAAATGCCAAAACAAGATCTTATGGACTACATAGAACGTTTTGGAGAGCACTCCTTAGATATCTAAGATATTTATGATGAAAAAGAATTAGTGAAGAGTTGCATCCAAGGGATGCTCACCGAATACGCTGTCCACCTTGAGAATCTTAATCTAAGCTCCTTCATTGCTTTCATTGAGAATACGCAAAGGACCAATAATTCCGTAGCAAGACAAAGCATAGAAAGTGGAAGGTTTGGAAATAGAACAACAATCGATAGCTCAGTTTGAGGAGAAAGCTCCACAGACAACAAGAGGCTAAGGAATGATAAACCAAAGGGCTCTACATCAACCCTTTCGTTCCCATGCCCAATGGGAAAGGTTCACGCAATACTTGATCAGTGGTTATAGGATGAGAAAATCAGGATCCCAAGAGTTAAACCTTTACCTTCCACTAAAGAAAAGAAAAACCGTAATTTTTATAGGTTCCATAGAATAGTTAATCATCCCACTAAGGATTGCTGGACCCAGAAAAAGATATTCAATGATCGAATAAAAAATGAAGAGCTCATCATTGAAGACAATGACATCCGAAACAATCCACTTCCTACACATAACAACCCACGTAGTATGTGAATACCATTACTTATGACTTTACAACAACAATGACAATAGAATGTAGTTAATAGAGACATATGAAAAAAAAGAGGCTAAGCACTTGGAGGCAAAATGAATGGGGATGTTAATAAAATTCTAAGATTTATTTTTTCCTATAGCAAAATGTTCGCTCTGATTTTTTTAAAATTTTTTTAAGAAGCAAAGCAATGCATGTCTCCCAAACAATAAAGGATAGTCTTTTTTATCCTATTATGATATCTTCTTATAGCAATAAAAAATGTGTTCATTCATTTTTTTTTCTATCATTTCTAAGTTATTTAGAAAGCAACACTTCAAGCAACAAACGGTTAAGTATTGGGAAATCTCCCCTTAATCCACTAATGCAAACACTATGGCATCGGACCTCTATTACACATGATACAATCGTTGCTTAAGTGCGATCAATTATTTTATCATTGCTAACTAGTAAGAGCATCTACTTCTAAGTGCATGGTGATAAATTAATCTCACATACTGCACACTGGTATCAGCAATGTCCCCTAAGTGCATGGTGATAAGCCCATTGATTACTTTGATACTCTTCTGGATTGAATCTTTGTAATCTAAATTTTCTTAGTAACTTATGCCAAGTAGACAAATACTGAGAAGTACCTCGTTGACTAAATAGAGTTGAACTCCTAATGTCAAGTAACGAATGTCATTGTCACTGCTTAAGCATGATTGAATACTTCACTAAAGTGGTCATTCAAATGCCACTATCGGCAAGCAAGAGCCTAGCTCCAAAGCATTACATGCTCTAAGAGGTTCCTTAGATCACTGAGTCAAAGCAAGCCTCATGCTCATGAAAGTTCTACAAGAAGTCCCTTAGATCATTAAGTCTAAGCAAGCTTCACACCTATGCATATTTCTATAAGAGGTCCCTTAAATCATTGAGTCTAAGCAACCCTCATATTCATGATAATTTCACAAAAGGCGCCTTTAGATCATTTGAATCAAAACAGCCTTACGATGCTAATATGCTTAACAACCTATAGGAGGTCGTGTCAATTATAACCATAATATCTAATACATTGCTGCTACTTAGTAAAAGCATGGTCTCCTAGGTGTGCAATAATACAACTATGACATGCTGACTAGTGGAAGCATAGTTTATCAAGCGCATGGCAACATGATGTCATACCTAACATGGTGCAAAATATTACGTTGATAATCTGTCATGAATGGTTAAGTATTAAGAAATGCCCTCTTAACCAACTTTGCTCAATTACTTAGGTGTCGAACCTATAAGGCTCATAACACTATCGCTACTTAAAGTGCGATCGATCAATTGCTCTAAGTGCCTATCATATTTTTGCTAGCAAGTGAGAACACTACTCCAATGTGTAACATTATAGTTGTATTAACTTTCATCACTCTATAAATCGTTGCTACTAAGTGAAAGCATTGCTTCCTGAGTGTAAGCGTATACTACATATAGCCTAAGTGGCATTTTGACGTTCATTGACATGAACAAATAAGAAAAAATCATATTCATGCAAGTTTACAAGAGGTCTCTTAGATTATTAACTCGAAGAATCTCCTTTATCATGCTACTTTGCACTAATGCGACTACGTCGAGCTTTACTCCCAAGCGCATAGTTGTCATTACAAAGGACTTTCTTGGTAATTGTATGTGATGCTCAGACATGGCTACTATATCGCCCCATGAGATGAATGCTACTATTATTGCATAGCGACCATTACTTTAGGAAAGCTATAAATAGTCTCCATTAGTGATGAAGCCTGTCATGATATAACATGTAGAGTGGTAGCCAATCTTCAAATATCTACTAAGTAGTGAATTGTGTAGGAGTGAGATGACATGCTCCTCCTAAAGCAGTTCAACTTTCTCAAAGATAAAACAGATATGACAAACAATAATTGAGGGAGGAAATTCTATAATATGTGAAGTATTTTGAAACATGGAACAGTTCTTCATCAGCCTATGATATGAATGGTTGAATATAACGATGCAACAAGATTGGTAACCCTACATGGACTTTGAAAGCTTGGTATCAGTTGCCTTACTTAACAAATTGTTAAAGTTCTTTAAGCCATCACTATGCCACTAGGAGAGTGTCCTTAAGTGATCTCTCATGACTCATGAAGATGTTGAGTTGTGGGGGTAATATCTATATGCAAACCTTTACTAAGCATTCTCAAGATATATATTAAAAGTGGTAGCAACAACTACGTACGATTACTAGCACTTTGGGGGAGGAGAAGTATAGTCATATACATACATGATGAAAAGTGGTACTACTCATGAATTCAGATCAACAGCATGAGGCATACATAACAAGTGTATCAACATATATCAAAATTATCAACATTTAAATATTCAAAACAAAACATACAACAACTAAGAAGAAAGCAATAAGTGAACCCATGCATGGTTAGGGGCATTAAACAATAAAGAGTGTCTCCTCTGCAATATTGGAGCCTCATAATCATTCACCAAATGACCCTTGCACAAGATGAGAAAAAGTCCTCTCTTATAGTGGTGTGGTTCCAAGATCGCCACGTAGGCGAGTGAGACAAAAACAACTGAGGAGAGCCTCTCATGTAGCAATGCAGTGCCAAGGTCATCACGTGGGAATGGAACACTAATGCAATGTGCAGTTCTAAGATTGTCACATAAGGTTTGGAAAATAGATGGCCAAGAGTGTCATCATACAACATATGGTCCCAAGATTACCCTCTATGCAATCGAGGCACGAACATCAAAATGTTTCCTCTTAAGATCGTGAGGCACCATGGTCATTAAGTGAATGAGTGGAGTACAAGACAATAAAGAGTGTGTGCTCTTACATCATAAAAAGGCTGATGGCATTAGTATTAAATTATTCTCACACACACTCAAACAAGGTAAATCAGCAATAAGTAGAATATAAAAAAAAATTACCAAGAGCATGAAGGTTATCAATGGTACCATTACCAAAAATATCAAATTATCAAGAACATCAAAATTTTCAAAATTTATATGATATAAAAAGGACGATTATTCCACATGGTGATTTCACTTCAAGATGCAAAAATTATCACCAAGGATAAAGGGCTTATTTGAATGTTATATATATATATATATATATATATATTATCCAAGTCTACGTTCTTAAATCAAGGAAGCAATGGAATTATATATACGTATATATATAGCTACGGGTCATGGCCTCAACTATAGCAATCGTGTTAATCAAGAATCCAGCCATTCTTTCTAGAAAAATGATGTTTATAGAATCTAGTTTCTAGGTAGACAATGTTGTTTGTCAATCGAACTTTCTCTGGAAGGAATTAAAAGAAAGATATTAAAAAAAAAAAAAGAAAGAAAAAAGAATCAATCAAACCTGGTTTGGTAATTGGGATAAGCACACTCTGGTTACTGTTGTATTCCTATTGTGGAAGTATGACTTGCCGACCGCCACTATTGCTACCGAACCGTGGAATAAGCTAAAAGTAGAGTAGAAGATATAAAAAAAAAATAATAATAAAATAAATAAATAAATAAATTAAAGCTAAAAAGAGAGAGAGAGTAGAATACATGGAATACGCCAATGATTGGACCAGACCGTGGAGTATGCTAGTGATTGCCATGAAAGCCACTGGTGTGCAAAAGGAGAAGAAAAGAATAAAGATGATAATAAATAATAAGTAAACCGACGAGAGACCATGGGGTAAAACAGAAAACCTGTTGAAAACTTGCGATTCAGTTGTGATGAACAAGGAGTAATTCGAGGCATGAAAACATGGCCAAAACGGACAACATGAAAATAGTGGAATCAAATTGTTTTCGGTTGCAGTTCGAACGACATTCAATGGAACCGTATATCTTTTGATATATGTGGCATTGTTATATAATATATATATATATATATATATATATTATCTTTTAAAGAAGAAACGAATTATGATAAAGTGGAAAGAGACAAAACAATATCTTTTTGATCTGGTTAACGTACTCAATTTGTGTCCTTACTCGGGCTTTAAAAAAAAAAAAAAAAAGGGGAATGTGGTAAACCATCTTCATGGCGAAAATATATGATGCCTAGAGTCAATCAATCGTTTGCCGCAAACAATTATTAAATCTGGAATGGATGGATTTCTCTCTAACTTTACGACAGTTCAACTTTAAGGGAGTATTACTCTTCACACAAATGGAGTTATGAAATGTATAAATTGTCAAAAAAAAAAAAAAATTATTTGGGTCCATTTTGGCATGGACCAAACTGCTACACTATCTGTCAAATTATATGGGGTAAAAAATGATCGTTTTCCATGAAGTACCGGATCATGACATTTTCCATTATCAAGAAAAATTATATTATAGAATCTTTGCCTACTTTGTAATTAGGAAGAGGCCGAATGAGCATGTGAAAAGTCATATATTTGCAACGTGGATGTCAAATAATTCTATGGCCTACTATAAAAATCTCATGATTTTTGGGTGCAAAATCATTAGGAGATAACTAGGGCAATTGTGAAACTGGAATGATCCTACGAGATCGCAAACTACAATACAATTATATGCAATAAAGCGAGTTGCAATGCTGGCATTTGACTTTTACTCAATGACTCATTCATGACAAGTGAAGTCTTCAACTCTATGAAAGCACTTGGCAATAGCATGTGCCGAGTATTGATTAAAGTATGCATAAATATGACTAGTGCTCAAAATACTTAGACTTCGTCTAAAAAATTTTGGTTAAGGGCAAACTATAAATGGGCTTACAATATAAATATTATTATTTATTTATTTGAACTTGACTATCAGGCTAAGTGACAGGGCTTGGCCAGTCCAATTCAGTAACTGGGATGACCAATGGAGTTTTCATAATAGGCTTGGAGTAGAGTCCATTGAACTAGCATGTTCGTCCCCCAACCTTTCTCAATCTGGCCCATGTACTAAAAAGGACTCATTTTGGTAGTTAGAGATGTAATCGGGTAAGTCGTAATAGGGTTTCCGACCCTCCCAATCCATTAAAAACCCTACAGGAATCAACCCTCTAGAGTTTTAGGATTGAGTTTATATATCTAGTAAAAACCTAGTTATAGGGTTGGATTTCGATCATATAACAAACCAAATGGACACCCGATAACCTGGTACCATGATTTAAAAAAAATAAATAAATAAAAACATTACTAAAGGAAAAAGTAGAGGAAAGGAAACATGGAGGAGTTACCATCTTTTCTACCTCCTACAAATTTTTCTCTTTTTTGTTTACTAGACTAGTTAAGGATTTTAGAACTTTTAATTAAAATCTATCGAAGTCATATTTACTTTAGTATTGTTTGATGTATTATATTTTTATCCCCAACATGAAATTTAATTTAACTATGTTCTTGCATAAGTCTCTTAGATGAGAACTGGTGTAATAACCATGAATTCCCAATATCATGTTATATATGTGTGTTAATAGTTTTGCATATTAGAATAAATAAATAGCAAGTATGACATATAGATTAAGTAGCATAATTTAATGCATGTGTTTTAGGAGTGTAAAATATATGTGTTTACGTTAGTATAAGAAGTGCTTAATATAAATATATAGGTATATGTATTTATATTATTAAGAATTATGTTTAGTTAATGTGGTTGGATGAATGATGAAGTGAGTTAAATTTAATTTAATGCATGTTGCATGTATGTGTCAGTGTGAGTGTGATGGCAGATTTTTTGAACCTAAAAACAAGCCCAAAGCCTTGTTCCAATTCAAATCAATGAAGCCCACATAAAGCTCAACTTAAGCCCAATTAAAAGCCTTGCTAATGTGCTGCCTTTAGAGTCAAAGAAGGGATAAGAACAAGCCAAAAATCTTACAATTTTTCGTCCAAAATCAGACCCTCTTCAAGATAGCCCTCTAAACATACTCAAACTTAACATTTTTCTCTTCCAAAGCCACTCTAACATCAAGGTGCCGTCCCTCACCCAAATTCCTACAAGTTTAGCCATTAAGAGTGTTGGAATCTCTCATAATATTTTGATGATAACAAAAAGGAGTAAAAGTCTTTTTAACAAATAAATAAAGTATAGCAATCAAAACCAAAACCAAAATATTTCATGATTGAACTAATCATCAGATTTTTTAGAAATTGTTTCAGAAGGTAGTTCAGAGTCATTTTCAGAAGGTATTTCAGATTCATTTTCAGAAGGAAGATCAGAAACTAAATCTGTTCCAGAACAGAAGATGCACAGAATGTTGCGAATTTATTTATACCTTATCATCTGAAGGCCTGACTCCACGAAATGAATATATTTGGGTAGTATATTCATTTTGTTCCACTAAAGTTGGATAAAATATCCAAGGGGATTTTTTCATCAATTTTATTATAAGTTACGTCTATTTAATTTTTTTGAGGAAGAAGATCGTCAGATTTTTATGTTTCACGTGGTCAGCAAATTCCTAAAGATAAGGGATATATTTTACCAAGTTCATGTTGGTTCAAATTTTCGAAACGAAGATCTTTTAAAGCTTATCTTCAAGGATAAAGGATATCACTATTTTTATGGGATAGTTTGTTGAAGTATTTATCCAAATTGTTATGGATAAACATATCAAGATATATGAGACATTATCAGATGACGGCATCAACGAAATTTGGATAAAGCTAAGAAGATTATTCGGGATTGATCATACACGTAACAGACACTTCAAAGGAGGGAATTTGCCAAGTCAAATATTTTCAATTTGAGAAGAATTCGAATTGTTTTGAACGACTTCTTTGCTAGCCGTTGAGATAAAACAATATATAGAGGAAGCACAACAACAAGGAAGATATGATGAGAAGAACGAATCTTGCTCTAACTCTCTGTTGAAAGAAAAAGTCTTCGAGTGCATTTCTCTCAAAAGTCCTTGCGTTACAAAGTGTTCACAATATTTTTGTTCGAAAGATAGGATATTTATTGTATTTCCTTGATTGAGTATCATTCAATTTTTTGAGTGAGGTTGAGTGTTGCAAGTTATCTGTTAGACCAATTGTGTGTTATAGGATAACCATGAGAATTGGGACAGAGTGTATTGTAGCCAAGAGGATTGGCAAGACAAGCTTGTAACTTTTGATTTTGGATATAGTGGAACAAACCGGTGTGGAATACCGGGTCCCCAACGTGGAGTTGGAAGAGAGGACTGACGCTCGAGGCGGAACCTCTATAAATCGATTTGCATTTTTCTCTACCCTACTCTTTTTATTTTCGTGCAATTTATATTGAAGTATTTGATAAACTGTCACGTTTCAGAACTTGTTTCAGAGAGTACTTCAGAGAGTTGTCTGTATTCCGCATAAAATTAAATTTGATCTGTTTTGAATTAAAATAGATATACAAGTGTGATTATCAGCTGTGATTAGTTTCTAAACAGCAAGTTTAATTAATTCTAAGTTTAATAAAGTAATCAAAAGGAAGTGAATTGAAAATTTCGAAAAGAATTTATTTTTGTGAAAAAGCAATTCACCCCCCCTCTTGCTTACATTATTGGGACCAACAAAGAGGTCATACTAAAGCCTTCTAACCAAGCCGAAATTATTGAGGTACGTGTATGTTATATTTAGTACAAGTTTGTTAATTTAAAAATTAGGTCAAATATGAATATTGTGTTGTTATGAGCTTTAATAATTTGCAATTGTTGGTTAATTGTTGAGAAGTGTTTAGGCTGCCATATGAAGTTATAATATATGTTTGTTAAGTAGTGAAGTGTGTTGGTGAAAATGAAGTGGAATATGAGTAGTATAGTTAGGGTTAGTGAAGTTGTGTATGTGTTGAATGTTGTATTGAATGAAAAGTGAAATTTGAAGTGATATTTATATTGTTTGATGAGTTAGAAGTAAGTGGATAATGTTAAGTTCATACACCAAGTAGTAAGAAGCTTACTATGTGTTTTGAAGAGAGTTTGGAAGGTTGATATATTGTGTAAAGGAAACATGGAAAATGCGTGGATTGCTGTCAAAAAATTTTCCTACATCAGCACTACATGGTGCACGAGCGTGCACAAGCTTGTGTTGATCAAAATAAGCTATCGGGTCATTTTTTCAACCTCTGCCCCACCTTATACATGAGTGTGCATGAGCTTGTGCTAATCAAAATAAGCTCTCGGGTCAATTTTTAGTGCCCTACACGGCCCCGAGCACGACCATGTACCAAGTTGTGTACTTTCCCCTATGTCACAGCTTGTTAGTAATTTGTCCATAACTTTTTTATTTAATCTCCAATTGAGATGATTCAAGTTTCTATGGAAAGCTTAAAAAGATATCTACGCCTTTTATTTTTTAAGTTTTTACAAATTTCAAAAGTATCAAAGCTTAAATTATTTTTTTTTTCAGCTGATACAATTTTCAAACGAGGTTAAAAACTTATGTCTTCTTATTAAATGAGTATTTGCATATGAAATGGATCTTTTTGGACTAAAATGAGATAGATTAATGAAATTTGAGGTGTAATGATGATTGAGTGATATAATTAAGCATAATTTAATTATATTTGTAGATTTAACAAATCATTGAATTTCCACGAATATCAAGATAAATCTAGTTATATTATATATATGGATTGAAGTTAAAAATGATGATTTTGTGAGCTTGTATGATCTTGATAAATGTATAAATGATACGTTATGACTTTGTATAGTTTATATTTAAATTCTTAAGTATTAAGTTTAAGATTTGATATGCTTTAAGTGTAATTCCAAGTATATAATGTTGATTTGAGTTTGGATTATCTTCTGAAGGATTCCCTAGGTTCTATTTGGATTTCCTACATAAGGTACGCAGTAATGTGTTTGTTCTCTGCTTAGGATAGGCATATATTTAATCAACTCTAATATAGAAAAACTTAAACTTTGTTTAAATTGGATGTCTTTTACGCTGTTTAAATCCGTATCTGGCCTATATGGTAAATTGGTATCAGGTTCAGGAAGCAGTACCTTGTTCAGATTGGAGGCACGGTAGTTTAGGCGCTTAGGCCAACCCTGTCTTTTGATAAGACTTTCCTAAGTGGTACGGTAGATAACTGATGGGAAAGACGGTATTGGCGTAACGTTTGTTTAAGCTTAGAATGAAGTAATATGATTTAGTTCAAATGTTTATGGGAACAGTTGGATTAAGTAATGTTATGGACTAAGATAATTGAAGTTGTGTAACGACTGTTAACCCTAAATGAGGTTATTTTTCTTTTATTGATATTGTAATATAAAGATAAATAAATTATAAAGAAGTGCAAGTTTGTCATTTGATATAAAATAAGAGGGTTTTATGGTTAACCCTAAAGTATATAAAAGGATTATTAAGAAGGGTCAAAGAGTCAAAGGATATTAAATAAGAAGGTTTTATGGTCAAAGTTGAAATACAATTGTATTATGTTCACATGGTAAAGTCTTGATTAAGAATGGATTTTAGCAGAGGGCTGCTTAAATTGGATATGAACCTAGTATTTTTCCTAAGCTAAGTTAGCATATATATAGATGCCTTAGCCTAGTTTTCTATTCCTTTGTCTGAGCTTTCAAAAACTTTAGCAGAGCAAGAGAAAAACGTCTTGGTAACTGTTTTCCCTCTCAATCTTTTCATAATCTAAAACCAATTAAATCTTTAAGATCTATCTATCTATTTGTAAGGAAAACACTATAGAGAATTCATTGGAGAAACCTTGCAATTCTTTTGAAGATCCGGTTTTGGGAAATCAAAAAGTTTTGATTATCAAACCTAGGAGATTCAAGATCTATAAGAGTTTAGAGAAACCTTAAGGTTGGATTTGAAGATTTATATAGCTTCAATTCAAAGAAAAAGGTAAGATCTTTCTTAGTGTTTTGTGATTTTTAGGATTTGATGATTATAAGAATATGATAATTTGGAAGTTATAGTAATTGGGAATAAATTGATTGTGATCAGGAGATTGATTGATTTAGGGTTTTTGTTTCAAATCAAGATCTGCAAGTTCTAGATAAGTAAAGATCCATCCAATCTTATCATTAAATGAAATTTATTTATTGTTGTAAATCGAAATGTTAATTGGAGATTTTATATATGTATGTTGTGAAAGATTATGGAGATCAAGGAAGATTTGAGGAGAAATTGATGTTAAGGTTTCTGTGAAGTAAAAACAAAATTAATAGGTGAGTTGAGATTTGGTTAGGGTTATGGTATTAGGGTTAGGGTTTGACATCATGATTACAATTGAATTTTAATTGCAATATATATTGATATACAGGAGTATTGTGAGATTAGGGTTCCATTTCAATTAAAGTTTCTGTTGAGTAGATTTAGATTGGAAGCAAATCCAGGTACGTCCTTACCTTGTTTGCTGCTTGTGCGTGATAAGTTTAGAATTTATAACCTAATTAACAAATATATGACCTTAATTGAAATTGAGTGTTGGTTGTGAGTGGTTTCGACTATAGTAGAACTCATAGCAAGGCCATGGTGGAGGGTGATCTCTAGTGAGACAACCTAATGATCCTTGTGTCAGGTTGTCCTGAGTGGACTCGTGCTTGGAGATGATTCTAGTAGATTAGGAGTCATGCTTTCAAGCTTTGGCTAGGCATGCAAACTGTATATATGTATATATTATAATATGTGTTTCGGAATCTGAGTTATTCTGGGTTTGGGTTTATATCATGAGTATTCCTAAACTGTGTTGGTTACAAACTAATGAAAAGATAAATTAAGTTGTGCTTGTTGCATTAGAAATTATGAGTTGTATGTGATATTGTGTTATGTATGAACATGTGCATGTGCTTGTGGTTTGGATGTACAAGGCCTTTGTGCTCAATCCTTTATTTTTACAGGTGCAGGTGATGATCCTATTATATATGATTTGTCGGGATATTATGTATATGTTGATGACAGGGAGCACGATAGTACAGATGACCATCCAGCTGATCATTAGGGATTTGGATAGAGACGTTTATGAGTACTTTTATTTTAGTAAAGACTTTTTTTCGATGGATTAGTTTCATTGGAAGTTTTATTTGTAAAGACTTTTTATGTTCTTATGTTTTTAGATATCTTTAGTTATCGATTATGTAGTGGAACAACTTTTATGAAATTGAAGATGTTTATTTTAGAGAGTTTTGATGATGTTCTATCTATTGTAGTTAAGTAATAGCCTTGGCGTGTACCTTTGAAGAGAGGACACGTGGAGGGTTGCAGACGCCTTTGATTTAGGGCGTTACAAATATATCATCTAGGAGATATAAGTATATGATTTGCCTATATCAACCCCCTGAGCATCGCGGTCGTTACTCAGGACCCTAAATACCCTTGTTGTTCGGAGTTTGAATACTCTAGTGATGTATGACTAACTAAAGATTTTCTAATAATCGAATGGCTGTTGCATTGCATCGTAGTTAAGGCCATATGTTACATTGTGTATTTGTTTTTTTACTTGTGTATTGGGCCTCTGGCTCATTTTTATCATTTCAGGTGTGAAAGATGAGTTCTACACGAGCATAGGATACAGATCAGACTTTGATGAGTTCTTAGATGAATGGGAGGATTAGAAGAGATCATGACCAAGAAGGAACCCTATGTAATAGACTGGTATTATATGTATAAATGTTTTAGGTCCTTTTTTATCTTTTGTAATATTATTTAAATGGCTTGTTTACGAGCCTTATTTGTAATGTTTATATAATTATATTTAGATCTTTTATTAAGTAATGAAGTTAAAAGGAGTATTTTATGGAATGTTATATGTATTATTAGTAATAAAGTTTGTTCTTATAAGACATTTAAGCTAATAACTATCCAAACTGATCATGGATTACAACATTGCATATAATATCGCAAATTATATGTGATTGGGGAATTAGATTTACCTATTTTAAATATAGGAGTAAGTCCGGGGCCTTACAAGTGGTGATAAAAGTATTATATTTATGTGTTTAAATATTGAATCATGAATGTGCTATGCCACATATTTTATCTATTCTATATGTATCTTTTCATTTTTGAATGTATAGAAAATATATATCAGAAGCATCGGTTTCTCTTAAATTTATTATTAAAACTTGAAAATAGGTTAAAAAATTAAGGTTACAACATTATAGGGTCGAGTCTCGGGTTCTAAATCAAACCTTATAGGGTAGGTTTGGATTTAGAATGAAAATCCTATAGGATTATAGGGTCAGGTATGGTAGACCCTATAGGGTAGCGGGCTGGGTTTTTGGTTTACATGATCCATCTAAAACCTGACCTAGTTACATCCTTATTGGTCGTCGACTGTCAACGTGATCCAATTGATGACACTGATGGCCAAGTTCTATAAATACCTCAAACCCCTCTTCGAATGAGGAAGAAATCAGATAAAAAACACCAAAGTGCTGCTGAATATCAGTCTTAAGAGATCAAAACACTTATCCATCACTACTTATATGGTTTGACACTTAATAACTCCTCTGTTTGTCACAAGTGGTTTAAGACATTGAGATTGCCTACTCCTCCTCTAATTTCCGCTTCTCTCTTGATCATCCTTGACATATCATTACATGTTACTCCTCACCGGCCACGTATAGCATGATACTCATGCAACACACACATGACTACTCTTATTGAATCCTTGCATCTACATCTACATATACTAAATAAGCCTACACTCATTGGATTTGAAATTATCACCCAACTAACCTGGCTTGCTTATCAATAATGGGGTGCACACTCTTTTATTACATTTATGCATCAATTAAATAAATGAATAGCTATTAATGCAAAAAAAAAAACCAATCTAATCCATCTTCATTGTACAAATTTATGAATCTAAAATTAATTGAAATCCTAAATGATTAGATCACCTATCCTTTCATTCAATAATGTTATAATAGTTAATTAATTAATTTTCAACTATATCTCACAACCAAGTTATAAAACTAACAAAATAGGTAGGTTTTTTTTTTTTTTCCAAACAAAATAGGTAGCTAAAAATAGTTAAAATCCTAATACAACCCCATATATCAATAAAAATGGTAGATTACAAAATAAATATTAGAGACTTATGTTTTTGTCATTTGCAAAGAGATGCCTTTAATTTCATATTTTGACAAACACATGACATTAGTTTATTTAATAGATTATCCTCTTGTGATAATTTGACTAAACTTATAAATAATTAATTAAGAAAAAAACTAATATTAAATGTATTCATTTATATAGTACTAGCAACCGTGCACCGCATTATGTGTGCAAAATTTAAATAATAAATAATACGACATTAAAATTCATACATATATAATATAGCAACATATAAAAATTTATGAATTATCAACACCAATCAATTGTACATTTAAATAGTGGGAGCTTCTATTTTTATAGAATGTGTAAGCACATGTTTAAAAAAAAAACATAAAAAATTTTGTCTCATTTTATCGATTCATTCACTTGTATCAATGGCATAGGTGATGCAATTGTCTTACCATAGGGATATCAGAGAGGTTATTGTCGCGAATAATGAAATCAACATTATATCATTTTTATACCTTTTTCATCTCATTTGCTCTACTAGTAAATGATTTATTACTCAAAATTTTAATGATCTTCCTTCTCTATTATTTATAGATTAATCTGAATAATAATTTTAGCATATCTCCACATTAGAAAACTTTACAATTCTCACTCTATCATTTTGCATGATTTGGTGAAGCACTTATAATTTAAATTTTTATCCTAATTATGCTACAACGTCTTATATAATTGGAAGAATTAGTTATAGGCTTTAGCTTTAATTTTTATAAAAATAATCAAATTATCAAATTTCAAAGTGGCAATGTCAAATTAGTTTTTATTTACAAAAAAAAAATCAAATAATAATATAATTAATGAAAAAACATTAATAACAAAACTCACTACATGCTTGTTACTAATACCCAAACCTGTAAGTTTGGATTATACAATAAAATATATGACATTTATTTCTCATATGTTGTATTTAAATAGCAAATTCCTTCTTACAATATCACTATAAATCATTAAATCTGCTACTATCCATTAATGATAAATCTAGCAAACACTAATATGGAGTGTTCAGATTTCTCCTTTTCCTTTTTCCTTTGATTTTTTTCCTTTTTTATTTCCCTATCTAGAGGCTACAAATTAAGGCTCTATTATAAATTTAACAACATGAATACTTGTCACATCTCCATAGGGTACCCTAGTGGCAATAATGACCACCAAGGATTTTCAAGAAAATTCCAAGGGCATCATACTACTAAGACACTCCATGTTGTGGACATTTTAAAACAGGATCATAAGGTTGCTAAGACAAGAAATTTTGCATACATATAAGTTTTTTACACCATGATATTGTAATGCCCTAACTTAACGGCATTATAACTCGCCACGTGTCCTTCTCTTAAAAAGGACACGCCAAGGCTATAAAATATTAAAGCACAAATATAATTATCTCCAAATTTCACATAAAAGGTTACTCTAATTTACCATTACTACAATTCGTCTCTTAGAAACATAAACTGATATTATCCAAAAGTACTTATAGAAAATCTAAAACATAACAACTTATCTTATAAACATCTTCAATAATAATCTAAACAAAGTATATATACTTTGTATGGTCTTCAATGATCTTTTCTCCTATTCTTCTTCATACAGAATCTGTTAGTCACCAGTAGGAAAGTCAAATCTACTAACGTTGTCCCCCATGGTCAACATAAAAGTCATATCCAGACAATTTTCAAGCAACATCATCCTCACCTGCACCTAAAAAATAAAGGATTGAGCAAAAACTCCCAGTACATCATACCACACACACATGCACATGAACACACATCTAGCAAATTCATATGCATCATATGCTTATGCAACATCCACAGGTTTATTATCTTTTGATTAACCAATAAGCAACACAGTTTAGGACTATTCATGTCTAATTATAAACCCGGAGTAACTCATGATCTCAATGAAAACCATAGTATAAAATAGTATATATGTATATATATATATAGTTGCGTTCCACAATTAAGTTGGTAACGACTCCTAATCTACCGGAATCATTTCCAGGTGCAACTCCACTCGGGACACAGCCACACAAGGATCATCAAGTTGCCAGCGTTAGTATCACACTTCTGTCGTGATCTTTACTAACAGTAGCCAAACACAAGCAGCATACAATTTATAAAAGCCTGCAAGGGTTAATTCAGTTTATATGCATGTTTAATCCTACAAGCACAAACAACAAACAAGATATGGTAATACCTGGATTCGCTTCCAAACTCTAATCCACCAATAGATCTTCTTAAAAGAATGGAACCCTAATCCCACAAATATTCATGATCAACAACATATCTTAATCAATTCCAATTGCAACACATAATTAAACCCTAATCCTTAATTTCATAACCTTACTCAAATGATGTATAACCCTAATCATAGATCTATGAAAAGAGGTTAACACACCTGTCTCCTTTGTTTATAATGCAATGAGACCTTCAAACTCAGCTTTCTCGACAATTCCTCCAATACATATATATAATCTCCAATTAACAGTTCGATTTACAACAATAAATAAAATTTCATTTAATGACAAGATTGGATGGATCCTTACTTACCTAAAACTTGCAAATCTTGATTTGAAACAAAAGCCCTAAATCAATCAATTAACTATTCTCAATCGGCATAACCATATTCCTATAATCTATAAATCTTAGAAATCAGAAAACTATAATAAAGATCATACCTTCATTTTGAATCGAAACCGCAAATCTCTAAATCCACTTTAGGGTTTCTTCACTAGATCTTGAATCTCCTTCAAACATATGAAAAGAACCTTATAAGAAAGATAACCCTAAATGATTAATTGAAAAAGACTAGAGAGAGACCCACTTACCTAGGGTTTTTGCTTAGGAAAAGGCAAGGTAAAACTAAGCTAAAGGGGTCTATTTATAAAATAAGGTTAGCTTAGGAAAAACGCAACCCCACAATCTTTAAAGATTTTGTTGACCATCATTAATGCGATGGTTGATAATAATATCTCATTTATTAAGGTTGACCATAGAACCCTCTTATTTTATAACAAATGACACATTTGCCCTTCATTATAAAATATTTATCTTTATATTACAAATATCTTACAAACAACTTGGGATCAACTCCCAACAAAACCTTACAAACTTACAAGCTTAAAAGAAACAAACATAAGTTATTCTATACAAAAGAAATGATCTTCCCTCTGACTCGAGCCATGGATTTCCCCTCAAAGCCTATTACCTCTCCTTACCTCCAGCTTGGATCTACTCTAGAGGTCTTGAAAGCACATAAAGTCTGTAAGAGTGTAAGTACATCACAGCTCAGTGAGATAATTAAATCAGACCATATTTTAAATAGATGTCAAACAAGTTTTAGTTACAACCACATGCAATTTCATACTCAAACATATAAAATGCACAGTTTAGATGACTAAAATCCAAACCGATGGAGATTTACTCCCTCCTTTGGGGGTTGAAGGGACCAGCCAAGTATCCTACTTTGTATGTATATACTTCCTTATATACATATTCAATATAATCTTAACTTCACCTTAGTTCCAACAGAATCTCACTAAGTGCTAACAACCTAAAAGTCGATTCTAACTCGAGCGACGCCCTTCGATACCTGTACAGTTCTTGTAGGAATGACAACCTACAATGACCCTACCCAGCCTCTCTCGTAGTGACAAGGCATCACCGCAAAATTGAAATATCAACATGTGACATGGATACAATGCAAATGCAACGTGCTGTCGTGCAATGCATGTCTATTTTAGTTTAGAGGTCAGACAAGACTTAGATCATATTATTGGTGACTAAACAATGTCGGGCAATCCTTAAGACTCATTACACATAAGCAATAAGAAGTTCATTATCATTTTTTATATTAAAGCTTATCACACATCTAAGCACCACACAACATACATTATCTCCTTCTCCATACATAACCAGTTGTGTTCATATAAAGTCAGGTGCAACTACATTACAGGCACAACATCGTAATAAGATTCAAGTTACTTACCTGTGCATCTTGCTTAGAAATCATAGTAATCTTCTAGAAAATCAAGGTCTTGATTAAAATATCCTATAGAACAACAAGCATACATCACTATACACATAATAAAGAAGATAGAACTCTTATCAAAGCTTTAAGAGTTCTAGATTCTCGTTATAAGCTTTTTAACTTATGCTTGTTGCCATTGCTTACTACAAAGGTTAAGTCAAGGGTTACATTGCTACATAAACTAGGCTTGCTAAAGCAAACCGAGGGTCAAGAGTCACTTACAATAGGGTCGCATGGCACATAGGTGCGAGAAGAACATGTTGTGTCTCAACAAACTTGGGGTCACGTGCTACTAAAAAATTCCACAACTTGTGTCGAGGACACGTCGAGAGCTTAACATTACACCTCAATTAAATATGTGCTCAAAACACTTTGTTTAATTTTTGGCTTTAACAACCCTTAGTGCTTGTCGCAGGATATGTCGATGGCTCAACATTACACTACGACGGTCACTGTGCATCAAATACTTAAAATATTTTTAAGGCGCGATACCTTTCGATATCTGTCGAAGGCATGTCTAGTGCTCGACTTTAAACCACGATACTATTCATCAAAACTTTACTCCTCGACACTTACACTAAGTTTACTATTGATCCATGCCGAGGGCAAATTGAGCCGCAATGACTAACAACAACAAGAAAAACTCTAGGGTAAAACTATGCCTCGATACCCAAAAACACACAAAGCAACCTCCAAAACAACTCCATATCATGATAACTCTTCCAGTTTAGATCTTAGCATCAAAACATCCTAACACAACAACTCCTAACAACATACTGATCCAACGAGAGACTCAACGCCTAAAAACCTATCTTTAGATCATCAAAAAGCTTAGAGGGTTTATCTACTCTGTTTTTATTGGATGTTTTGTTATTCTTTGTTCAGAAAAAAAAATTTAGATAACTTAAATTGACATGATTCATTTTAAGCTTGAATAAACACAAAACGCAAGTTTTTATCAGTTTTTAACATTTCTTAGCAAACCAAGTTCGTTTTTTAGTTTTCTAAAACATGATATCTGCTAAAAATAAAATTTTATGCATGAATGGTGAAACGTGCACATGCACTGGTGTATTTAGTAACTATACTTTCTGAAGTCTTTGAAAACAAGGCAAATGAAGATACATGTCGTACTTTTGAAGATGACTTCACTTTCTTCTTTCCAAACACTAGATGAAAAAGCTTGTAAACACAATCTTGGGGTTTTTCAAACTAAGAACACAAAAGTTTGGAAAGAAAAGATTTTTGGTGCAAGTAAAAGAGAATATTTTCAGAAAAATAGACTTTAGAAAATATCGTGATTACTTTCTGAAAACAAAAAAAAAAATATCCAGTTAGTGTGAACTTTCAAATTAAGATTACCTTTCTTTTACATAAAAGAAGATAAATATAGTATAAAAAGAAGTTGTCATTTTAAGAAACTTTATTTAAAAGAAAAGACAGTATGTCCATGCTTTAAAAGTTGTGGTAAACGGCTTGCACTTAATTTTCTGGTACTTTTGAAAAGGAATTAATTATGAAAGGACACCACCTTTTAATGCATGTAAAACAACACATTATATTATAAACAAAAATTAATGAATATGCTACCAAAACATTTATTATCTCAAACATAAAAGAATTGAAAACGAGATTTGAGATTCTCGAAAATTATTATTAAACTCTTTTATTTTACCAAAGCATTCTAGACTTTTAATTCTTTTAATTTTTCATAGCTTACTAAGGACAAAAAACCTAAGAATTACAATACTGATCTTTTAATAAGATGGATCAATTTTAGCTCTATGATTTCCTAAATTTTGAATTGTACATATAAAATTTGTTAGAAAAAAATTACACTACCTTATAAATTTTGCATCCAATTGCCACAATAATGATATAATTTTACACAATATTAATACTTCACAATCTACACAATTACATACATCATCCATTACTCAACAAAATAATGCAAAACCTCTTTAGGTTAAGTTTTGCTTATAGCTAAATAACTATAACAAATTGACAATAAATCTCTATCACCTAATGCACCCTATAAAAATTAAAACCCTCGTAAAGACCATTAAAATTCTTATATTATAGAAAAATTCAAATAAAATAAACAGTGAAATACAACCATGAAAATTATAAAATATTAGATGATAGATGTCTTTATTTCCAACCTCCAAATATAATCTCATCTTATAAAATGATAAAAAAGAAGGAAAAATATAAAGCTTATCACATCCTTAGTATCCTTTAATAATAGATATTAAGATGAAGATGAGATCAACTTTCAAACTGCTGAAACCTATGTCATATTGGTAAAAGAGAGGAAAAACTAAAAGTCCATGCAAAAGTATAGATACTACGAACATAAAAGTTAAAATCGAAAGCAAACCATAGATCTTTGGTTGACATTAAAAATAAATAAGAAAAATTTCTTCCTTATTTAACATCCATACTGACAAAAAAGTCAGAACCTCAACTTACAAAAGTACACAATGTAAAAAAAAAAAAAAATCGAATATCTAATATCTAATATCACAAACATTTCGACATTAAATAATTTCCACTCTAAAAAAGGAATGAATATGTAACAAAGAAAATAACAAAATTTAAAACCTTTCAGTATGTGTAATTCTTGAAAGAGATTAACATCAATGTCTGAACTTGGTAAAAAGAAAAGCGTAAAAAAAGAAAATAAAAAATAAAAACAATCACCATCAAATCTCCTTCTCCCAATATTATCCTTATCCCTTTCTTCTACATCCTCTGCATTAAATCAAATAGAATTATTCAACAATCCTTCTATAAAACTTTATATATATGGTTATTGGTTGTCGACTCTTATATCATCTTAAACTGTTTCTTGCGCTCACTCTTACAGTAATGCATGCACCGGACATATTACATTCAAATTAGTGTGTGGGACAACAATTCTAAACCAAAAAAAAAAAAAAAAAAAAATTGGTAATGAAACAAAGTTGATCTTTTCTTCAATAAAATGAGTTAACACTAAAAGGGAATAAGGAGAAAAAAAGATTGAAAAAAGAAAACATTTGTCACATCTAAAAGTATAAATAAAGTTAAAATTATATCTGCATTTAAGAAAAAGGAAAATAAATATTGCATATAAAAAAGAAAATATCGTATTTGTCTTCTAAAATCAATTGTACTTTGTGTTCTAAAATCAATTGTTTATTGTCTACTTCATTCCTTCATAGCATGCTAAAATGAAAAGAGTAGGGAAAAAGAAAAGGAAAAAAAAATAAAAGAGTTAGTTTTGAACTATTAAAAAGAGAGGGTGATTTACAAATGAAAAAGATGTAGTTAGATTAATAGCAATATATATTCACATAAAGTAAGAGGATGATGATAATCGTTCGGAAAGTTGAACCAAAGATATTGAAACCTCAACCGACCGAGATATTGAGCGTAAAATGTGGAAATCAAAGATAAGGATCTAATTCAAAAGTAACTACCATCACTTTGGTTAGGAATATTTGACGCGAATCATGGAGGATTCGTTTAATAATAATAGATGATAAATAAACTAAAAAAATATATAAAAAAAAAAGTAACAGGAAGCTTCTTTCAACCACTTATTGACCATCCCAATGCATAACACCCGAGGAACATAAGGTGGTCGGGTGGTTAGTAAGTAGCCATATATACCAAAGATTAGGACCTGCTAGTAAAGATGGATCCTATGATTAACACAATGGTGGTAGGTGGTTGTCACTACCTCTAAATTTTTTTTCTAAAGAAAAATAGTAAAAAACCTTAATGGGTTAAAATTCGAGTTACATAATATGTTAATGTAGTGCTAAAAGTTATGAGATTTAAATTCTTACACAACCAATCATTATCTCATCATTTTAAAATTCTAATGGGTAAGAATCTATTTCTCTCAATCACTTTCCTCAACTTATGTAGAAAAAATTGTTTTAGAAATTTTCACAATGAGAAAATTTGCTATATAACATGTTAACTTTTAGTATATTTTTGTTGTTTATTTGAATATTGTAAATCAAGTAAAATTATATAACAAAATTTTGAACATATCATTTAAGCTTAAAATGAATAAAATTGGGTAATTTTCCAAATTATAATTTAAATGGAATTTAATAGATGAAAATTTTTATGTGATGAGTAATTCAAAAAATTTAAAATTTAAGATTTCCTCATTACATGGGTAGACGTTTTTCAATAAAAAAATTTCCTTATACTTGATGCATAAAGAAAAATAATTTTCTACATTTACTATATAATGTCTATTAATAAAAGCTATATTTAGATAACACTTAGTTAATTTAACGCTTACGATAATGAAGATTGAAACCATTTGAATTATCTCATTAAGGTAACAATTTTTGTACTAGTGTTGCAACATGTGCAACAACTTTACAAGTAGCTTCAAAAAATTTGAGAGTTGAGGCAACCGTCAATATAAACTATTGCTCTTAGCAAAAAATCGTTAGCTATATAACATATTTGTTGCTATATTTTTGCATTAAATTCTTAATAGCAAAATTTTATATAATGTTGCTCAAAAGTGTTCCCTTTATGCAACTACCTTTACAGCATTTTAAATTTTTGTTGCAACTAAAATATAAAGGCAACACATATTTCAAATGTTGCAAAATTAATGTTACTTTTGGCACTTTTTAGCTTACAATATCATCGACTTGTTTGTAGTCCTCCTTATTGAGTTTAGGGACGTGAATGTGTGGACTGGATGTAGATGTGGATGTGGAGGTGGACTATTGTTGTCTTTATATATATATATTTGTTTAATCGCTTCCAAGTATGTTTTTTTTTTTAATTTTGCTTGTGTATTTTTTGTACTAAATTGTTGCATCATTTGATAAACATTATATCTACTTAGAATCCAATTTAAGACTTGCTCGAAATTGTAAGTTAAAGGTTTATTCCTATAGCTTTTAATTTAGATATAAACTATTCTTCCAAATATATATTTGTAATTTATTTCTCTGTCTAGTTTACTTGCCCAAATGAATGGTAATTTTCTCAATGATTTTGAATCCTAATGACCTTCTATTTTAAGTATTGAAAATGAGAAGATATTATTCCAAGTGTTAGTCTCCTTCAATATCGTGCTACTTTTACTGTTTTGCCTTTGTTTGCTTCATCTATCTCCACTGTGCTTGTGTTTGAACACGTAGCTTTCCAACCTAAGATTCATAATGCCATGTAGTTGACAATAGTTAAAAAGTTGAAAATTTTTATGTGTTTTTTTAGGTGCCAATTAATAAAATACATATCCTAATTTAGTCACTTAAATGTTAACACACTTTTTTTTAAGAGCAAGCGAAGACATTTTCAAAGGAAAAAGTCACATATGTCTAATATGGTTCTTTTTGAAAATTCTAACCCATTCATCCAAGAATCAAGATTGTAAGTATCGATACACTATATCTTTATTCTGTACTTACAAAAAAGATATTACTCTTTGATTTGGTATAAACCATATCGATATTTTGGTTTCAATAGAACTTTGCATTATAATAGACATATCAGGTGCATATTTTGAATATTTAGAAAATAATTTTTTTTTAATTGTTGGATTGAGGTAAAAAAAAAAAAAAGGAACTAAAAATAAACAAGTCAAAGAAGATCTAAAATATATGTGTATAATCAAAGGTCTTTAAGTTTTAACATCGTTGCTATCAATGAACTTATATATATGCACAAATAATTATCTCGTTGTAACTTCTTACCAAATTTTATATTGAATTATGAATTTGTTCCCATTAATTAGTCTTGGAAGTTAATATTATATATGTTGGAACAAAAAAGAAATATATATATATATAATGTTATATATGTTATTACTACCAATAAAAATAGGAAAAAAATGTGAATGTGATCACAATTAATGCAACTGGCTAGAAATAGAATTCCACATTTTAATTAAAAGTAGGAA
This sequence comes from Combretum micranthum, assembly GCA_024138025.1. Lineage (NCBI taxonomy): Eukaryota > Viridiplantae > Streptophyta > Magnoliopsida > Myrtales > Combretaceae > Combretum > Combretum micranthum. Next base: position 235,228 of record JAMXBD010000913.1, on the reverse strand, counting down.
ACCAAAGTAGGAAGATGGCCAAAAGAAAAAATTAAAAGTAGGAAACCAATTAGGACCCCTCAATATCAAACCCCATGCGTTGCTAGATACTTTGAGGTATTCTAAGACAACTTACCAAAAGCAGCTTATACAAAATTATATATCATAAAACAAAATCTTTAAGTACCAGAGAATTCAAAAGGTTTTTGATGCGAGCTCGGCATGGATTTTAAATTTCCTAGACTTTAAGAATCAAGAAGGTGGACCTTCACCCGATGAAATATTTAGATCTGGATCTGAAACTCCACAAACCTTGGTATGATAAGATGAAATTGACCTCGACCCTATGGTTGAGTAACCTAAAGAACCTTGATATAATAATCTCGACCCTATTAGATATACTGACCTAACCTTAGTATAATAAGATGGAATTGACCTCGATCCTATGGTTGAGTAACCCAAATAACATTGATATGATAATCATGACCTTGTTAGATATACTGACCAAGAACCTTGGTATAATCGAAGAACTCAACAAGAAATCAAATTCTTGAAGAGATTCACAAGTTCTCAAAAGAACTCAAAAAGAAAGGAATTCCCCCAATTGTATTTTCAAAGGAAAATATGTTGTGTAATCTGAATTGTCTATATCCCATAGTAGCTTTAATATATAGGCTATTACAAGGCAGTTACATAACTGAAAAATCATAATTGTGGTAGTTACGTAACTGATAATGTAACTGAAGAAAAAACATAATTGTGGCAGTTACGTAACTAATAACGTAACTGGAAAAAAACCATAATTGTGTAACTAATAATGTAACTAAAAAATAATTATAATTAATCCCTATATTATTAAAAAAAATAGAAATTCGAAAAGACAAAAATTAAATGAAGGCCGACGACGTTGGGCCTATGCATAGTCTCTTGCAACTTCAATTCTTCAAGTTTTTAATCCTTCGTATCCCAAACTATATTATAGGTTTGCTTGACTCGTCTTTTTATCATTGAAACTACAATCAATGGGTCTCCAACTCTTTGAAATTGATTGTTGGACTTGGAGTTGATCGGCTCTAATGTTGATGCTATCAGATCCTCATCAGTTTTCTACTTTACGTATTTTCCGAAAGTAGCTTATACAAAATTATACATCATAAAACAAAATCTTTAAGTACCTGGAGAATTCAAGAAATTTTTCTACTTTTACATATTTTACAAGGATTCATTATGTCCATTATGAATTCATGATATTTTATCTATTATCATTAACCATTATCTATTAAAAGATAATGTGTGAAAGAGTTGTTAGTGATTATGCTCTAGGTCAATCACTAGATATTGTCCTTGTTGTACTTGATTAACAAAGAGGCATTTATTATTATATTTTTCCATATTTACTTTATAATAATGTCCTTAAAGAATTATGTAATTATTCTAGATCTCCCTAAATGCTTACTATTGTGGGAATAATAATGAATTAAATTTACTATAAGTTTTGTTTAATAATCATGGGGTGTTTATTTAATAATCATGGGGTGTTTATTTGTATAGAGATACAAATTAAACTCATAGGTACATATTAGAAAACAAATTATTACTAGTCTAGATTGACTTGCTGAGATTAATATATGAATTAATGTCATAAGTAATTCTTATAATAACTATGTCATCGAATCCTTAGACATAAAATCATCATGGATTTCAATCTAAGAAATATTATTAAACATTATCTTTAACCGAAGAATTATAAAGGTTGTGATTGAGTATGATGTAAATCATATAAAGGAAGATAAGTGATTTAGATAGGATTTGTCTCTCTCATTATGAGAGATATCCCAGGCCCCTCGATAAGTGAGACTAAGAAATGTATAGCCATGCTTAAATGAATTTAATAGTGTGATCAGTCATTTATTTTATCAGTCTACTTAGAGATCAAGAGAAGATAAGATTAAATAATATAAGGGTGATATTATTCATGTATTATATTTAATCTAGATATAGTGTGAGAAAAGATTATAACATAAGTTATGGATTATGTTATGTCAAATTAGCGACCCTCATTTAATTTGGGTAGTCATAATGTCTTATGAGAGGTCACTTATGACTTATGGACCTAAAATAAGATTTAAGCCCACTGACACCATTAAATGGACCTATAGGGTCAAATACAAAGAATGAAGCGAACACATGAATAAGTTTAAAAAGTGTCCAAATTTATTACTGCCTTAATTAAATTATCCTATTCGAAATAGGAAATTAAGGTTTTATTAAAGATTTATTTTAAGATCCAATTTTAAAATAAAAGATAACAGATGACAAAGTATCTTAGTCAACTATTTAAAATAGCAAGTGTGTGTGTGTGTGTGTGTATATAGTGCTCTCTTTTTCTTATGAGATGTGAAATATTGAGAGTAAAGAAAAACCTTAAATGTAAAAAAAGTTCTAAAATAGGATTTTTTGTGTTGAGAGAAAAATAGGTGAATGATGGTGGTAAACTAAAGGCACTAGCAGGCTGATGCTCATAATCCGCAAAAGGGGTTTGTTCATGTGGATACCTATAGAGGGTGTTCATGGGAAGCAACACCTAGATCCGATGTCTTTAGGATATCACATTTAGATATGATCAAAAGGGGAATTCAAATATACGTTTTTAACATTAAGCGAAAGGTTAGTACATCTAATCCCATCTTTAGTTTTATTGAATTCTTTAGATCTCGATAGGATTTCCTGAAGTTTTATTTCATTGTGAAAATTTTATTGAATATTAATCTCAAGAAATCCCAACAAAAGTGTGTTTTATTTATATGCAACAAATTATGTCCTTATTTTGAAAACCAACAATGTGCTCAATAGTTTAATAGCAAACCTTAGTGCCCCCTTTCTCTCCTCGACAAAAGACCACCTTAGCAATTTGTTCAAACGTAGGAAAAAATGCATTCTCAGTGAAGATCCAGAAGAATTCTTCTTCAGTGACACAATGTTGGAAACAAGAAAGAGCATGTAGGACTTGCCACCCATCTACCCTCTCCCTTAAATTATAGACACAAAGTCGTGGCTCAAATACCTGGAGCTTGTTAATCTAACTTCTTCATGGAAGCTATTCACATGGATCTTAATGATGAGTGTTATTCCATGTTAGATTCAAAGATTCTTCCCCTATTATATGTCATGCCCCGGAGGGTACCCTAAACGTGGCAGTTCGCTGCATATAATATTAAAGCTAATGAATGACAACCTTAGTCATGTAAGAGCTTCGATATCACATGCAAGGCATGCTTCCAAGATAGTAGGAGACTCACAGGGGTATTACATTTAAGTAGATAATAAAAACAAGCAAGAACTTATATAAATAAACATAAGATCTTCATAATAATATCCTTACATCATCTTAGGAGCATTCCCCCGCTTTAGAAGTCTTTCAAAATAATAGCAACTATAACACAGGTCTACTATAGAGATTTTCCTAGAAGCCTATGTTCAAAACTTAAATACATATAGCTTCTCCCAAAAACTCCTAGTAGCTTAAACTTGTACCTGGCATACGGGGCTCCTTGGGGCCAACCAAAGGTAATCATACTGTAACAAAAAGCTATAAGGGTATAAGCAAATCTAGCTTAGGGAGATAATTCCATTTACAAGACATTCCCATAATTCAAACAAGTATTTAATCAATCATATGAGAATGCACCAAACATATGAACAAACAAAATACACATGATTAACCGGAAATCAAGTGTAGCATGGATTTTACGCCCTCCATGTTGAGGGTTAGGAGGTTACAGACCCATACGACCATCAATATTTGCAGATTCACCGGCTTCTGCTCACCTTGTAGACTTCCTGGCTCCTACTAGCCCATGTAGACTTTCCGGCTCCTATTAGCCACCACTACCATTTCCTCGTTTTCCCACATGAAGAATAGTAGTAAAATAAATGTGACTCACAATTATGGTATGCATGAATTAAGTTCAACATATATTTAACCAAATATTGTTTAGTTCAAGTTAAAGGTGATCAACACAATTTTCATCATATCAATACAAGAATCACAAGTTATTTATCAAACCATCTTTCGATATTCTTAACTTGTTTTCGACCAATCATAATTCCAAGTCACACAGCCAATATTCATTTATCTTTTTCTTAATTGCTAGTACTACTATTTACAAGCATAAAACAAGGAAATGTAATTTAATAAAGGATTAACTCACTCCATGTCGGTAGATCCTAATTGAAGTAATCTTCCGGGAAAGTGATCTCAGGTCCTTCTCCACCTAAACAAGATGAAATACCCAAAGTGTGTCTTTCATGAAATCTCTATTCTTGAAGGTTCTAAATCTTTCTCAAAATCGCTGTAAAATCGTATAAGAGGAAATTCCAACTTAAAATGGCCGTAACTTGCTCATTTTAACTCGGAATTTCGCATATAATATACCGTTTTCCACCTATTCGAAAAGATCTATCTATTTCTAAACTTATTTTCATCAAACTAAGTTGTTTGGGTTCCGAAAAAGTGGCGGACAGATTCACTACGAATTTTTATAAACTTGTTTTCTTTCTTTTATTCAAAGCTCATTTTGAAGAGATAGATATTATAACAATTTGTAAAACCTTTGAAATGCATATATACACATTTATTGACTCAAATCAAATGTATGAAGTTTAATGAAGTTGTCTCAAATAAAAGTAAAGTCTTTTAAATATTTTAGGAAGTGAGAACTTTTGAAATTTTCCTTTCTATTTTGCTTTTGAAAATATCTTAAGTTGTTTCAAATGAGTATTTTCTTTTCCTAAGTTTAATTTCCGTAATCTCTTCAAATTCTTAAGGAATGATTTTATTTTCTAAACTTAGCTTCCAACTTTTTTTTTGAAAGTAATAACAATTCTATGTTTGGAGAAATAATTCTTTGTTTCTTGAGATCATTTCATTTTGACGAAAAGAACTTCTAATATTTGATAAAAAGTGAAGTTTTAGTAAAACTTTTGTTTATTTCAAAAAGTTCTTTTCTATGTATGTTTATGAGCTCCTCTAGATTTTCTTAGAAAGTTTGTTTAAGAAAAATTACTTCTTATTTCTAGAAAAGAATCTTTGTTTTTAAGAAAACATTTCCTCATTTATTTTATTGAGACAAAAATCATTATGTTCAAGCATGAATATGAATCATAAAGTTATGTAAACATAAAGAAACATAATAACTTGAAAGAATAAGTTAGTAAGAAAATAAATCAAGTATTGAAACCTTAGCTTTATCAAGATATCCCGGGACTAAGAAAAGACTAGTCTCAAAAAGAAAAAGAAAATGTTTTGACTTGATGAGGACAAGTCTAAGACTAGAAAGACTAGTCTGAAGAACAATATGAAAGTAAATAAATTGCAAGGAAGTAAATAAATTGCATGGAAAGTAAATAAATTACAAAAAAAAATGAGCTTATATGCTCTAAATGATATATATAGCTACATAAATATATTAGATAGTTATAAATATAAAAGCAACATCAAAGAATTAGATCATGAACAAAAACAAAGTATGAACCTATTGTTGCTTTCTTTAATCTTCATGGTTTAGAAAACACACACTAAGCTCATACTAAGTAGATGAACATAAAGAAGACTTGAAGAAAAAATTACCTAAAAAAACTAAACTAGAGAGAACTTCTTGGGAGGAAATTCTTGGAGAGTTTTTGAGATAGCAACTTTAGTAGAAGAAAGGTGTGAAAGAAGTGAAAATAAGAAGGGGTATTTATAGGAAAATGTAGGAGATAATTTGTGTTAATTGAATAAATTGAAAATAAAACAAATTGGGAAGAGGGAGAGGAGTGGCCGGCGCTATTTGTGAGGAGAGAGGGAGTGAAATTTTATTTTTTTTGTATTTTGGTTAATTAAAAGTAAGATATGAAAGATGTGAAGTTGTATTAGAAATGAAAATGTGTAAGAAATAGAGATATGGGTTGTAAGAGTAGGTTGTAAGAAAAAGTAGAGATAGATAAATAGTGTAGAGTAGTAGTAAATAGTGTAATGTAAAGTAGACATGACAATTTAAGTACCGGTAGTAAGAAAATACGCGTATAAATGCGATATCTGATATTTTTAGCTACTGAAAAATTATGAAATTGATATTTTTGAAAATCTTATATTTTTACGAGTCTAAACGGTATATTCGGAATATTTTTACTATTCCGAGCCCCGAGACACGTTTTTCAAGAACTGCATCCTATTAGGTTCAAAACGAGTCGCAGTTTTACTAAACTGATCTTTTTAAGCTTCCTTGGATGATTACGAACTATTCTATTGCCTAAACTCTTTATTACTCTCTTAGAGTTTCTTAAACAAGAATACCGGACTTAAGCGGTTACGGTAGACTAGGGTTTTGTTGACTTTAGAAATGCGGTTGACTTCTAATTAGGGTTTAAGCTTTAATTTGATTACAAAACTTCGGGAGTTTACATTATCTCCTCAAAGGGAATAAGATTTGTATAATGTTCTTTCAAAAGGAAGAAAAAGATCTTATCAGGGAAAAGTGGAAACATACCTTAATTATTGAAATTATAGGTCCAAATTCAGGGTTCCAAATCCTATTGAAAAGACTTCGTTTTTTATGGAGCCAATGCTATGATTTTAATATGATAAGTGTGGGTAAGGGTTATTACTTTGTGTCATTCGCTTTAGTAGATAATGTTCAGTTTATTATAAAGGAAGGGTCATGGTTCATCAATGGTCATTTCCTAACTATACAACAGTGGATCCCGAATTTTAATTTATTATTGTGAAAACTAGAGTCCATCACAGTTTGGGCAAGGATAAAAGAATTACCTATGGGATACTATTGCAAAGAGGCATCGAAAAAGATTGGAAGTTCCCTAGGTATGATTCTTAGATTTGATACTTTACAACACATGGCAAGAGAGGTAAATACGTAATACTATGTGTATAGATCAATTTTTCTTCTCCTTTGATCCATACTACTATTATTGAAGGAAGACAATATAAAGTGTAATATGAAGGTATCCCTTCACTTTACATTTACTGTGGATGTGTAAGAAATACCATGACTAGAGAATGTCCCCAAGTGAAAGCCAATAAAGATTATGAGGAAAATGCAGATGATGACAAAATAATGATAGACAATGATGATTTCGCACCACCAAAAGACATGCCTATTCAGGCGAATACTTCTAATAAAGTAGAGGCACCAAATCCTTATTCTAATTGAGTAAAGGTAGAGAGAAAAGATAGAAGTAACAAGAGTAACGCACGTGGGCTAGCCCTATCAAATATAAGAGATACCAAAATGCAGACGACTGGAGTAAATAATCCTATAACTATTAATGAGAGTGCTATGGACTTAAATACTTGTGTTAAAGTACCCAATCAAAATGCATCCCCTCCTAATACAAAGCAGATTACCGAGGAACCTGCCGCCAATATGTCTAAAAAGACATTAGTTGACACAAAGAATTGAACATTCACCATGAATTACAAAATGATGGATATGAATGAAAACTCAAATCCAAATATCCCTATGCATTTCATCTCTCAAAAAGAAACCCAACCACTCTAAAATAGAAAAACTTAGCATGTTTTCTCGTAGTGAAAAATCAAGCTTGGAAGTATGGTGCACAATGCCCAAATTTCATAACACTGAAAGTACTACCTCCCCTGTCGAAAGATACCAATGAAAACTCTTAGATCGACGAACTTGGCAAGCAAACTCTAGGGGTCATTCATTCAATATTTTGGTAGAAGTGAATCAAGCAATGCTGATTCAAAATGCATTACCAAGAGTACATCAAGTTCTGATCATTCTCTATCAAGACCTATTCATTACGGGAAGGGAGGAGGTGTTGTTCAACAATTTCATGCTAAGGATGATCCAAGAGGGATCACTCAATGTAATCCAAGTGGTGACCCTAGCTATACTACATCTAATAATTGCCTTACAATGATGAAAAGCTACTTGCCTTCAATGGCTAAAACTCTCCTCATGGAAGGAAATGTCCCAATACCCCAAACCCTAATTCCATCCCTACAAACCTTGGATATGGGTGAGACAAAAACGTGGATCTTCATACCACTAGAGAGAACCCCCATGATGGTAGAAGTCGAAAGGAGGCTTATATGGTATAGACTAGAGATTCTACGTCTCAGAAATCCTGTTGAGATAGTTCACTCCTAGTGCATCACTATACTTACTAACTTTGATCATATGATGAATTGTGCTCAATCAAATACGTCAATCAATATGAACTTTAAGAATTCAACATGGAATGTATGAGGTACAAATACACTGCAGTGTTATAGAGCCTTACTAGACCTTAAAACGATTCACAATCCACATATCCTAGTCTTGCTGGAAACATTCATGGATAGAGTAGCCGTAGAAGGCCTCATAATGGCTCTAGGGTTTAATAAATTGGAGTGTGTGGAAGCTATATGGATGAGCAAAGGTACCATCATTCTATGGAACAAAGAAGATGCAGTTGTGAATACACTTTTCTCATCAAGACAAGAGATCTATCTCTTCATACATGTACATCCCTCTTCCTCCCACCCCCCGCCCCGCCCCCCAAATTGTTTCTCCAATATATGTTAGTCTATATTTACCTAAATGGCAACTCCTTTAAGATAATCTTAGAAAAGCCTCAACTATACTTAGGGATGCAATCGGGGCGGGTTCGAGACAGGTTTTTTGAAACCCGAACCCAACCCGAGTCCTTAATGGGTATCCCAGAACCCGAGAAAAACCCTATCGGGTTTTTTTTGTCATTCTCAAAACCCGACCCGCTAGGATTTAAGGAACCCATAACCCAACCCGACTCGATCCAATTCCAAGATTTTTATTTTTTTTCTTTAAAAAAAAAAGAGCAAAAGAAAGAATTTTGTTTTAAGTTATTAATGATACAAACACTGTAATTGAAAGAATGAATTTTAGATAATAATAATCATATAAAATGATGCAAACACTTCATTTCCACTTACTTTCACATACATATAATATAAATGGGATCCTTGCTTTAATAACTTAATATTTTTAATTTTTTAATATTTGAATTTATGTCGGGTCAGGTTTTCCCAACAGGTTACATAATAAACCTAACCCAATAACTTATCGGGTTTTTTTTAATCCCAAAACCCTATAGAGTTTAACCCTATAGGGTTTTTAACTGGTTGGGCGGTCGGGTACCCTATAACGACCCGCCCCGCTTGCATTCCTAACTATACTGAATGGTCCTTAGACTATTATTGGAGATTTTAATGATATTATTTCACATGAAAACAAATGGCGTGGAGCTCAAGTTAATTAATTAAAGGTCGAACTATATCAAGAATGCGTGAATGACTATGATATGATTGATATTAGGCTTGTGGGTAAACCTTTCACTTGGACTAATAAAAGTAAGGAGATCGCAAGACTCATTGGATCTAGACTTGACCGTACCTTGGTAAATGATATGTTCCTAGAAACCAAACCGCTTCACCTAAAGAACTCTCAATTAGATCATAAGCCAATTTTGCTTAACACCCACCATGTCTTAAAATGAAGGAGAGGAAATAACATACCATTTAGATTTTAGAATATGTGGTTAGACTACCCTAACTTTCAAAACTTTGTACATGAGAATTGGAAGAAGGAAACTTTTGTCATCACTGATCACCTCCTAAATTTCATTGAAAATTTGCAAATATGGAACTGTGAAATTTTCGACGTTATAGGCCACAAAAGGGTATCATCCTTAAAGAATCTTACATCTCGAAAATCTCCTGGATGAACAGTATAGCCAAGAGATCCTTAACCAATTACATTCTACTGAAAATGAGCTCGTAAAATTATTACACGCAGAGGAGTTAATGTGGGCACAAAAAGCTATAGCTGAGTAGGTCATTCATGGAGATTGAAATGCAAAATTTTTCTACCTTACCGCAATGACCCGATAGAATAAGGCTTGTATTCCAAGACTTGAAGATGTGATGGTAAGCTCATCACTAGACCCAAAGAAATAGAAGAACTTGCTATACATCATTCCTCATCTCTTTGTACCTCTGAAAAAAAATGGGAACCTAGATAACCTGTTTAAACATATTGGTGGAGCTTATATTGATGATAGTATCAAATAAGAGCTTAGTATAATCCCAAATAAACATGAAATTTGGCAAGCCTTGAAAAACATTGGCTCGAATAAAGCATCTGGTGCAGATGGTTTAAATGATGGTTTTTGCAAACATTGGTGGGACATAGTAGGTGATGTAACAAGAACTATCTAAATGAGTTTCCAAACTAGTATAGTGGATAGCGGGATTAATAAAACCATCTTGGTGCTCATTCTTAAAAAAAAAACTAGCACGTTAAGCTCTCAAAGTTTGAACCCATTAGTCTATGGACAACAGTTTATAAAATCATTACAAAAATTTTGATTTAGAGACTTAGACCATGCTTGGATAGACTGATAAGTCCTTTATTATCGAGTTTTATCCTTGGGAGAATGGGGTAAATTATACCAGAAAGTTATAATGTTTTGAAGTAAGTTCATTTTAGGTTATAACGTTTCAAAAAGTTCAAAAGAGGTCCAACGTTTAATGGACAAGTTCATTTTAGGTCATAATGTTTAGGGGTAATTTCATTTTAAATCACAACATTTAGAGAAATTGATCAATTGAGGTCACTATTGGCACATGTAAACAGTAGAAATATTTAATTAAAACTTAAGAAACATTTCTTTTAAGGCCTCATTGACATGTATTAATAGGAGAAACACTTAACTAAAATCTCATAAGATACTTTTCTAAACGTTATGATTTCTTTTGAACTTTTTGAAACATTATAACCTAAAATGAACTTATCCTCAAATGTTGTGACTTTTTGGTATAATTTACCCTAGGAAAATGCTCCAAACAATGTTATTCTTATTCAAGAGATTATAAACGTTTGTTCAAGAAAAGAGACAAAAAGATTGGATGAATGAGATCTAATCCAAAATGCTCTAGAATTCATCAATTTATCGAACCAGTGGATTAAATTAAATTAATCAACTTGTGCGCTTCAACTTCTGTCTATTCAATAATTCTTAATGGGGAGATGTCAAACTTCTCTTATCGTTCGTGTGGATTGCACCAAAGCTGCCCTCTTTCACCCTATCTCTTTGTGTTGGCTATGGAACTATTGAGCAGATGGATTCAAGTTGTAGTTGATGTTAATTGGTGGAAACCAATTAAGATCCATGGAGCAGACTCGGAGTTTTCTCATGCTTTCTTTACAGATGACCTTTTTGCTTATGAGAGAAGCATCAAAAGAGAACGTAGCAACCATGATTGAACTTTTAAACCTCTCTGGCTCACTTTTAAGTCAAAAGGTTAACTTCGATAAGTCCAAAATTTTTTCCTCTCGCAATGTTACAAACGATTTGAGAGACTCGATCTGCCAATTAACCAAGTGCCACATAGATAATTTGGGTACATATCTAGGCTTCTACCTAACTAAGCAAGGTAATTTAAAGTAAAATAGCCACATATAATATTATGGAGAAACTAAGAAGAAAACTTACTAGCTATAGATCAAAGCTTTTGTCTATGACAAGTAAACATCTCCAGATTAAATCAACCCTCAAAGGGATTTTAGCTTACTATATGCAAGCAACATTTTTTTTCAGAGGAAATTGCCAAAGCTTAGAGAATCATCTGCAATTTCTTATGGAGAGGGGGTAATAAACATAAAATCTACCCAATCAACTGGAATAAAGTGACAAAATTAAAGGACAAGAATGATTTGGGTATATTGAATCTCTGGAAAGGAATGAAGCTTGCATGACAAAAAATAGTTAGAAAATGGAAATGAAGAAACTCCTTTGGACTGACATGGCAAAAAAGAATCTAATTTAGTGCTGAAATAGAAAGAAAGAAAACAAAGAGAGAGGAAAACAGAAGAGGAACGAAAAAACAGAATAGGGAAAATGATTTGTTATATTTCTAACTATAGGGAAAACAGTATATATAGTCCCTAAAATACAAGCTAGCTACTGTACACGCGGCCTATAACTTAACACTCCCCCTCAAGATGGAGAGTATATATTAAGTACTCCCATCTTGCACATAAGAAACTTGAATTGATCTTCAGATAAGCCCTTAGTAAATATATCAGCTAACTGAGATTTACTACTAACAGATGAGGGCAAAATGATCCCATCCACAACTTTATCACGAACAAAATGAAGATCAATTTCTAAATGCTTGGTCCTTTCATGAAAAACCAGATTTTTGGCAATGTGCAAAGCAGATTGGTTGTCACAAAACAAATGAACAGGACCATGATGAGCAATCTGAAATTCTTTTAACAGAGCCAAGAGCCAAAGAATTTCATAAGTTGTACTAGCCAAAGCACGATACTCTGATTCAGCTGAACTTCGAGAAATAGTGGTCTGTTTCTTGGCCTTCCAACTAATAAGAGAATCACAAAAAAAAAAAATACAAAAACCGGTGGTAGAACGTCGACTATCTAGACAGCTTGCCTAATCACTGTCACTGTAAGCCTTCAACCGAAAATCAGACTGACAAGGAAAAAATAATCCTTGACCAGGAGCTTGCTTGATATACCGCAATACTCTGTCTACAGCCTACTGATGTGATTGTCTTGGTGATTCCATATATTGACTTAAAATATGAACAGAATAAACCAAATTTGGTCGAGTTAAGGACAGGTATAAAAGTTTCCCAATAAGCTATCTATACCTTGTAGCATCTACCATAGGTGAATCATCATCACGGCAAAGCTTATGATTAGATACAATAGGAGTTGATGAAGGTTTCGAACCAAGAAATCCAGTTGTTTCTAACAAATCAAGTGCAAATTTGCGCTTACAAATCATAAGCCCTGTATCAAATCGAGCGAATTCTAATCCAATGAAGTAACGCATTTCTCCCAAATCCTTTACTTTAAATTGACTGGCTAAGTATCGTTTAAACTCAGTAATAGCTTGAACATTCTTGCTGGCTATAGCAATATCATCAACATATATAAGGACAACAAGAAGATCATCACCAGAACCCTTAGTAAAAAAGGAGTAATCAGACCGTGATTGAACAAATCCATGATGTAACAAACTTGAAGTCAATTTTGTATTCCACTGACGAGAAGCTTGTTTCAGCCCATATAAGGACTGATTGAGCTTACAAACTAATCGACTTCTAGTGAAAGACTCCCCTTGAACATCCAATCCTAGAGGTAGATCCATATAGACCTCTTCATACAGGTTACCATTAAGGAAGGCATTATGAACATCCATTTGATGGATGTGCCAATTGAAAGCTGAAGCTAAAGCAAAAAACATCCTCACAATGGTATGTTTAACAATAGGAGAAAACGTTTCAATATAATCAAAACCTTCTTGTTGATTATACCCTTTCGCAACAAGCCGTGCCTTATACCAATCAATACTCCCATCAGCTCTAGTTTTTAATTTGTAAACCCATTTACATCCGATAGTATGCTTGCCTTGAGGTAATGAAACAAGAGTCCATGTATGATTAGCCTTTAAAGCATCAAGTTCTTCAACCATGGCTTTACGCCAAGGCTCAAAGAGAATAGCTTGTTGAAAAGAAGTAGGCTCAGGACAAGTAGAAATGTTAACAGCAAATGCTCAAAAGTGGGTGACAAAGCATCATAAGAAAGAACATCTTGAAGAGGATGAGCAGTATGAGGAACAGACGAAGAATTATGAGCAAAAGATAATCCAAGATTATGATGATAACCAGACAAATAAGATGGAATCTTATGAGTTCGACCACTTCGTCTAAGACCAGCACCAAATTAGAAACATCTCTACTTGAAGTGAAATCATCACAAGTCAAAGATCCAAAATCAGAAGTGTCAACAGAGATATCTCCACTATTATTCTAACCATCATGTGATAAAGTAGTAGAAAGAGGAGCATTCTCAGCCATATGTTCATATTGGAAGAACAAATGATCCATGTAATCTGTGGGAATTGAGGATAAACTAGGAGCAGAAGAATCAAATGATTCATGTAAAGTAGCAACCTTGAAGGGAAAAGTATGTTCAAGAAATTGTGTATCTCTAGAAATGATATATTTCATATCTACTAAGTCATACAACCGATATCCTTTAACACCAACAGGATAACCAATGAAAATACAAGGATGTGCTCGAGGATCAAATTTTGTTCTATTTCTACTAAGTGTGGAAGCAAAGCATAAAGCACCAAAAACATGAAATTGTGAATAAAAGGAACTTCTTGGAACAATACTAATACGGAGATTGATTATTAAGAACAGCAGTGGGAAGACGATTTACAATGTAAATAGCAATCAAAACAGCATCCCCCCAAAACAGCAAAGGTAAAGAAGCTTGAAACATAAGAGCTCTAGCCACAGACAAAAGATGCTGATGTTTACGCTCCACAATCCCATTCTGCGGTGGTGTTTCAACACAAGAACAATGATGTAAAATACCTTGATCAATATAGAACTTGGACAAGAAAAATTCTGATCCATTAGCAGTCCTAATGATCTTAATTTTCTGATTAAACTGAGTAAGAATCATTTGATAAAAGTATGGAACAAGACCAGAAACTTCAGATTTGGATTTTAACAAATAAACCCAAGTAACTCGAGAGAAATCATCCACAGTGGTCAAGAAATATCTATGACCATCTAAAGTTGGTGTAGAAAAAGGCCCCCATACATCCATATGAATCAACTCAAAAGGTCGAATAGAATTCTTTACATGTAAAGAAAAATGAGTACGTTGTTGTTTTGCCAAAGGACAGACAAAACAATCAATTTTATTGTACTTTACTGAATTATCTAACTGTTGAATAGTCTTTAACTGATCAATTGAAGGGTGGCCTAGTCTAAAATGCCAGACATCAAAAACACTAGGTAATTTTGCTAAAGCTGTAGTGACACAAGATAATGTATGTGATCAATCAAAATGGATAGCACCTCCTTCAAGAAGATATAAACCACACTTAGCCTTGGCTTGACCAATCTCCCTGCGTTGATAAATCCTGAATAGAAGCATAATCCTTTGCGAAGAAAACCGAATATTCATTATTAGAAACAAGCTTAGAAACTGATACAAGATTGAACTGAAAATCAGGAACATATAACACATCTTGTAATACGAACTCAAAAGTCAAGGAAACTGCACCTTTATGTGTTACCTCAATTCTTTGTTTATTTGGCAATTGAACAAAACTATTCTTGACAACAGTACATGAACTAAACAAAGACAAATCGCTAACCATATGATCCGTGGCCATTGAGTCTACAATCCATGGAATAGTCCCATACGAACAAGAAAGACAGGAAATAGAGATAGTACCTGCCATGTTGCTATGCACAATAGTAGAAGAATTCCTTGAATCATCTTGAATCTGGTTATTAGAATTTTCTGTGATACTCAACATACTTAACAAGTGCAATACTTGATCTTTTGTCAAATGAACACCAGAATCTCCATGTGATTCAGACCTACTCCCATATGGTTTAGACCTTTTACTGTCGTTATCAGAACCTGCATTCTCATTGTCTACTGTAACTTGGTTAGCAAGAACACGCGGCTTATTGAATTTAAAATGAGGAGGATAACCAATGAGCTTGTAACATTTATCCTTTATATGTCCTCGTTTATGACAATGAGCGCAAACAACTTCACTTCGAGACCTCTGATTCATAACATAGATCTCTGATTCACAGCCATAGCAGAAGCTTTGTAAAATTACTTTCTTTTGGCCTACTACTCCTTTGAAACTCATCTCTAATCACAAGATTATAAGCCTCATCTAGATTAGGAAAGGGCTTAGTAACCAAGATTTGTGACCTAAGAGCAAAAAATTGTCATTTAATCCATTAAGGAATTTAAAGACATAATCCTTTTGATTCATCTCAATAAACTTGTCAAAACAATTCTGATTACATCCACCATAAGAACAATATGGCAATGGTCTGTAATTACGAAGTTCTTCCCAGATTATGTTCAATTCAGTAAAATATTCATCCACAGACCTATTTCCTTGAATAGTACTACTAAGCATATGATGGAGTTGACAAATGCAGTATTATCGGGCTGTGAAAACCTAACCTTTAATTTTTCCCAAATCTCTTTAGCTGAGTTCATATACAGAACTGTTGAAGCAATCTGAGGCGAAATTGAACGAAGAAACCAAAGTAACAATCAAATTGTTACATCTATTCCAGATCGAAAACATTGGATCTGTCTTTGCTGGAGTCTCAATTGTTCCGTCAAGAAAACCTATTTTGTTCCGAATCGACAAAGCAAGAATGAAAGCCCTACTCCATGTGTTGTAATTCAACCTTGTGAGAACTGGAGTAATTGACAAAGAATTCTGTGAATCAGAATGATGAATGAAATATGGTGAAGAAATATCCTCTAATGTGTTCATGATGAAAGAGAGACGAAGAACAAAAATCAGGCTCTGATACCATGCTGAAACAAAAAGAAAGAAAACAGAGAGAGAGAAAACAGAAGAGGAACAGAAAAACAGAATAGGGAAAATGATTTGTTACATTTCTAACTACAAGGAAAACAATATATATAGTCCCTAAAATACAAGCTAGCTATTATACACGTGGCCTATAACTTAACATTTAGCTACGTAGCGGTAAGATTATGACAAGATCCAAAACTATGAAGCATATTATTGCTTCGACTAATTGGGTTGATAAGCACCATACATGCAGCTTGAGAAATGGAAAAACATGCCTTTTTTTGTCTATAAATAGGATAAACTCTGCGCGCCCCCTCCTTCCTAAAAGCAAGTTTCCTTTTTGGTCCATTCACAAAGGAAATGTTGCAGGTTAAAGTAACATCTATGTGGTAGGAAGATGACAACTAGAATGGAGAAATTATAGGTTATCTATTTGATGATAACATCAAGATAAAACTTGGTTCATATGTACTAGTTGCTAATGATCGAGAAGATTTTTGGGCATGGAGGAAAGACATAAATGGAGAATTAACTACAAAATCTGATTATGAATGTCTTCTTTCAGAGAATGAAAAGAGCAATACATATCAGACCTTTAACTGGATATGGAACACAAAGACTAGCCTATGATTTAAATGTTTTTATAGTGATGTCTTATGAATTGTCTGCTCACAAGAAACCATCAAATCTCGATGGGCATGAATATTGATCCTCTTGATCCTCTATGTAAATTAGAGCCTAAAGATTGTATACACTTATTTATGAAATGTAGCTATTCAAAGCAGAGATGGCTATCTATAAATAACAGTCAAACATCCCAAGCTACTTTGATCTTCCACTTCGTGAATGGATTCTAAAAAATGCTAAAAGCATAAGTTATTGTACTAACGCAACAACTCCACCATGGGAAACTGCATTTTGCTTTGCCTTATGGCATATATGGAAAGCTTGTAATGATTCTGTTTTCAGAGGTGGCAAAGCAACAAACAGCTGGAATTGTACTATACAATGCAGCTCGCATGAATTTTGGTCTACTATAAAACTTGCAAAAAGGAGATCGATTCTTATATAGAAGGAAAACATGTGGCCAACCCCAAGGGAAGGTTTTCTAAAATTGAATGTAGATGCCAATTTTAAATCAAATGACCCTTGGGCTGGTGTAACTAGCTGTTTGCGCATGATAGAGGCATATGCCTAATAAGGTATGGTAGAAGAATCTTTGCTAGCAGTCCTCTACAAGCAAAAATCAAGAGCATTTTTTTGGGCCTTAAAACTTACATGTACACTCCAATGACATCTAGTTATCATTGAGGCCAATTCTATCGAGGCTATCAATTAGATCATGTCTAACCTTTCTACTGATTTTTTCTTACCTAATCTAATCCTCCAATGCAGGCAACTAACTTGGATGACCCCATGGGTTTAATTGTTGTGGATGCCTAAAGAAGAAAACACTATTCCGCATGATTTGGTACAAGGATGTGGGGCTTATGGTAGAGACTTCTACTTCACAAGATATATCTCATCATCTATTTTCGCTCTTCTTTCTCTTGCTATTTAGGTGCTTTCCCCATTTTTAGATATTGTTGTTTCTTATAATGAACCCAACTCTTTTCACCTACTATCAATTCTTGACATGATAAGTGGATGTTGTTGTTTCTTTGCTATTTTATGTTTTGAATGAAATCTATTGCCACAAAAAGAACAAATTATTTCCTTACATTTTCTTTTATGGTCTATTTTTAGAATTGATAATATTACTAACCATGACGCTACCATCTAGGACATTGATGTGAATGTTAAGTCCGATGCTTGTAGAGTTGATGTTAGTGTGCCATCAAAAGCATCCATGGGAATATCCTTGGAGCCCGAAGAACCTAAAGGTAAGAGAATTAAACAAAATACTTCTATTGTTTGGAAAACATTTTCGAAGATTGAAATATGCAAAGATGGTAAAGAGAGAGTAAAATGTAATGAATGTGAAAATAAATTTGTTATTGGTAGGTCTAAGTATGAGACATCACATCTATAGCAACATATGGAAAAGTGTTGTTTGCTTCCCAAGTTTCATGATATGGGTGAGATGATAATAGATCATGCTAGAAAGTTAAAGTTAAGAAAACCAAATTACAAACATGCCCATGATGTTTTGACGATGACAATTATTAAACATGATCTTCCATTTTCGTTTATTGAATATAGAAGGACTACAAAGTTCGTAAGGGTTTTCTATCTTAAATATGTTCCAATTCCTAGGAAAAAAAATCACATATGATATGTAGAAAGTGCACATGGTTGTAGGGTTTGTTTGACTTATAATCTATAGATTGCTTACATAAATGAAGGTTATATGTACTTGATTGCTCATTTTATAGATGAAAATTGGAAGCTTAATATTAAAATCCGTTATTTCTGTTATATGCCCCCTTCATATGTAGATTTTGAATTATCAAAGAAAATGTATAATTTTTTGAAAGATTATGTTAGGATAAGAAAGTCTTTTTCTAACAATACTTTTTTTAATGATTACATGCAAGAGTTTCTAAAAGATCAACTTAAATTGCATGGTGGCTTGTTATGTGATGGTGAACTTTTTCATGTTAGATATTTTGCTTATATACTTCTAAAGTAGTCTTACAGAAGGTAGTGACACTTTATGTAAGATATAGGAGGCTGTGAAGTATGCCAAGGGGTAAGAGAGTAGAATGAAAAATTTATAGTAGCGTGTTTAACAAGTTAGATATACAAAAATAAATATTAGTAGCTCTGGCTAAAAAATATTTGGGTAAATTGTTTTCACATAACATTATCACTACTATTTTAATTAAAGTACTATTCTTCCTTTCTGCTACTCCAATTTGTTATGGTGTCTTAGGTGCTAAGAAAGTGTGCTATATTTCATATTTACTACAAAAATCATTCATTTCAAAATTTTCATATCTCCCCTCAGAATAAGTCTTAATTTGCTTTCCTTGTTAATATGCTTGAAAAATCTTATCTTTTTCAAAATTAATTTTTATTAACCTTTGACAAGATCCTTTTAACAAGTTTTGAAATAGTGTCCATACTAATATGTCCTAATTTTCTATGCTACAATCAACTATCATCATTTTGAGAATATAAACATGTTTCACTTGAACATTAAAATCATCCAAAGTGATTTTGTAAATGCTTATATGTCTATATCCCTTAAAACGAGGTTGCCTATTGTCAATTCTTTCTATAGAGTATTTGTTGGCAAGAAATATTACTTTAAAATTATTATCGTATAATTGACTAACACTAAGCAAATTGTAGTTTAAATTATCAACTAAATACACATTCTTAGTGATTAAATCCCTATTAACTAATGTGGTAGCACATTCTTAATGGTCAAATCCTTATTAACCAAACTACTAAATTCACCAAGCATAGTAAATTTGCAATTATTTCCAAAGGTAACATTTCCTTGATCCTTCAAGATTAATGATGTAAACCTGGATGGATCTCCGGTCATGTGCCTTGAATACCCAAAGGATTTCTACAAAACAAAGAGTTATTTCTTTAGTACCCATTTAACTTTGAGGCTTTTGGGATTAGTTACAATATAGCTTATCCATTAGGGATGTAAATAAATTTTCCTTTATGAGAGCCATTTGTTTTTATTCTAATAGAGCATTTATGTGTGGTGCGTCAATATCTTCCAAATCATTGCAAGTATTATTTGTTGTTTTTACACAATAAATCTTATATGCTCCATTTTTATTTTTTTTCTTTGTATTCATTCCATGTTGTCGAGCCTGGACTTTTCAATAATCTGGTTAATTTCTTCTAACCCAATTCACATTAAACCCTCACCCATTTAATATGAATCATCGACTAAGGGTTTAAAGAAATTTTAATTTTGAAAATCATTTAGAGTCGCCACCTGATTTAAATTAGGAAAAATGAAAGCTAGGGTCAATGGGTCGGTTGATCCTAACTTAGCTACTAGTCTGCGAAAAATATTTGATTTAAAAAAAAATCAAACTTTGAAAAACCAGATATCATGGATTCAGGGGCTAACCTATTAAAACCAAATTGGTTACCACTTTTGGAATTTTAACTTTATAATCTATCATTTATATGCTCTAAAATTCAAATAATATATTATGAAACAATATTCACAGATCACATAATTCTTTTTTTTATGTTTTCTTTATTTTTTTAAGGTATGAATATCAACAAATATATTTTCATTTTTTTTGAAGACTTGCAATATTTACGAAAAGAATTATTCAAAATATTCAACCAAAAAAAATTCATTTTTTATTGTCGCCCCGCAGGTGCCTACGTACTCGCTAATCGAGATCAGACAAAATATAGTTCTTTTGAAAAGAACTTTACTTTGTTGATCTATTTTAATTTTTGAACTATTTTCACTTTAAGTTCATTAATTTTTTTATTTTTTATGAAAACCATTTTTTATGATCCTGTGATCTAATCACTTAATTTTTATTTATAAAAATGTAATTTTTCTAAGTCTTTTTTTTAAAATCATTTTATGAAAATTCATGGCTAATTTAATGCTACATGAGAATAATTTTAATAAGAAATTTCATAGCTAATTGAATGCTATATGAAAATATTTTTGATTAAAAACTTTAGATGAACATTTTCATAGCTAATTGAATGCTATATAAAATAATTTGATAAAAAAAATCCTTTCATTATCTATGTAAACTAAAGTATTTTTTCATTTTCCTGAAAATATTTTTGTCATTTTTTATTTTTTCAAAAAAATCCCTTTTTCTTTAAAAGAAAACTCATTTTTTTTATTTTATCATTTTTACTTTTTTTTTTTATTTTTCCCAAATTTAATTACTATCATATATACATAAATAAAACACATCCAAAATTTATTATATTGTAAATACAACACACTAAAACTATACTACATGCATCATATGTACATTTTTTAATTAATCTACTTACATATACATATTCATAAAATATTCAAAAATATCAAAAAACCAATAAATCATGAAAATTTACACTAAAAGTATTTATTCTTATTTTCTGGATTTTTCTGAATTTTTTTAATTTTCATGCATTTTTCTTTTTTTTTTACTATTTTTCCGTAATTTAAATATATTTAATATAAAATAAAATATACAGACTCACCTGAGCCGTTGGATTAAAGCGGATTTGATTTGGAGTACACAATCGAAAAACTCGATCTGGACAGTCTGATCTTGTTGACTTTGATATGGAGCGTTGATCTGGATGTGGACCGTTGACCGTTAACTGTTGACCATTGACCGTTGACTGCGCAGGTAGACTAAGACCAACAATCAATTTGCTTTCTTCCCCCAAGAACCTGTTTGATTCCAGCTTTTTTTGAGTGATTTTTGTTGCGATATTGTATGGAATTTTCTCTCTATGTTATCTTTTTTTTTTTTGGTGATTTCCACTTCTTCTTTTTTTTTTTCTCTCTCTGTTTTTGTGTTTTTCTCTATGTCCTTATTCTTGTTACGTGCCGGGTATTTATAGATGCCCAACCCGTTCACCTACCGCTCATCTACCACTCACCTACCGCTCATCTACCACTCACCTACCGCTCATCTACCACTCACCTCCCACTTGCTAACACGTGCGCTTACCTCAACTAGTAGCTTGTTGACACGTGCGCTTACCTCATTTAGCCAATAAGAGTACGTGGAAAAAATAGGAGAGAAAAAAAAAGGATAATTTGCCTCCTCATGGAATCGAACCCAAGTCCTGTGGCTGGTTTAGTCATATGGGTCAGTGGTCTTAACCGTTAGGCCGTTGGCCTGTGCCTGATTGGGTCCAGCAAAATTAATATTTAAGGCTCTTGAAAATTCTATTTTAATTAAACAAAATAATTTTTGAAAATTTGTTTAATTATTTTTATGAATAATTTATAACAAAAATATGTATTATATCAAGCTCGGGTAATATTTTTTGATTTAATTAATTTTTTTGAATTCTAAATTTCTTCTTTTATACTCATTTTTTATTATTTACTTACCTATTTTTTTATTTTCTATTTTTTTGTATTTTTTGCTATTTTTTGTGAGCTTGACGTAATACTAATTTTTATTACAAATTCGAGCCTTAAATTGAGCAAAAATTGGGTGTCTACACATGTTTATCTAATGTGAGCATTTGTTGTCTTAATATCATGTTAAGATTATATTTACCTTCAATGAACTTAGCCATTGTCTCTTTTGATTCATTTATGCTGGATTTCACTATGATATTTTCTATTCTAAACTATTTCCGCTTATGCATTTTGATCATGTGACTTCAACATAGGGCTGCAAACGAACTAACTATGCATGAGCTAGTCAAGCATAGGTCGTTTTAGGTTTGGCTTAGCTTAAGCTCGGTTGGTAAATGAGCCAAACTTGAGCTGTGATTTAGGCTCGTGAGCCGGCTTATGAACAAGCTTATTTAGGCTCGCAAACAGGCTCATGACGAGGCTCATTAGTAGATTTATGAATTTTTTATGAATTTTTTGTGCATGATATATTATCTATAACTATATAACAAAAACAACAAAAACTAATTTTTATTTAATAATTATGCACATAATATTATAGCAATAATTATATATTATATTTTTTGTTAAAAAATGATAATAAGTTATCTAAATGAGTCAAGCTTGGACTTAAATTCCAAGCTCGATAAAAATTCATTTGGCTTGATAAAAAGCTCATTTCGACTATACTCAAACTCGTTTCATAGATAAGCAAAGCTCAAGCTCAAAGTTAAGCCTTTTTAACTAAATGAGCCAAGCTTGAGCCTCAATTTTAGGCTCATTAAAAAGCTTAGCTCGAGCTTTAGCTCGCTAAATTTTAAACGAGCCAAGCCTGACCCTTTAAAAGCTTGACTTGGCTTGGCTTGGCTTGGCTTGGCTTGGCTTAGCTCGGCTTGTTTGCAGCTTTACTTCAAGGTGACGTCCGAATGCTATTCCAATAAATTTTTATATTCAAGACAAGATCCATATTGATTCAATAACACTTAACATTTATCAATTATTCACTTAATGATGTTATGGAAATTTTCATGAGATCTCTTATGTTTCATATGGATTTTACAAAAAAAAAAAAAAAAAAAATTAAGCTTTCATAACAAGTTTGTCCTTAAGATATGAATTAAATTTTACAAAGTTTGTGATGTAGGACAATGGAAGAAAAGAATGAATAGAAAAGGAAAATATATAAATTTGCAAACTAAACTAAAAATAATAAGATATAGTTTGTAGCCTCACACTAGTAGTAAATTTTGGTTTGATGCCTCACGCCACCTTTAAATTGTATGGCCTCACACCACACAATGAATTTTCTGATGGTCTTAAATACTTTTATTAAAAAATCAATAACTCATCATCATAATGTTTATTATAAGTAGTACCTATTTATAGGATAAAATAAAATATAATATTCTAGAAAACTAAAACGATTTGATACCCAAAAGAAGATATCAATCATATCAAATCCTAAAACAATAAAATCAAATTTGACAAAATAAAATATAATAATAAAATCATATCTATCATAATACAATAAAATAAAACCTTCTATATCTTCCATATTATTTTCTTGATCTACATTATTCCCCCTCTCTTAAAAAGGATTTGCCCTTGAATCTTGAAAAAACTCCACCTGGATAAAAAAACTTAGGATGCAAAACAAAATATTTTGACTTACCTCCGACCAAACAAATAAAAAACTAACTATAATCTTCATATAATATTCTTGTAATGCAAAAATAAGTTCAATAACCTGCAAACAATAATAAAAAAGAGATAGAATATGCTTTAATAATCGGTTTGAAAGATTGACTTGTTTTTGTTGGCTCAATGAAGGAATCAACTTCCTTGCAACTTTAATCTTTCTATCTAATTCTGGACTAGTATTGCTGCTCATGATGTCAATAGTTGAATCTTGAAGGGCATCTTTATCTTCATCGCTCTTAATCAATTTATCGGACTTCATATCAATTTCTTTACCTTCATATTTTTCTAGTTCTATCTTGATCATGTCAGTTTCAATTAAAGTCCCTTCAATCCTACTCTTTGTAGTCTCTACAATCTCATCTTTGTAGCCTCTACAATCTCACTATCTGCAGCCTTTACAATCTCTAATTCTTTTGCCTCATTGACAATCTTCTCTATAACACCAAGGGGATTATTTTGAATATTTTCAATTTCTAGCTCAGTTTCAAGGGAATTGTTCTCTATGATTTTTTCTTAGACATTGTGTGGAACTAGAATTGTAGTTATGACACCTTTTTTTTTTTTTTTTATCTATAGGTAATTTATGAGCTCCTAGGGCACCAAGACAACAATCAGGGTATTGAAGTTAGCTACCTTGTCTATCTAATTTAGCATTAATTAAACTTAGCAAAAAACTTCTTCTTACAAAAATCAATGAAAAGAGATTCTATGTCATCTAACATTTGTATGACATAAATAGAAATTACGTTTATTGATCCTATAAAAGAATGTTAAAGTCAAATCCTAAGAAGAATAAGATAATAAGCTATGATACCAAATTTGGTGTAGGACAATGGAAGCAAATAATAAAGAGATAAAAGGAAGATATATAGATTTACAAACTAAATTAAAAATAATAAGATGATAGTTTGGTAGCCTCACACTACTAGTAAATTCTGATTTGATATCCTCACACCATCATTGAATTGTATGGCCCACACCATATGATGAATTATGTATGATGGCCTTACACCATCAATGAAAAGAAAGCATCACACCTTTGAGAATGAATATTTTTATTTTCAATATCAATAACTCATCATCATAGTTTTATTACAAGTAGTACCAATTTATAGGATAAAATAAAATATGATATTCTAGAAAACTAAAAAATATTTGATATCTAAAAGAAGATATCAATCATATCAAATCCCAAAATGATAAAATCAAATCTAACAAAATCAAATATAATAATAAAATCATATCTATCAAAATAAAATAAAATAAAATAATATCTTTTATATCTTCTATATTATTTTCTCAATCTGGATTAGTTTGTCTCATCAAATAAAAGCATGAACCATTAAAATCACCAATCGAAGGAATTAGGCTAGTGCTCATTTGCAAGTAGACAAAAAGAAATAAAAAAAAGGAAGATAAAAGGTATGCGTGAAGGAAGATAAAAAGAGAACGCACGAAGAAAGACAGTTAGACAATTCATAATGAGATAGTGTAATAAAAAGGTAGGACTATAAAATATTTCGTATAGAGAAATATAATTCTCTTGTATTTTTTTTCCAATATATAATTTCGCTTTTTCTTTTCCATCATATACTTTTTATTCTTTTTTATTTTTATTCGATAACATACTTCCCATGTTTATTTATTTATTTTTCCAACCACATATTTTTTATTATTTTCAAATATATACTTTCTTATTTTATACATATCTTTGTGTTGGCCCGGAACTTGGGCCAGGCTTGAAATTGTAAGAAAGTTAGGTATAGAATAAAAATCTAATGGTGCAAAATATATCAAGAGCAAGTAGAGCCTCAGCTATCTATCTCGCTTGACTGCCCTATATCTAATGCTTTTAAATTGAATTTTTTTTTCATTAGTTCCTTTTTGGGATTGCCATTCTTTTGAACCAAAATACCATTAAAATCACCTATGGAAGGAATTAGGCTAGTGCTAATTTGGGATGTAATGGAATGAGATTTATAAACCCAAACCCAATACCCTATAGGGTTCTCAAAACATGTCTTAAACTCTATAAGTTTTATCTATAGACCCAAAACCCATCTGACAAACCCATAGGTACTTGAACCTGAACTCAAAACTAATAATAAAACTAATAATTTTTTAATTACAACTATTTTATATTTAAAGTTATCTTAAAAGAAAACCTTTTTTTCAACATTATAAATCATAATCTTTTTGTTTACTCATGAAAAAATTTATTACCATTTAATATTTTGTACATAATAAATCCTTCCAAATCAATTCTCTTTATTCCCATCAGCTTAACATTGCAATAAGTCACCATGATTAATTGAAATCAATATAATAAAAATGAATGATCTACAAATTTAAAAATGCATATATTGTATTAAATTGAAATAAAAACTTATGAATGCATATACTATTTATCAAATTGAACCAATTAACAAAATATATATAAACTTAATTCATAAAATTAGCTTGACTTTAATTTTATTAATTGAAAAAAATTAATACTTTTTTCTTTTAAGGGTTTAAGTTCCCAATGGGTTTTATCTATAAAAATCTAGCTCAAACCTTATAGGTTAATACCTATGGGATACTTATTAGCATGTGTGGGTTAGGTACCCTATAAGAACCAACCCAGTTACATCACTAGACTGTTTATTGACAGTTGGACAAAGGAAAAACTATACCAAAAAAAAAAAAAAAGGATTAAAGAGTATGCATGAAGGAAGAGATTCATAATAAGATCATCTAGTTAATTATTCGACACATTAAAATAAATATTGGAATTAATAAATAATTAGTTTAATGATGTAATGTCGAATGAAATATAATTATAAATTTGAATAATTAAATAACTCAAGTTTTTTAAAATAAAAAAAAAATATGAGACTACAAAAATAATCCATAGAGAGATATAACTTCCATGTATCTTTGCTTTTCCTATTATATTCTTTCTTTTTTCTTTCCCATAAAAAACTTTCCATTTTTTTATTCCATTAGGGGTGGACATAGCTTGGTTAATCGTTCAATCACCATTTTTTTAATTAAACCGAAGTGATTGGTTTTTAAATTTCTTAATGCATAACTGGTCCATCCATCTTAACAAATAATCATTTTTGTGAGTTAATTTTTTCGGTTTTTAACCATTTAACATGATAATTAAATAAAAGTTATGGTTAACTATATTTGTAACACCTTAATCTGAAGGCGTTATGACTCACCATTGTCCTACTAGAGATGGGCACGATAAGGTTATTTATCCACTTATCACAATCTCAAATATATCATCTAAACTCTCATATAACAGGTTACCTAATTAAAACAATATCATACCAACAAAATTTCTTAAAGACATGGTTAGCATAAACCAAAGCCAACGTAATTCAAACTTAAAACATTAAAATATTATAACAAGGTGTCTCTAAAGATTTCATAACATGAAACTGTTTAAAACTTCATAAGTTCTTCAGATAGTTATCTTTAGATCCAAAGCATTCTAACAATCAATAGGATAATCAAGTCCACTATCATCCTCCCCATAATCCACGAAGACATCACGGTTAGATAAGTCAAACACTACTGAATCCTCACTTGTTCATGAAAAAGATAAAGAATGAGCACAAAGACTAAATACATCATACAAATCACATGCACATGAGTAGGCAACAAACAAATTCACATGCATTTTCATATGTATCAAGGATATGTTATCTTTAATTAGTCAAGCAAACAACAAAGTCCAAAACTATCTGCAGGTCATCCCAAACCCAAAGTACTCATGACTTCATAAAAATAACCAATATTGAAAATAAGTAAATATATTTATATGTATATTGGCTTTGGGAACTCCTATCACCCTGGGCACTGTTTTCGCATCACTACTAGACTATCGGAATTATTTGTGTGCACAAGTCCACTCGGGACAACTCACACATAGATCATCAGGGCGCTGCATTAGTATCACAATACCATCTAGTCTTTACTAACTATAGCCAAGCACAAGCAGCAAAAATTCAATTTTAAACTAGATAAATTAGGTCAACTTATAATTCTAGCGGACAAGCACAAACAAAAGCAAGGTAAGGTCGTACCTGTAATCTCTTTAGGAACAGAAAATCCTAACTCCACAAAACACCTGTTTATAACCAATTTCTCAATCAAACATGTTTTCATAATATAACCCTAATCCTATCATCATCTCAAACTATAAACTGAAAAGAATTATAAATCCTAAACTATACCTTTCTGCTTTCTGAGATGAAAATAAATTTAGAATCTTCAAAAGAGCACAATTTCTCCAAAAACTCCTCCCAAAACTATGACTTCCTTCAAAAACCACTAAGATTTAGATTTTACCTTTAATTCATCAAAAGAAAAGAAAAGATTCAATTTACCTATAACTTTGGATCATGATCCTCCTTGATTATAGATCACAAAATCTCCAACAAAATTTAGGGTTTCTCCACAAATTCCTACAAGAATTTAAGTCCTTACAAAACCAATACAAAGAACTTCGAAAAACAATTTTTTTAGATCACCAAAGGATTGAGAAGAACCCATTCACCTAGATCCTGAATCTTGTTTCTCCTTAAGGTTTCCAAAGGCTTAGGATATGCTATGAAAAAGAGTTAAGTTAAGGATCTCTTTAAAGGGCATGAGAAAACCTTAAAACAACATAAAACGCATGTCATAAGTTGGTACTGTAAGCTGGCAGTGTAGGATAAAGGCTGGCGGCTTAAGTCCAAAACCTAGTGGCCATTTGCTCTTGGATATCATTCTATGTCGTTGAGGGCAGCTCAACGCTAGCAGGGTACAGGTCCAACACCGGCAGCATTAAGGGTGTGCAAAAAAACCGATGAAACCGAGAAACCGAACCGAAACCATAAAACCAATCCGAAAAATATGGTTAACCTGTCAATTGGTTTCGGTTTAGGATTACGATTTTTATTTTTTTCGGTTTTCGGTTTCGGTTTCGGTTTGTAACCATAAAAAACCGATGGTTAACGGTTAACCGTTTCAGTATTTATAAATATATTATATATATAATTTACATATACAAATAATTATTTTTTTATATATATACATATGATTTTCATATATATATAATTTACCTATGTTAATATTCCTTGAATTTCAATTAAAATACTATTGTCCTATGATTAATGGAGTTAATTTGGTAATTGATTTAGTTTGATTTTATTAATAATGATACATTCAAAGGGTCATTTTTCCCCTTTTCCTTAATTCCATTTTCTTTTTTTTTAGCTCTAGTAATATATAATAATTTAAAGAAAAACTTTATGATAAAGGCAAAAAAAGGTTTTTTGAAATTATCAATTTGATTTGTTGAAACCATTACGTTAAATGGTTAAAAACAGAAAATCGAATAAATTAACCGAATAAAACGGTTAACCGCCTTAACGGTTAACCGTTTATAATGGACCGGTTAAGGATCGGGATATTTAAAAACCGATAATTACGGTTAGGTTCAAAAAATAAGACCACGGACCGGTTAACCGGTCCATGAACACCCCTAGGCAGCATGGATGTTCAAGGCTGGCTTTTGCTCTGCCACTTTCCATCTCTCATCACGTCTCTATCATGTGATAAAACATAAATATACTTTAGGTTTTGACCATGAAACCCTCTCATTTTTAATCAAATGACACCCTTTTCCTTCTTTACAAATTATTTACTTTGTATTTTACTGTATTTTTAGTTATAACCATAAAAAAATTAGACCCTTTTGTTTGATAAATGGGTAATTTGACACATTTATCTCATTCATATAATGCACTTTTAAGCATGGCTTGGCATTTTGTAATGGATTTTGCTTGTAAATCAGTGAAATTCATGTGTTTCAGATCAATTGTATTAAAATCTAGGAAAAAAAAGGATCATAAAGTGATGAAAAATAGCTCTTATATTACATCATGCCTTTATCTTGGATTTGCGTCATTTTTATATGCATGTGGTTGTGGTAAAGTTAAAAAAAAAAAAGTCATGCTAAGTGTAACATTTTATCTCCTATGTTCTGCATAATTGATTGTGCTTAAATGGAGATTTTATCTTAAGGCATAGATGGAACAGCCTAAGAAGGAGTTGTGTCACTTGTTTTGATTGCAATCTCAATCCTTTGTGCATAAATTAAGAGGAATAGCTCGAGTTAAAAAATGAGCAAAGTTGAATCTTGAAGTAGAGCAGCAGGACGAAATAGATAACAGTTGCAATTTCTCAAATATCAGTAGCGGGCATCAATTAAGTGAATTGTCATTGACAATCTGAGCTCCAAGTAACTAAAGTAATCCATGAGCATAATTGAACAACATATGAAATGGACACCAAACAACCATGGACTAAAGTGGAAGGAAGCTTACCCAATCTATGAAGAAGAAGTGTTGATCGATCATTGAGTTGAACTTTCAAGTCCTCCAAGCAATCTGAACTGAAAACAGAAGCTGAGCACTGATGTTATATTTACAGCTCCAAAGGAAAATGACTTCATGCATATGAGGAGTTGTTGGAGCACCAAGATGCCAATATGATCTTCTTCAAGACAAATAGCAGCATCACCGATTGAACAATATCTTCATAATGCGAGTGTCCACACAACAAAATGAGTAGTCCGTACACTCACCAAGCCATACATTCTATAGAATTGATTCACTTCAATACCAAGCCGAATTGCAGAATCGACTACGCTCTAAGTTGCTGCTATTGTTTGAAGATACCAACACCAAACTATGACTAGCTCAATTTCCTAGCAGAGAACCAACCAAATTACAGTAGAATTGAAGCAAGGAGCACTTTATAACAACCTGATTCTAAGCAAGTATTAGTTGCACCAACTGGAATCATAGCTACTTTAAAGTTGGAAATGGCAATTGGTAACCAAACATAGTAGAGCTGAACCCAAACCGAGCTCCAGCAGCAGAACAACATTAAACACTCAAGCTAAGTAGCTCTTTGCTATTGAATTAATCAAGTCAAGCACCATGCTGATAATTCAAGAAACAAATGCAGCACATAATTGCAGCTGAAAATGAGAATTAAAATCAAGCATGGCACTATTATAGTAGCTTCGACACTATTTAGTAAATTCGGGATATCTCTCTCATCAAAGCTCTGATTAAGGTGGATCAAAACCCTATAAAATGATAAGAAAAGGATCTACAATTTTCATTGTTTATGCCTGAGGAAAATCGGGACGCATTGAGGCCAAAATTGAGATCGAAGTAGCTACACTTACACTGCTGGCCATTCTCATATGGAGCTCAATAGAGCTGTATAGATCATGGATATCTCTCTCATCTAAGCTCTTTTTAGTGTGATTCAAAATTCTATGGAAAGATAAGAGAGAAAAATAAACTTTTATATTTTATATTTTGTGAAATTCTAAAAGTATCATAGTGGAAAAAAAAAAATTGTGAAGATGCTGCAGTTGCGTATATTTCTCTCATTCGAGCTTTGTGTGATGTGATTCAAGATCCTATAAAAAGATGGGAGAGAGATCTACAATTTTTATGTTTTTGATTTTAAGAAAATCCAAATTTATCAGGATCCAAATCATGCTTGAAGATATTGCTTATGCATTGTTGATTCCTGATCTACAATAAAGAGCTGTAGTGGTTTATTTTAGCTGAGATGGCATGGAAGTTTTAGAAGTTCAATCTTAAATGGAGTGAAGGAGTTTATTAAGTAAAAGATCCAGTAACTTATTCATCATGTTAGCAACCATTGGAGCGTACATGTTTACCATACCGAGCCACACACCGACAATAGCTGAACAAGACCCCATTAAGCTTGATCAGAGCTAGTTGACAGACAACCACAAAGCTCTTAGTTGACAGTGAGCTATTTTCAGTTCAAAGCGTAAGAGAACGGTCGACAGGAGCACTTCATGTCCGAGCTGAGCAGTAGTATTTCAAGAATATTGAGCTTTTCTTTATAGTAATTCCCAACCAACCAGATCACACGTTGGTTGGAATTCTGAAGTGTATATTGAATTATCCGAACCGAGTATATTGTCCAAGAATGCATATACCAGAGCATACCTCTAGAATATAAAGTAGAACGATTCTCAACTTAATGGCTTTTGCTAATTTTTTTTTTTCAGGTTAGACTGTTTCTTCTTTTAAGCCCATATTTCTTTTAATTTTCATAAAAAGACTTATTTCATTCTTAATGAGAGCCCACAGACCAGAGAATACACTGACCCATACTATGATACTTCTTAGAGAATATTTCACACTCTATGGATTAGAGAAGGAGACACACACAAACATAATACAAAAGAGATAGGAGACGAACAGAATAAAGAACATAGTAGCTAGTCTTTTTTTTTTCAGTTTTTCTTGAGGGATTCCACACCGGGTTTAAGTGGGGAAGATCATTTATACATGGCTTTGGGCATGTGATCCTTAATATGAGGTGATTTTGTTCCTCATTCTTTAATTTCATGTTATGGATGTTGTTATGCAATTATTAAAGTTTTGAGTTGATGATTTCGATTCTTTAGTTGCTGGTTAATGTTGTTGATTAATTTCATGCTTGTATTCAAGCTGTTAATATTAATTCATCTAGCATATATTTTGGATTACTCGTGGAATGCATGTTAGATTAGTGTTGTAGTTGAGAAATTCTTTTCTAATCAAGTCTATGATTAGCTAATTTGGTTTAAGATTCACATGAAGATATTGTGAAGTTAAGTGATGAAAAGAGGAATGAGGATCGAGTGTTTTGCTATGAAGGAGGAAAATGATTTGTGAATGAAAACTTCTGTTAAAATTCAGAAACAAAAGTTATTATACATACAGAGAAGGAAAAGCACAGATGTCTAACTAACTTAAAAGATGGACTAATACTAATACTCTTTATATAACAGCTGTTAACTAAAGAAGAATAAATATAATTTCACATACCCCCTCAAGTTGAAGCTGGTAGAAGACCCAACTTGAATTTGAATGATTGAAGCTGATCTGTTGAAGGTAGTTTAGTGAAAAGATTAGCTAGTTGATGAGAAGAACAAATG
The DNA here is from genome assembly GCA_024138025.1 of Combretum micranthum. NCBI lineage: Eukaryota > Viridiplantae > Streptophyta > Magnoliopsida > Myrtales > Combretaceae > Combretum > Combretum micranthum. The sequence continues at coordinate 202,049 of JAMXBD010000913.1, read as the reverse complement.
TGGAAATGTTGCAAAAAACCAGATGCGAGATGATGATGAATAAAATGGGCATCAATATCAATATGTTTGGTGCGTCCATGTAAGCAAGGATTATGAACAATCAACAAAGCAGATTTATTGTCACAATATAGAGGGATGGGATAATCAATGGATAAACGAAGATCTCGCAGTATATATGTAGTCCACAAAAGTTCCTTAGCAGTTAAGGCCATGCTTCTATATTCCGCTTCAGTTGTAGAAGTATTGATGGTTGCTTGTTTCTTGGACTTCCAAGAAAATAAACTTTGTCCAAGCATAATACAATAGCCACTTAGAGATTTTCGATCAAAGGAAGAAGCAGCCCAATCAACATTAGAAAAAGCACTAAGTTTTAAAGAATTCTTAGCAGAATAAAAGAGGCCAATATCAATGGAGCCTTTGAGGTAATGCAACGGATGAAGAGCAGCTTGTAAACGAGTATCGCATGGACATGCCAAAAATTGACTTAGTTTGTTTACCACGAAAGCAATGTCGGGTCTTGTGAGAGTCAAATATGATAATCAACCAACAATCCGATGATACAAGGAAGGATCAGGAAGAGCAAGACCAGAATCTTTGACTAAAGTAATACCTGCTAGCAAAGGGAGAGCAACTGGTTTACAAGCAGTAAGACCAGTATTAGACAGAACATCAAATATATAAACTTCCGCTGATTGAGCATGAGACCAACATTGGAACGACAAATCTCCAGGCCTATAAAAAAACATGCGTCCCCCAAATTTTTGATGGTATAAGTATCATCAATATCATGTTTAAGGGAAACAATCTCATCCATATTATTCCCAATAATCAACATGTCATCAACATAAAGGAGAACAACAAGAAAGATATCATATTTGGACAATATGAATAAAGAATAATCATTACTTGACTGAGTGAAACATTTAATGATCAGGAAATGAGAGATCTCAATATTCCATTGTCAAGAGGCTTGTTTTAAGCCATAAAGTGATCGTTTTAGACGACAAACTTAACATGGTAATGCTTTAGAATAACCAGGAGAAGGCAACATATATATCTCTTCATCCAAAAATCCATGTCAAAAAGCATTATTTATATCTATTTGATGAAGAGGCCAATTGTAAGCAACAACAACAGCAAAAAGAATACGAACAGTAGCTAATTTAACCACGGATGAAAAAGTATCATGATAGTCAATGCCTTCCATTTATGTATATCCTTTGGCCACTAGCCTAGCTTCATAGCGTTCAACACTTCCATCGGGTTTATATTTGATTTTATAAACCCATTTTGAACCTATAGGTTTCTTCCCTTATGGCAAATGAGTCAATTCCCATGTATCATTCAATCCCAAAGCATCAAGTTCCTTATTCATAGCTTCAATCCATTCTTGATTTTTAGATGCTTATGAATAACAAAAAGGTCTTTGAGTTGTAAAAATATTTGCTAAAGAAACAATAAAATGTGATGGACAATGTTTAAAAGAAGATGGGGTAAATAGAGGGTAAGTTGTATTCATGGAAATATTAGATGATGTATTTAGACTAGAACAATTAGATATAGTATGCACATAATCATTTAACCATGTGAGAATTTTCCGTTCTCTAGTGGAACGACGAGGAACAGTGGAAGAAATAATATTCAAAGAAGGAGAATCGGTATGAATAGGAGAAGAGGAATCTGCATTAACAGGACAGTTATGTTCGGGTGCAGTATGAGGAACAAAGGACGGTAAACTAGATGACAGGCATGGGAAAGATTTGAAAGAAGGTTGGATCTTATCAGAATAAGATCTAGACAAATTAAAGTGGGATCAGGAGTGTGTTTAAAAGGAAAATAATGTTCATAAAACACAATATCTCGACTAACCAGAATTTTATGAGAAACCAAATCATATATCTTGTATCCTTTTTGGCCTTGTGCATAGCCAAGAAAAATACATTTAAGACCCCTTGTTTGAAGCTTATCTTGAGGTAGTTTAACAGCAGCAATAAAGCATAAGCAACCCATTACTCTCAAATGATCATAAGTGGGTTTGGTATTATATAACATCTCATGTGGGGTCTTCCATCCTAATTTTTGCATTGACATCAAATTGATAAGGTATGTTGCTATCAAAATACATTCTCCCCAAAATTCTTTTGGCAAATTGACATGAATTTTTAAAGCCCTTACGGTATCAAGCAAATGTCTGTGCTTGCGTTCAACCCTTCCATTTTGTTGGGGAGTATATACCACGGAATGTTGATGAATAATGCCTAATTCATGAAACATAGTCTTGCAAGTATGTGACATAAATTGACCACCATTGTCAGATCTTATAACCTTTGGTTTAGCCGAAAATTGGTTCATGATCATTTTAAGAAAAGTGTTTAAACATTCTGGGACTTGTGACTTATTATTGAGCAAATAAGTCCAAACATAACATGTATGATCATCAAGTGTAGTGAGAAAAAAAGGGAGCACCAGAAATGGAAGAAATAGAAAAAGGAACCTAAACATCAACATACAACAATTGGAAAGGAACATCAGCATAACTAGCACTCCGGTCAAAAGGCAATCGATGAAATTTAGACTCAAGACAAATCTTACAAAGAAAAGTGCTAGTATCCAAATCTTTCAACTTAGATAAAGAAGTATGTCCAAGTCTGGCATGTAACAAATGGAGTAAAGAAGAATTATTAGAAGTAGTGTTTACAACTGAGGTGATATCAAAAGAAGGTTCCTTTAAAGAACTAAAATTCCCAATAGCCTCTGATTTAAGTACATACAAATATTGTAAGTTCTAGCCTTTGCAACAAGGTGATTAGTGACCTAGTCTTGGAAAATAAAGGAATTGGAATCAATATAAGCAGACAAATGCTTATCTAAAAGAACTTTATGAACAGATAACATATTATGTTGGAAATTTGGCACATAAGGAACATGTTAAAGCTGCAATGAAGGATTTAAGTGAACAGAACCAACCATTTGAACAGTTTTGATTTTTCCATCAGGTAATTGAATACTAATTGGATTAGGTAATGTGTATGTGTTAGTGTTAGTGAGAGATTTTTAAAAAGGAGTCATATGGTCAGTAGCACCAGTATTTATAATCCAAAAACAAGTTTTGTTATTCACAACATTAAAACAACAAGAAGAATAAGAGCTACCTGCAAAATGAACCGTTGCTTGTAACTGTTCACCATCTGACACTGAATTTTGCTCAAAACACCTAACTACCTCTTGATAAATGGAATCGACATCCTGTGAATGTGTATCTATGTTTTTACCTTTATATGTATCAAACACAACATCAAAAAGTGTAGCAACAATGTTAACATTGGATTTTTCCGAACAGTAATTAACAATGGACCACAATGGATTTTTACCCACTCTCTTCCCTTTGTACCAATCGGGATATCCAACTAATTGAAAATAATTTTCTATTGAAGGACCTTTCCCTCTACAATGGTTACAAACAATTCTATTATGATATTTTGAATCCCTTTTATCATGATTTGCTCTTAAATCTTTAGCTCGATTGGATAAAAAGCATAACCATCAATATCTTGCACAACATTTATAGTCAACTGTTTTTGTTTTCCAACTTGTTGAACAAGATAATATGATTTATTAATAGTGGGAAATGGATCCATAGAGAGAATTTGATTACGAACTGACTCAAAACCTTCATTCAAATCCATAAAAAATTGAATAAGTTTGGTCTCTATCTCAAAATCATCTATTCTTTTTTTCAACCGACATGCACAATATTCAATCCTACCACAATCACAAGAAGGATAAGTACGTAATGCTTGTAATTCATCCCACACATGCTTAAGTCTATTAAAGTAACTACCAATCAGTTGATTCATTTGCTTTATGTTGCTCAATTCATTCTATAATTGAAATATTAATGGTCCATTACTTTGACCATACTGTTCAAAAACTTCTCTCCACAAATCAAAAGCAGAATGTGTATATAAGTAATTATATTCACTAAGCATGGAATTTAGAATCTAGCATCTCACCATATAATCATAACGAATCCAGCGGACTAGATCAAGAGAATTTGAATTAGGTCTAACAATACTTCCATCAATGAATCCCAATTTTAACTTTGCACCTAATCCATTTTGATCGACCTACTCCATGCTAAATAGTTTGATCCATTGAAAAGTATGTTTCCAATCACCATACTAGGGTATCTGAACATATATTAAGGACTTGAATTATTAGATTCAATTTGTAAATTCCGATTTATCTCTGAAGCTATTTCCATGTCTACGAAAAAGAGATTTCTAATAAGATGAAAGAAACTATTGAGCAAAATACAGGTTGGATCTTACTAGAAGGCTCTGATACCATGTGAAGTTAAGTGACGAAAAGAGGAATGAGGATAAAGTGTTTTGCCATGAAGGAAGAAAAGGATTTGTGAAAATTTGTTAATTTAGGTAATTGTTATATATATAAACAAGGAAAAGCACAGCTGTCTAACTAACTTAAAAGATGGACTAATACTAATACTCTTTATATAACAGTTGTCTAACTAGAGAAGAATAAATATAATTTCACAGATATGAGTTTTAATTCAATTAGGGTTTAGAAAGTTGGAAAGGATTAGACAATTAATTAATTTTATAGAGTTAAGAAAAATTAACTGGTTAATCTAGGGTAATTATTCACTTTGAGAAAAGGGATTTTTGCCTAGTATTTTATTGATTGAAAAATCTAAAACTTATTAGTAATTTGGAAATCACAAGTGTAATTTTATTAATAGCATTCACAATATTCTAATTTTTGGCTCTAAATCGAATTCAATTTTAATAAACTTATTGGCTTGTCTAGCTACGAGTAAGAATAATATAGCTGAGAGCTAGTCCTCACTCCTTAAGGACACGACTTGATAGTCACTGAAATTTTATTACTGCATACATATCTGGTATACTAGATGGTAATTTTTGCATTTTTAAAAAGAGTTTAAAAACAAGCATACCATTATTTCATAATTACATTAAAAAAAATTGCAAATTAACAATCCAAAAAACATAATTAAATTAAAAAATTACGAATAAAATAACAATAAACTAATAAATCAATGACATAAGTTTAATACTAGTTCATAAAGTTTAAGAGACTGTTTAGATGGTTTATTTTTCATTTGTATCTATATCTGTATTGAAATGATATGTGTAAATATATCCGATTTATATTTATATTTTATCTATATTTGATTTATTTGACCTTTTCATGAGAATTGCTAACTTTTTTTTAATTACATCTATTTTTTAATAAATAATTTGTTAGAAAAAAGTTTTAAAAAAGTGTTTATATTTATCCAAAAAAGCTAAACAAATAAACCCTAAAATTCAATACCAACATTATATAGATGGAAATTTCATGTCTTTTTCATATTTTAAATTATACCATGATAAGTTGTGAACACTTTTTGTATATAAATGTTCTAATTAACGCACATCCCAAATTACAATACTTCAATAATTTAAAGTTGAACATTTTTTTGTATTCTCCACGTACATAAATGCTCCCAAATATTAATTATATTTATACTATATAACATATACATTTTGGATCGATTAACCATGACGGTTGATTTTTGTTGGTTATAAATCGAAATCGAAATAAAAAAAAAAAAAATTAAAAACTTTAACTTAAATCGAAATTAATATATCAATTAATTATATTTTATGGATTAACATTGGGTTTTTTATTTGATTTTCCGGTTCCCTCAATTTTTTTTTACACCCCCACATTCCTAACATACTTTTGCATGTTTATTTATTTATTTATTTTTCCTAACAACATACTTTTTAATGTCTGATGAAACACATCTTTGCTGCGACCTAAAATTTGGGCCGAGGTCCAAAATCGTAATACGGTTAGGGAAGAATAGATTAAGATCCAACGGTGCCAAATAAATCAAATGGCAAGCGGAGCTCAGCCGCCATCACGCTTGACCACCCTACTTATATTATAATGTTTGTTCGCCGCCCCGTGTTAATAATGCAATAACGCGTTCTTCTGTAGTGCGCGTACCCATTCATTCGCAACTAACCTACTTTTACAATTCTCTGCATCGCAAGTCTCTCGTCTCGTTCATTCTCTCTCCTTTTCCGGTAAGGTTTTTGATACCTGTGTGGTTGCATAGGAACCAACAAGCCTCCACGAGATCTAGGGTTTCTTTGCATTAAAAAGAAATCAGAACAAAAAAAAAAAAAAAAAGAAAAATTTTCTAGGGTTTCGTTTCTGAATTGTTTTCGATTGATTTCCACAATTTGATTGACAGATATTCGTTATTGTGATTGATTTGTGGTGATTACTCTTTTACGCTAGATCACTTCGTATTTCTAGGATTTTTTGGTTGTATTTCGAATTTGAAATTTGGGGAAATATCGGTATCTGGGGTTTTTATTGTTGTGTTGATTGTTTGGTCTGTATTCCTGGGGATTTTGTCTCTTGTGATTTGAAATTGCGTTATTGATCGTGGAGAATTGTGGTTTTGAAATACACATGGCAACAGGAAAGTGCGATGTTTTCAAGAGATTGGGTTTCGATGCTTCTAGAAGGGAGTCTGATCATGTCCGAAAGGGGAATTCTTCTTTTAGTCGGAGTAAATTAAGTAGGTGTCGTGATTATGCATTGAATCGTAAGGATGGATTGGTTCCTTCGTTGGATGGCCCGAGCTGGGTTTCCAAAGAGCATGAGGGGCTGCAGATGCCTCCGAATAAGAAACAGAAGTACTCACCTATTATCTGGGACACAGAGGGTGAGGATGCGAGGCCGTCGTTGAAGAAAACAGCTGCTCCTCGTAAGAGCCCCTCTAGATCGCCGTCTAGTTCATTGACGGATGAGGATTTGGGTGGACTTGTTTCTAGAGAATCCGCATTTGTGAATCGGGTACACAGGTCTGGAATCTTGTCAGTCAATTCTGATGAGGTGGGTGGGAAGTTGGCATTGGAGGCTTCTATGCAGCAGCCTTGTCCTTTGACTCAACAGCAATTTTTGGAGTATGAACAGGAGTCTGGCATGGTGGAGATGGAGAAATTATTCAAGAAAGGAACATCTCGATGTCTAGGTGGGCCTCGGATAGTGATTCACCAATATATTCATATGCCTCCGATGATGAAGTCAGTAGGAATGAAAGAAAATCAGATTCCAGGAGCTCAGGCTATGAAAGTGGAGAGCTCCTGACTACAAGTACCGGTCAGGTTGTTGGGTCTGTTGGATCTGTTGAGAGGGACAATGATTTTGGTGTGTCTGGTCAGGACTGTATGGATGATTTGGAAGAAAAAAATTGTGATGCTATGGATGTTGAGAGGAATTGCACTAGTGATACTGATGAAGACTGCAATTACATGGTTTATGGGGATGATAATGATTGTCATGAAATGGGAAGAGCATACGGGCCCTCCAAGAAGAAGCGTAAACATGCTTAATTCTTGCAGAAGTGTTTTTGAGTATGAAAAACTGAACAAAATTAATGAAGGGGCATACGGTGTTGTGTATAGAGCTCGGGACAAGAAGACGGATGAAATTGTGGCCTTAAAAAAGGTGAAAATGAATGTGGGGGATAGGGAAGGGTTTCCCCTGTCTTCACTGAGAGAAATAAATATCCTTCTGTCTTTCGATCATCCTTCCGTGGTCAGTGTCAAAGAGGTTGTTATGGATGATAAAGATCTTGACAGTGTTTTTATGGTCATGGAGTACATGGAGCATGATCTTAAGGCTCTCATGGAAAGGAGGAAGAGGACTTTCAGTATTAGCGAAGTAAAATGCTTGATGATTCAGTTATTAGAGGGTGTTAAGTATCTTCATGATAATTGGGTTCTTCATCGGGACTTGAAGACATCAAATCTTCTCTTCAACAATAGGGGTGAATTGAAGATTTGTGACTTTGGCTTATCCCGTCAATATGGTAGCCCTTTGAAGCCTTATACGCCTCTTGTGGTCACTTTGTGGTACAGGTAAATTATTCACTGATTGTACTAATAGTTGCACTATTGCTTCATCTATATTGTTGTTTGACATTTAACATGTACATTTAAGCTTATACCCAAGTTGTTTATTATTTTTTTTTCTCATTTTTCTCAGGGCGCCTGAACTTTTACTGGGATCCAAAGAGTACTCATCAGCAATAGATATGTGGTCGGTTGGTTGTATAATGGCTGAATTGTTGGGCAATGAGCCACTATTTAAGGGAAATAATGAAGTCAATCAGCTTGACAAGGTAGTTGGATTGTTTATGAGGAACTATATTTTCTTAGTTTCATTGCCTGTGTCTAGTTTTCTATGTGTTTCCCCCCTTCTGAATTAATTTCTCCATGTACTTGCAGATATTTAGGACACTTGGCACTCCAACCAAGAAGATATGGCCTGGTATTTCTGAATTGCCGGGGGCAAAGGCAAATTTTGTTGATCAACCGTGAGTATAAGTCTAGAGTTCTTTACATTGTTCTCCTTAATAAGTTCTTTTCCATTTGAGCTGCTCTTTGTGGGCATTCATTTTTTTGACCCATCTATATACTCTGTTTCCTTTAGATATAACTTGTTGCGGAAGAAATTTCCCCTATCTCCTTTCATGGGATCGATGTATCTTTCTGAATCTGGATTGGACTTGTTGAACAGACTTTTGACATATGATCCTGAAAAGGTAACTGATGCCACCCACTATTGTAGCAGCACATTTTTGTGGTTGCGTTTTGTGGCTTCTTGTTTATGAAGTTGCTTTGTTGATCCTGCAGAGAATTACAGCTGATGAGGCCCTTGATCATGAGTGGTTTCGTGAAGTGCCTCTTCCTTCCTCTAGGGATTTCATGCCTACTTTCCCACCTCAGCATGCAGTGGGTAGATAGCTGATGTGATGGGCCAAGATGTAGAATGCCTGCCACAAGTCTGCCAAGAAGAATCTGTTTGCTTGTGACACAGATTTTCTCTTTCAAAATTATCAATGTTTAGATAATAGGAAGAGGATATGGTGCAGCTTTAGACCATTGGAACATATATGCATTATTTGGTTTTCTGTTCTTCACAGGAACATTGATGAACCCTTGGAGGATTACCAGAGTTATATGGTCTAGCACCTGATTGATTGTGGGACATCATTGCAGCTATAAATGTTCCCCTGGATCAGAAGGTGTGGAATGCTGGTTTTTATATATTTCCTTCTTTTTGTCAAATTGCATTCAGCTGGACCTTTGTGGGTTCAATCTTCTTGTAAATATTCTAGACTTCAGAATTTTTGAATATATAAAGAGATATGAGTTTTTTGTTCACCCTGCTCTCTCTCAAATTTATGCTTTAGTTTTCAAGATTCTCTGATAAAGGCGAGAAAAATATATTTGTGCTTGATGGTAATACCTGCTGGAAGCAACATGTAAGGTATACCTATACTGTATATCTTGATATGTTTACAATTGTTTATATTTTTTTAACATTCTGGGCATTGAGCGTTTTGTCACTATGGTGAAGGTGGTATGACATGGCATGTATTTTCGGGATCAGATGAGCCTTGTGTGGAGCCTGCTGATTCCTGATATCCCATATGGGGTGTGGATCAATGAAATGCTAAAGGTTTTTACCCTTTTTTTTTTTTAATTTATAATTATCATCAGTGGGTGATATGGATAGAATGGGGAATTTTTTCTCTTCAATATTGTACAGTGAGAAACATAAATCTTGCATTTGTGGGCAGTTTTATTTCTTATCGTATCTGCTTTTTTCTCCTCTTTTTTTTTTTTTTTTTTTTTTTTTTTTTTTGCTCTAAAGGACAGTAGATTCTTTCCCACTCACATGGTGGTGGTCCTGCCATGGTGTTATTTTGATTGCTATTCAGGCATGTGTCATTAGGTTTATGTGGATGAGTAATCTGTAAGTGAGTATACTTCAGTTTGTTATTTTGATGCTCTCTCTGGCTTTGTTTGCTATTTGTTTGCTGCAATTAGTTGTAAAGACAATACTATGTGGTCAGTCTGCTATCACTCTCCTGTGCCCCTCCCTTCTTAATAATAAGTCTTAACTAAGCCTTTAATACTTTGGCCCTGGTAGATGCTTTGTTTTGTTTATGTATTACTTTTCCTGGCCCTGGTCAGTCTTCTATCACTCTCCTGTGCCCCTCCCTTCCTAATAATAAAGTCTTTAATACTTTGGCCCTGGTGGATGCTTTATTTTCTTTATGAATTACTTTTCTTGGAATGGTATTCACATTAAGGCTGTTGGTCTTAGGTAGGCATGTAATATAAAAAATGTGCAAGGTGGCATAACGTTGATGCTCTGTGTCTTCGAGTTTGTTTTGCAGTATTCTTGTTTTAATGTTTGGCTGTCCTTTCCCGTAGTCTTTCTGTCCTTGTCCTGTAGTCTTTATTTGTAATGCAACCAGAAAAGACAATATGGTATGGTCATGGATGATGCTTTTATATCTACTATCTAGTAAGAGCTGCTTTGTGGTTGATGGGGACGGCAAAAAGCATATAAAGGAAGTTTCAGTTCAGTTGTTCTGGATACATGGTAATCTCGACCTTTGTTCAGAGTTCAGACAATTTGGCAGTGGTCCAACTTTATCTGCATACTATCATGAACTGTTAGCGTTTGCTGTTCAGGGCATGGCTGAATTTTTCTAGTGACAGCAGGAAGATAGCTTGCTCTGTCATGCTCGTTGGTATCATCTGAGGGTGAAAAGAAATGCCTCGACCATACCAGAGGTTCTGTTCTTCTCTCCCCTCCCCCTTGTTTCCTTCCTAACATTTTTTCTACCGGAGGTTCTTAACTGCTTTTCTCCCCCCTCCCCCTTGTTTCCTTCCTAACATTTTTTCTGTATTTTATTTTCTTAGTTTCCATTCAGGTTTCACGATTTTCTGTGCATTTTTCTGATAAGTATTCAGTCGGCTCACTATAGCCTGTTGGAGGCTTGAACTTGAGGTTCTGCCCCCCTTTTTTTTTTTTAGCTCTCTCTCTCTCTCTCCCTCTGTTTTTTTTCCCTTTTTCCTTTTCTCGGAACTGGTGTTAATCGAAGGGGAAACAGGTGATGTTTTTTTTTTTTTGGGGGGTCTTTAGACATTTGGATGAATTTGCTTTTTAGTATATCAAGTGATATCGCTACTGTTAGAGATGGTTACGTTGGGGTAAAAAACCAAACATAAAATAGAAGGTACGAAGCTTCAATTGCATCGTGGTCAGTTTGATTAGGATTAATGTTTCTGCTTTTTGCTATTTCATGCAACCTTGTGGTATCGTGTACAAGAGAACTAGTACTTGTACAAAAAAGATCCATAAATTTGTTTAAGATTAATACAAAATGATGATGCAGAAGAGGAAGGCACTATTAGTTTGGTGAGGAGAAAAGGGAGGATCGCTTTTGCTGTTTGCTTGTGTAAATATGAAACGAGCTTCGATGAGTAACGGTAGAAGTTTTGTTCACGTTCAGGCTCAAGATAAGACAGCATTGGCCTGTCTCTGGAGTGGGAACGGATTGGAAACAGAAAAGATAAAAAAAAAAACCTTCATATTGACGTTTTTAAAGTATTGACGATGTTTAAATGTGGTTTTCTATGTTCACCTTGACATCTGATTTGTCATCCTTAAACAGTTATCTTATGCATGTAATGTGTGGAATGTCTTATTCTTGCAAATACAAGATACAGTCGTTGCACCTCCGTTTGTGGGCAAGGTGTATGAATCGATGCTTTCATTAATATACAGGTATGCTGCTTGTTTGTGCAAGATTGTACTTTCTAGACAACTAAAATGGTCGAAGCTTTTACTGTTGGTTTAAATTTTTGAAATTCTGGAAGTACTGGGCGCAACGCAACCTTGGCTGCATCCCTTTCCGTGGTTGGGGTTGGTTGGGGAGTAAATATGGGGTACTGTTTGGGTTCTAATTAGTTGAGATTCAAATTCAAAGTGGAGCCATTGGAGCCTTGAACCGGCCTTGGACTGAGCAGCTCCATTTGGTTCGTGAGAAATGTTTTAAAGAAATCATAAATAAAAGGAATTATTTAAAAGATATAATAATTAAATAATATTGAGAAAATTAAACCACGCTAAAGCATTTTCAAGTTTATATAGATTTTTTATCATAGGGAAAACCTTATTTTCAAAAATATGAGATTAATTGTCTTTTGATTTTTTCTTTGTGTAGTTTGATATCATTTATACTAGATAATAATATATCTCTGACAAATAGTTAAAGATTGTACTTTCTTTTTTAAAATTTTCTCGTGTTTAAAATTTACATTTGTTTTGTAGTTCTTTTGGTTGGAATCTTATTGAAGTGTAAAGTTAAACCAATCCTTAAATAAAATACTAATAGACCAAAGCTTGTATTGAAGGCTGTATCGTCGCTTAAAAAAAATATCTTTCGCTGATTAAGGTTTTATAAAAAAGAAGTTTAGGGTAAGTTTAGTATAAAAAAATTCGAGTTTCCATGGCTGTGGCACGCGGAAATCTGTCATATGATCAAGGTCTTGCATCACAGCGAGCAACCACACATAAAAGATATTTTTTTTAAAAAGGGTTAATGTTATAAATGATATTTGAATTTTGATAAATTATGTAATTAGGTATTTAAATTTTTAAATTGATTAATTTAGTATTATGTCAATAGTATTTTTATGAAGTATTTTTAGCTTTTATAATATTGATCAATTTTAAAATTTATACACTAAATTATTTATCTTTAAAAATCCATGTAGCTACTTGTGAAATTATCAGAGTTTAGAAATCACTCGTTAGGTTGAAAAATTCAAAAAAAAATCGCCACTAGTCCATCATAGCATCTTACAGGTCAGAGATGAGTCACAACTCTACTGCAAGTGTCATGTTCAATGGTAGATATCACCACGAGGCGGTTTTGAACCGCGACCGTCACTGGCGGTTCTGACCCGGGAGTTGCCCCGTCGGTGATGGTTCTGAACCGTTCAAGGATCCGTCGGAACCGGCGTCTAAGCGGTTAGGGGCAGAATCGGCGGTTCCAACCGGGTTTGAAATCGCCAAATATTTGAATTTAAAAAAAAAAAAAAAAAAAAGCCTACACATGATGCAGGTTTTGAAAGGAGAGTGGGGTGTGGGGCTTGGTTTTGGTGGGGGGGGGGGGGTGTTGGGTGAGTTTTTGTTTTCTTTATATTTCCCCAAAAAAAAAAAAAAAAAAAAAAAAAAAAAAAAAAAAAAAACGGTTCACGTGAACTAGAACTGGAACCTCCAGAACCGGCAGTTCCTTGGAACCGTGAACCACCTCGGTTCTGGCGGTTCCGGATCCAAACTATGCCGATGTCTAATCAATGGGTATATTTATATATGTATTTATATATTTTTCTTTATGAGAATCTAGTTCACTCTGCAAACGGTTTAACAATGTGTATCTATTGAAAGTCGGGAGCCTGAGTCCATCATACCAAGATTTTATCATCTTAGGGGATTATTTGATAAAATGAATCTGACTTAGTTTCGCTATTAGTGTGCACGTCTCTAACATTTGCGTAGATAAAGGTGAAGTCTCCTCTACTTCTTGTTTGACTTTTATGGTAAAGTTATCGGTCTCTCTTTCCTTAATAGGGCCGGAGTCTCACATAATTGTTGTGGTAAACACTTCTGGTCATGTTGCAAGATTCCTTTCTTGAGTCTTGGTTGTCTTTGATCATAACTAGCTATCGTACTTCATTGATAATTTATATGGAACTATAGTTTGTGATCCTCCGAGGATTGATTGGGTGGCTTAATTGTTTGCGATATAAGCATTCAAACGGCTCCGTTACACATAGTTCAAGACCAAGGTCCATTATAACTTGTGAAAGTTTTGGTTTTTATAGTAAGTTTAATATTTAGAGTGGGTGAAAATAGTTGGCTGTATTTATGGTAGTGTTGGGTTTGATTGTTTTAGAAGTGTTAGATTCGAATAATCTTTGCATTTGGAGATTTCTTATATATATAGAAAATATTTTAGTATAATAAATAATCCACTGGATTATTAAAAGACCATTCTTCTTAACCTTTCTAATTTTTCTCTATTTAATATTTGAGTGCTATGATACTAGGTTAACTTAGTACTTTTGAATGGTGCTGGAAATGTCAGAGTTTTACATGGGAACGATTGTGAGAAATGCTTGTGATATTAAAAAGAGAGAAAGTTGGTTACTCTTATTTAAAAGATCTTGCTATTGTATGGTAGTGGAGAAGTGATAAAAGTTTTGTCTTTCAACTGGAATTTGTGCATTAGAGACTAGTTTTCTTCTTGCAAAGTTGAAAGGAAGATCGACATCGAACTTGGCCACACCACTTAAAAGAACGATGTGAAAATTTAGTGTAGCAAACGTTATTGAGGCCATAACCGGTGCTGAAGGGCTAGTCTGATTATAGTGGGAAGTTAAGTCTTTTGATGAAGACGAAAGCGCTAACTTGCTATTGTGCCTCAGTCCACCAAAAATAATGGGGAAGATGAAGAAGGATACATAAGTTTTGTGATGGACCATGCTCAGTGGCATTTGAAGAAGGACTAAAGGTCTAAATCGAAACACAAAGTCTCCTCTCCACCATGAAATCTTGAAATATTGGAAAGTGTAATGCGCTAATGACTGTTTAAGTTAAGGAAGCTGGAGGGGGCTGATGCATTAGGTAGACACTTCACGTTCATTGATCGCCAAAGAGGCTATTGAGGAACTTGTGCTATGGAAAGGAGTAACTCTTATCATAGGATAATAAATTCTAAAGTATGTTCTAGCATTTTTATAAGGGTAAATATCTTGAATAGTATCCGAACTTAATAAAATTATGCAATTAAATACCTGAATTTTAAGATTAAATAATTTAGTACATAAATTTTAAAATTATTAATTTAATACCTAAAAGAACTTCAAGCACATGCCAACAGTATGTCCATTTTATCAGTTAAAAACATTGCGTCGGATGGCAGTGTTAGCTAATTTGACAAAAGTACTATTAGGGTACATGAAAAATTCTTTAAGATATTAAATTGATAATTTTCAAAATTCAGATATTTAATTACATATTTTTTCGAGGTTTGGATATCATTCGCAACATTAAACCCTTTTTATAAATATTTTTCCACGGAGTCATAATCAAGTAAAATAAAATATTTATTAACTAATCAAGCATTAATAACTTGATTATAAATTTTATCAGTACATTCACTAAACAATAGTAAACAGGCATAGCTTAAAGATTCTAAATCCTATCATACAATAATGGATTAGAACTTGAATTGTTTGGAAAATTTCTTAATGCATTGTAGTTGTGTTCATATTCATAAAATTAGATGACAACTTATTATAATGATACATAGTATGTACCGATATCCATAGATAATAAAAAATTTAAGTATTATTATAGTCATTAATGAGATTGTTTCTATTCTAAGTATTTTTCACTTATTTTACTAATTTTATAAAACTTCCTATTTTTTTATTGCAACCAATTTTCCATCTATAAAGCATGATAAATAGTATTGACTAACAAGAGGTTGAAAGTCATTCATTACTTCTAAAAATTTGGACTACTTAAATAATTTCTCAATATATTTTAAATTGCACCTTGGGGGTAAAATCATTTGGTATTGCTTGTATCCATAATGCAAACCTTACATTTTTCTCTATCAATATTGTTAAAAATGTTGTGACCTATATATAAAGTTATTTGCTTATTAATGCATAACATATTAAAAGTTTTTAATATATATATATATATATATAAATTTACGTAAAAACTATTTTGATTTAGATAGACTCTTTTAATGCATGTTAATGAAAAGAACGATGAATTCAGAACTTAAGAAAAGATATAGTTGCCATAAAATTTTAATAAGAAATATGACCAACTAATTCCATTAAAGTTATCGTTGTTAATGATATTCAATAAAACAGCAACACTTTTTAGGTAACATTATACTATATCTATCATTATCATATAATGCAACATCATGTTCTATAGAGGGAAAAAAAAAAAAAAAAAAGAAAATTGATACATCTTGTGTGCTTGAGATGTGATAGTTTTAAGTGGTTCCAGAGCAATAGAGTTACATAAGCTAGAGCAGCAGATTTACATAAATTAGTGCAATAATTACAAAGAGGATGAGAATGGGTTGAAACGTTCTTGTTTGTTGTGTTGCTTGATGTGCTAGGCTAAATTAAAAACCCTATAATGGACAAAGACTAGATGGTTAACAACTCATTTAAATGATTAACTATTTATTTTCGACACTTATGATATAATGAAAAAGGAAATTTACCAGAATTTAATTTTATGGGCCTTGTGGTGATTACATTATTGATGTGGTGATAGTTCTTCAAATCATTTGAGCATGTGTGTTTCATATTACATAGTAGATTGCTTGAAGAAATCGATGTGGTGAGAACAATCCCCTTAGGGATTTATCTCCTCCACTCCTAACAACAAATGAATCAGATCACCTGATACCACCTTGTTAGCAACATATTGAAAACTTTGAGGGACCATATGAATAAGAATTACAAGAATGATAAGCATGGAGAGATTAAGTTGTCAAGCTTCGTGAAGTACTATGTGCTTTTGATGGGACTTCTAGGGATTCTTTGATTGTTGAGAGTTGTATTGAGAGGCATTTTAAAGAGACTTCTATGTTCAATATTTTGCACCTAGTGTTATGGGATAATTTAGAGTGAAAATACTATAAGGTGATATGTGGTTATGTTAGTTAACATAATAGTGCTAATGAAGATTACTTTTTTTTTAAGGTGGGGGGTGTAATGAATGAGGATCATTGTTATCAACTCAAGATTAATGGTTTAATTAAGAATTTATTGTTTAGTTGATGTTGTAACTATTTTTCTTTTGAAATTGCTAAAACCTTATTGAACTTCTACTTAAATGGGATGAGCCCCTCATATTTTGAAAGTGCAATTTTTAGACTCCCATAAACTACTAAAAATTTGCATTGTCAAAAGACATAAACATTTCTTAGTTGTTAAAATACAAGCATGTGTGCCACACATGTTACAAATTTATGGACAACCCTTAGTTGCCCTTCTCTCTTATCACCCATTATCGTATTTAATTTTCAAACTAGGGGAGAGGGAATCATTAATGGAGCATATGGAAAACCCATGCCATGAAGACCAATAATTGAATCTTTTTTATCACCAAATGTTAAAAAAAAAAAAGGAAAAAAATATTTCAACAAGAGAGATTGTAGTATTATTTGTCTATGGTGTTGTCTTGAGAACAAAAGCTACTTTCTTTTACTTTTTAAGTACTTATTACCATTGATTTGTTATATTGCTTGTTTTATACTCTTTATTTTGTTGCCAACTATCCATATGCTTTTATTTGTTCTAGTGTTGCTACTACATTTCTTTAGATTCATGTACATTGCTTTTTTTTTTTTTTTTTTTTTTGCTTAGTTTTTTGGTTGTATCTTATATTAAGTTTTGTTGTTTTGTTGCATCTAAACTCTAAAGTTATTAATCTTTACCCATTGTCCTTTTAGAAGTTTTTTTTTGTTTGTACATAGCTAAAACTAATTGCTAGTTCAGAATCTCACCTCGTGTTAAGTAAAAGTTACGCTTTTGTTTGTTCTAAACATAGATGCATTTTTTTTCTAGGTTTTCTTTATAGTATCACTAGTTCTAAAAGGACTCTGTATTTAATAACATTTTTGTTAATGCACGTGTCACTGAAGAGATGCTTCTGTTTTTATTTTTATTTTTTTGCCATATTATATTGTAGAAATGCACTTCAATGTGCATTTTGGTGGCTATTTTAATAAAGGGCCCAAAACCCATTGTGAGAGAGGGAGCTTAGAAAGGATGGAAGGGATTAACTCAAATGGATTGACTTTGAATGCATTGAAGCAGTAGTTGGTAGGTTAATATATTCTTTTTGATAAGTTTATGTACTACCAATCTCTTGAAAAGACGATAGATGAGTAAGGTAGTATAGTAATACTTAATAGTGACTTGTTGAGATTATATTTGTGAATTACGATAGTCAAGGAAAATTCGCTTTTATGTTGGTGGATATGACATTATGACAATGCGAGTGATAATCTTTTTAGCATAGAGTTGTTGAATAAAAAGCTTTGGTTGAAAATGACATTGAAGGATGTGTTGGAACTATCCATGATAATGAGACATTTGAAAGCATGTGTATATTGATATTGACGTATTAAGATCTCCAATAGCTTTAGATGATAATGTTGAGAAATGAGGTTGTCTTCTTTGAAGAAAATGGCTTGGATTATCTGACTTTTACTTGGGGGGATGAGATTTATTAATGTCAAGGCTTGTAGGAAAGTTGTACATGCATATAACTCAAAGTTGGGTTGAGATATTAAACGGATAAAAAAATGAAAAGAAAAAGGTTGTTGCATGTAAACCTAACTATAAATGAAGGTGTTATGGAAAGCTTCTTCCCAGATAGGAGAATATACACATGCTTAGATTTGCATAAGTCTAGTTATTTAATGACAAAGACTTTGGAGGAGAGCTACATTGCTTTGCTTGGCTTGGGAATCAATTAGACATGGGGTTTAGGGACGTTACTAATAAGATGAAGCAAATTGCAATAAAAAACTATACAGGTACCATGAGGAACAATGTAATATTTTCTAAGACTATTGTCATACCATGCTTGTGTTGAATAAAAATAGTACCATTAGGTTAAAACTAAGAAGAGGTATTTTTAACCTAAACCCACTATTTAAGAGACTATATCTTTGTATAGATCCAACGAAATTTAGTTTTGTTCACAAATGTAGATTCTTTATCGAATTAAATGGGACACAACTTAATGGCCCACATAGAGGGTAACCGTTAGCAATTGTTGGTTGTGATGCCCATAGCTATATGTTTCTTATATCCATTGCCACAATTGAGGTGAAGAATTTGAACAGTGGTTTTTAGAGATACTATGTAATTGCTAGCTTTAGTTTTCGTATATGATCAAAGTTAATTTAAGGCTACTTACTTATCTTCCTTATGCTTGCATTAGTTCTATAGCTTTTGCTAGATGACATTGATTGCGACCATCAGATAAAGTGAATTTATAGCAGGCTAAGGTATCATAAGCCGCTACTTCCGTATATTACATATTACATCTTTTGAACAAATTAATAATGATGATTTGGCATGAGTTGTTAATGGACATTACAGAGATAATGTGAAAATACTTAACTTAATCAACTTCAAAATTCCATATACCTAATGCATTTAATTAATTCACACTTATCTCTAGACAAACGTACCTATCAATTAATAACACTTATATGATACAATTTGAATCCATAGAAAGACAAGATTATGATTACCTGTGTTATATATTTTCAAGTATCTATCATGAAATAATTAAGATACTAAGATTGATTAATACTAATAATATTATTTCAGGATTCAATATCAATTATAAAATCATATCTAGACACTGTGAATCACCACTAACATTATCTATATGACTGAGATTGAAAGATAAACCTCTTATACTGAATAGCTATGAATTCTAACAATTTTCCTAAAATGAAAGATATCTTCTTCTCTTCTCCTCCTGAGATGTAATATATTGAAGATGACCTTTAACAAAAAAATTTATATATCTCTCAAGGAACCCTACTTAACTATAATAGACTCACACAAGTTGAAATTACAAAAATATCTCAAAATAGGACAAACAAGAGAAGTGTATGGCCTTGGGGACAAGTGTGCACCAACTCTTACTTGTCATGACAAATCATAAATGGTATATAATCTTCAATAAATTGATAATTGAACATAGATTATACTTCAAAACTTTAACAACTTGCAAATTCTTCTCTTAAATGTCAACTCAGGGCATATAATTAATGAAATTTACCATAATCTTCAATGACTTTAAAATAAACAAATTCAATTAGTTATATTCAATTCCTTCATTCATTCTCTTAAATATTTTAAAAAATTCCCAATTAAGTAATACTAGCAATTAAAACTCTAGTAAATTAAATATAAAATTATGCATAATACACATGTGAAAAAGAGTCATCAAATTTTCTCACATTTAAATTGTCTACAAAGTAAAATATAATAAATCTTTCAAACTCTTTAAAAGAGGGGGGAAAAAAAAGAAAATTACTAGTATGATCAATCTACCAATGCATTTACACATCACATGAAAAGTATCATTGTACATCTTCAAACAAAGCACAATTTCTTAAAACTTTCCTTTCACAATGTAAATTCAATCTAATCACTTCTCATATGCCTTCTAAACACTTAAATTTAAGTTAGCATATATATCACTATTCAAACATATTAAAGTTCAATAATTAATCCATATATATCAAAGTTGACATCTACTAATTAGGAAAAAATGAACAAACTTAAGATGAGGAGTGATAGACTAATTAAGAACAACTAGGAATATCTTGTACCCTTAGCTAAGATATACATATCCCCCCTTTCCTTTTTTTCCAAGCATAAAAATTAGGGGTAAATGCATATGATGCCCAAGTCTATAGGTCCCAAATTAAACAATCTTATGCTACTAGGTTTTAAAATTCCCCTTTAAACATTGTTGCTTTAATGGATCATTTCAATCATTCATTTAATGCACTTAAAGTGATTTTCTTATACTATTCTTATAGTGGGCTTTCAATTAAATATCCTAAATTTGTCATGCAAGTTAATAGGTGTTATTCCCTCAAAAAACCCCTCCAACTTAATTACATGAGTCAACAATGTTTACTTCAAAACTATTTTTATTGATTTCAACACTTTTCAATTATTTTCATCCTTAATGTCTATTTTTAGTACCCAAACAACTGAAGGAAGATGAAAAAAAAAAATTGAACCTATCTTAATGATACTCATAACTTGTATTTTTTTGAAGCCATTGGTGTAGATAGACACATTTGCTCTTTAAAAAATTAGATACATACGGTTCCCAACTCCTTTAACGAATTAGGAAAATCACAAAGATAAGTTTTATCTGTTCATTTACTATAAGTTATCTTACTCCAAAGATGTCTAAGGAGTGTATATATATCAAAATGAGCTTCAAAATATAATAGTTCTTACTAATTAACATTTCAATCTCAATCATAAGATATGATTCAAACTTAGATAATAAGAAACTAAGATCCATATAGATTTCATTGGTAAACTCTAATAAAGTCTAAAGAAATCATAGTGATTTGAATTTATGGAAAAATTTGGAAATTTTTTGACCAAATTATACCTTTGGAAATTTGCTTCATATAATTAATGTGTAAATCAATATAAAATTGTTGTGCTTTGCTTAATAGATATCATAATTTCAATTCTTTTTTTTTTCCCATTTTCTAAGCACTATATAGGGAAAAATTTAATCATTCTCAATTTAACCCATATTATTGCAATGTTTTCATATTTCAACCAATTCGACTTCATGCAAATTATTCATTCTCAACATTTATATCACTAGCATTCAATTCATATAAACCATATAATCCTAATCTCCTTCCACACACTTAAGTTGTCCATTGTCTACAATGTACACACATTCAACATAATAAAATAAAAGAAAAAGAGAACTAATACTTCCTTCGTTTAAATTCTTGAGATTTTTGCATCTTCTAAAATTTGTAATTCATATTTGTATCTGCCTTCTTAAAGCCATATGTAGGTCCTTGGACAATGCATAGGACAAATAGAAGTGATAACAAAAAGAAAAGTTAAGAACATCTTAATTAGAATCTCTTTCAATAGATAAATCATTAGCAATTATACAAAGGTAAATGTTACGAATGGTAGTTGAACTTTGATAAAATATGCAATTAGGTACCTGAATTTTCAAATTGATTGAAGTATTTGGACTTTAAAATTGATCAATTTAGTATTTAAAAGAATTTTTCCTATGAGCCAATTGTACTATCGTCATATTAGTTATAAACATTTCGTTAGATGGTGTTGTTAGCCAATTTGATAAATGTAGTTTTTTTAAGTACTAAATTGATTAATTTCAAAGTTCAGATACCATTCATGACATTAACCACATACATATCTTTGGTTAAGATCTAAAAGAAAAAATAGTGGAATATATAATTATGATACATGCCATAAAAAATGAATCAATGAGTCCATAAAATAATAATAAATAAATAGGTTCATTCATCATCCTTTGTGTCTTCAGCATTAGCACTAACATCTTCATCCTAACCCTTCTCATCTAGCTGAAATCTATCACTCGCATTAAGGTTATCAACCTCATACTCAATGCCTGGGTAAGGCTATGGTGGATCATCTTTACATCTTAAGGCAATCTCAAGAGTAGAAGACATCTCATACCCTTGTCCTTTGAATAAATCTTTTAGTCCAACCTCAATATGACTTCGCCTTATATCATCCTACTATCTTCTTCATCACATAACTTGCAAAGTCATCCTAGGAACAGGTTTACTTACAAAATAAGTAGATGGATGACTTGCTTCTCTCCTAGCTCATAGTGGTGGGACTTAATTAATGACCGTTCTTGTGCTTTCTTTCCTACTAATGATAATCCTGGCTAAGAACCTATGTATTACTCTTAATGCTTGGTTTTTAAGAAGTGAAGCCTTAGATGATGTGAGTCATAATCACTTCTACCAATCAACTGATTTCAATACTCTCCATAAAAAATTGAGGTGTAATATTACAAGGTAGTGCATAGAATTTAGATGTAGTCACATAATCCCTATCATATAAACTTGTAACATAACCAAATTCTACAATAGATAGCTGTTGTTCCCACCCTTCAATATTGAAAATTATTGCACAACTTACTTCAAAAGTGTCATGCCCCCTAACCAATCTAAAAAAAGATAAAAATTTAAAGGTTATCTCTATAAACATTTTCTCTAACGGGGCTTTTAAGTTTCCTACTCTAATGAAGGGTTAGATGTGTGCAATAATACTAGCACCTTTACTATGTCCATGTTCCAATCTAGTTAGAGTGTTTGAAGAAAGTTTATCTTATTCTTCTTGTTTTACATCTCTATCTCCTAATCCTAGATCAAACAGATTTCATATTCTCCAAGAATGTTCTTTCTGCTACCATTGGTTCTACCATAGTAGCAGAAGATCCTCCTCTCAATGGTTATTTGCACAACATCTTTAATTTGTAAATGTGATGTGAAAGATTTGAAAACTACGTTGTATGATAAGGGGATGTTGTAACTTTAGGTAAAAAAATTGTTGAGGATAGAGAGAGTTTAGTATGCATTTATGAGTAAACAGTGTCGTTGACGTTTTCAAAAATTTATTTTATGAGGTGCACGATTTCCTAAAGTCATGTATTCATGAGTTTTTTTTCCTTAAAAAAGAGCTTATGCCACTAAGAGCAAGCTTCAAACACAGTGTAATAAGTGATGTGACTCTTGGAAATTTGAATTTTTGCAAGTTTCTTGACTTGTTTCATTGTTTCAAAGCTCTAAACTTAAATTCACTCAAAAAATTAAAATTACTCTCTACAATGTAAAATGCATGAAATCTTTTTTTGTGCTTTTATATAAAGTTAGAATGCAATATATCCAATATATTACTAATAATCTACTAAACTAAGAGTAAACTAATAAATAATTCAGTTAACAAGCTTGGATTAACTCCTAAGAAGCACTTATTTAATATCAATGGCTCAACACCCTTTTTTAGTGTTCATGGTGGTTTTGATTAAGGTATTTTTCAATCTCCCTTATACTTAATTTCTCTTGACCAATTGATTTTAGCTTTACCATTCTAATGTGGCCTTTGCAATTTTGTTTAGCTTTCTTTTCACTAAAAAAAGAAAATCTTGTCATAGCCTACATTAAGCTTAATTTGGGTTTTCTTTAAATCCATAGTGAGGCCAGCAATAGCCATAAATGATCAACCTAAAATCAAGTGTAATGTAGGATTTTTCTTCAATGTCTAAGAGCATGAAATCTACCAAGAATCTAAATTTATCCACTTGTACTAAGATGTTGATGATCTCTCCTCCGAATTGTTGTAGGTGTTGAACTACTGGTAGAGAAAGTGAGGGTGCACTGTGGACGTAGGAGCACAGCACATAATTAGTGGTGCATTGAGGGTTTTCTTGTGTAACCACTCTAATGCTTAAGTTAATTATGGGTTCGAGAGAGTAAAGAGCAAAGGGATTAAGTTAAGTGAGATCAGATGTCCTTACCTTTGGGAGTAAGGGTTTATTTATAGCTTTTTGTCATACTGTGATTAGGGGTTTAAAAAAATCTTATTTCTCACCCATATAGAGGTAGATGAACTCCAACTTGAGGTGGTCCCTACTTAAGGTAGAGGTGATTGAGCTCATAGTTGTTCTCCTAAGGAGATAGAAGTGAGAAGTGGTGATGTAGTCCTTGATGTGTACAATTGTGGCAAGAATTAGCAAGGAGCCAAGGCCCTCATGAAGCTTCATTACAAGGCCGAGATACCCATAGGATTGAGGTCCAAGTGGAGTTTTGAGTTAAGGCTATGGTCTTCATGGGGTTGAGATCCTCATGAAGTTTTTTGGCCAAAATATTTTATGGGGCTTCTCATGGGCTTCCTAACCC
This sequence comes from Combretum micranthum, assembly GCA_024138025.1. Taxonomy (NCBI): domain Eukaryota; kingdom Viridiplantae; phylum Streptophyta; class Magnoliopsida; order Myrtales; family Combretaceae; genus Combretum; species Combretum micranthum. Next base: position 177,538 of record JAMXBD010000913.1, on the reverse strand, counting down.
ATTAGACTTGCTAGGCTACAGCTGAGTATTCCCAATCAATAGGAACTTTTTACACAATTGGTTTATGACTTAGATACTTCTATCTGTGTATTGGATATTGCCTTCTTAACTTATCTTCCCCTCCTTACAGCTGCAAGTGACATCACATTTATGCTTGCTTCTGAATCATATATGGGAGAGAGCCTTTAACTCTTTTGATCAGTGTTGTTAGACTAAGATTGACCTATTTGGTTTAACTTGGTTAAACTTAACCCAGCCATACAATCTGGTTCAATAGCTATTCAACCATAGGTTTAACTTGCTTTCACCCATTGACCTTTGATCCTCTAGTTAGGGGTGTGTATGGTTAGATTTTGTCCGGTTTTTCCTAAAATCAAACCAAACCATAATTTACTATTTGGTTTTTTTTTTTTTCTATTCCAAATCAAACCATTAAGTAACGTTTTGGTTTGGATTAGAAATTTTCTAAACCACTAAATAATGGTTTGATTCAGTTTGGATTACGGATTAAATCAAAATTCTAACTAAAAATTTTATTTGTTCTTATTTTTTTTATATTTGTGTAGATATTTAAATATTTATATCACTTTACAAAGTTTATATTATAAACCACGATAAAATACTTTATGAATTCATCATACTTTTAATATATGGTTCTCTAAAAAATTAGTTATTCATCAATAAAATACATTCACTAACTAATACAAAGTAAGTCATAATTTATAATTTTTAATAGAACTATCAAGTCAATCATCTACCAATAAATTTAGCAAAAATAAAAAATCATTTATCAATAAAATTCAACAACAAATAAAATAATTCGTTGACAAAATACATTAAACAATTAATACATAATAAGAGTTTATAACTAAATAAATAAATTTCATACTTTATAAAGTTAAAACTATTTAAAAAAAAAACAATAGCGTACCATCAACATAAAAACATATATCATGAGCCTAAAAAACAAATGTAAAAATGAACAAGTTGATTTTTAATCAATATTCACTAAATAATAAATATCAAATGAAATCATATGAACATATATAACCTTTAATCAATCATCATAAAAAAACATATAGTTATAACTTACAAGTAAAATATTATTATATTTTTCTAAAATGGTTTGATTCAATTTTACGGATTTGTTTGGTTTACTGTCTAAAACAAATCATAAATTTACGGATTAGTTTAGATTTAGTTGATGTTTTTGCCTACCCTTAACTCTAACATATCCGGGTCAAACCCCTAGGCCAGGTATAACGATAATTCTTTCAGTCATAAGCTTAGCTAGTAGGCCAACTTGGTTCTCCAAATTTTTGGATGTCTCTTGGTTTCTTAGGAAACTTTATGTGCTCTTAAATTTTTTTTTTTTTTTTTTTTGTAGCCGGAGTAAACTTGCTCAAAGTATCTTCTAGCATGGATGTCCTCTCTGAAATAATAAAACTAGACTAAGCTAAAGAGGGGAGGGAAGAGGGGGTGAATTGCGTTTAACACTTAAATTAAACAATTTTCATAATTAAGTACTAATTTGCAAAATGTGGAATAATAATAACAATGAATAGCAATAGTAATATGCTGGAAATGTAAAGAAGAAAAGGAAAGAAAAATCAAGCCCATATGTAACATGGAGTTCAGACTGTCCCCTATTCTCCACGGACACAACACACCTCCAGCCATGGCTTTCATTTATATTAATCAACAAATCAAATATGCTCACAAGGTGCTCCATAAGTTTTACACACTTAGTTACAATAAGCTCACAAGTGCACAACTCTATTTTACAACTAACATATATACACACAAGTGCCCCACTTTTATTTCTCTGTTAAGATTATTTCCAAAATAATGAATTAAGAGTGTTGTAGATGTCAAATTGCAGGTAAAGTTGGGTGCAAGAACACTGTGAACCTACCAACATAGAAACACGGTTAGTAGTGTGCCAAGGAGTAATCTAATGCAGTTGCTCTGATACTTAAGTCAGTTATGTGTTCTAAGAGAGAGAGAAGAAGGAAAAATGGAAGGCATATATGATTGATTCGGTTAGTTACCTTCATACTATTGGTGTGATGGTGGCTATAACAAATTAGGGGACCACAGAATATTAACATCTCACGTAGTAGATCCCCAAATCCGTTAGCTAACTTAGACCATGAGAGGGTAATGGTGTCAAGCATGGAGGGTGTTTAGATTGCTCTTCATTCCCCAAAGGAGATAGGAGCATCAAATTGTTCATCACGAGCCTTTGAGTGCAAAGTCACAATCATCGATACCATGTCGCCATAAGCCTTTGCTCAAGGAGTTGCGACTAAGGCACATGTTGCAAACGCAAATCTTGAGAAAAAGCATAAAAAATGAAATGCCAAACATTAGGATATTCTAACATCTTAATAGGACATATTTCAACTTACAACATACTACATAAAATATAGAAACATTTTTCAGCTGTAACCATCACAACTCCAATATCAACAACTTCTTTCCTAAACTTTTTAACATCACAATGAGGTTTTGACTACCTAATTTTGCACAAATTTGTATTTAACCAAGGCAACCATTAGCAATGCATATAAATGGATAAAATGCATTTTCTTGAGTAGAAATTTAGCTAAAAGACTCAATGATTAATCAATTGTGCATATTCAAAAAAGAGTTCTAGCTAAAAATCACTTATGTGCACAAATTGGTACCATTTCATAATAAATTAAACCGTCACTTTAATCAAGTTTTATTAGCATACAGGAACATGTTTAAGCATAAGTTGGATACCATTTTCAAGAAATCGACAATTTGAGCACTTGAAACCTACTTAAGACATATTGAAACTAGTATTGTAACAAATAAGCATTGTTGTGCATAAATTCTATTAATTTACTTTTGCATTTAAGCATAACCAACACTTCAAAAAAGTTAATTAAGCTACATTTGACATGAGACAACATGGTTTAAGCATAATATCTAAGAGAAATTAATTTCATGCATTCTTATCCAATTTTAGCACATATTTGCTTATTCATGCATAAAAGTTGTCAAAACACCAAAATTTGCATAAGCAAACATAGCAACTTATTTTAAGAACAAAAACAAGCATAAAGAGCAACAATAAATATGGCATATAAGCTCATTATCAATGCAACATTCAAGAGCACTAAACATAAAATACAAGTAGGATAATATAATATTGATGCCCTTACACTAAACATAAAATATAAGTAGGATAATATAATATTGATGCCCTTGAATTGCCTTATGGGTACTTTACAAGAGCAAAATTCATCATTTTTATGCCCATTTGTGCTTGGTCATTTTTTATTAGTAGCAACACGAATTTGTCCCTTAGGGACCCAAAACATACTTGTTCTTATTATTCAAACACATATTTTTCCTTATTGCATAGTGTGCAATATGTAGGAATGCAACTAAGACGGGTTTGGGACGGGTATACTAAAATCCGAACTTGAACCCGAACCCAATACCTAGTAGGGTTCCTGAAACCCGTCCCAAACTCGTCCCAAACCCTATAAGGTTTTTGTCTATGGACCCAAAACCAGCTAAACAAACCCTATAGGCTACCTGTCCCAAACCCTATAGGGTTTTTTCATCGTTTTCTATTTCTAATATTTTCCTACTTCACAAGCTAAGAAGAAAACTTTTATCATTACTTATACAATCCTCTTTATAAAATACCATTCTCATGGGAAGAAAATCAAAAGTGTCTTAGGAAACCAATCAAAGAGAATGTAATGTTCATCACAACATTTATCAAATCAGAATATAAATTTTAAAGCGAAATAAAAGTTAGACAAAGCAAAAGCATCTCTCATCAAATTACAATACAAATTTAAAATCCTCATAGATTTCACTACTCATTTTCATCTTCTTCTTCTTCATTTGTCTTCATACCTACAAAAAAAAAAAAAAAGGCAAAACATTTCCAATACATTAGATATATGGTGAAAACATTTTTTTAAAAAATAAATAAATAAATTTACTAGTCTCTTACCACTTGATTTATGAACTATCCAACTTTGAGTACACATCAATGCCTCTATGGTATCTGCTTTAAGTCGACTTCTATGTGAACTAATTACTCGATTGTCGATACTAAATACAGATTCAGATGCAACTGTAGACACGGGAATAGTTAATATATCTCTAGGTACCTCTGCTAACGTAATATTTCATTACACTCACTTTTCACCGTTCAAGAATATCAAACTTAGAGTTTTCCATCCAAGGCTCCACAGGTTCTTCTAAATAATGGTCTAACTCTGACTTTACCTGGACATCAGTGGTGGTAGTTTTCAAATATTCCAAATAACATTCCATAATAGGATCAGTTGAAGTTAAGCACTAGTGCCACTGCCACCTCCTGAAGGATTTGGAGAAGATCTATCATTGAGCTCTTACTTTGGCGAGATTTAGATCTACCTTAATATTCTTGAATTAGTTCATAAACATTATCCTTGATATTTTGTATTTCTTTAGAAGCATTCACTCCAAAAACCTTACGAAACACAAAATCCACCGCCTTCATCTTAAAGCGAAGATCCAACACAGTACATACAGCCATAATGACATGAACATCACCCCAATATTTTTCAAACTTTTTAAACATCTTTTTAGCCATGACACTAATATTCAAATCAAGAGAATCCTTCCATTCAATCAATGCATTTCTAATTGTATATACTTTCCAAAAATAATAATTTGCAGTCGGATAATTAGTACCTGAAAATAGATTAGATACCTCATAAAAAATAGCCAACTTTTTGCATATTTCTTCAGCCAACTCACAATCATCATTTGAAGGAAAACTTTTGTAATGTCTATCCAAATGTTGAACTCTATAAAAGACTTCTTTATATCTAATGGTAATAAGAAGCATGTTATATGTTGAATTCCATCGAGTCTTGCAATCCAAACAAAGCCTTCTACTATATGAGACATCTAGCTGCTTGCAAGCTTCCCTAAATTTCTCAACTAGTGATGGAGTTGCTGACCAAAACTGGACACTATCACGAATCTTCTTTATTGCACTTTCTATCACAGTCACACCATCTCTAACAATTAAGTTCAAAATATGCACACAACAATGCATATACAATATCTTCCCACGAAGAATCAAATCATCCTTTCGCAACTTTAATAACAGAGTTGCAATCATTACATCATTTGTTGAATAATTATCTACAGTGATAGTAGATAATTTTCTATCTAGATTCCATGCCATCAATGAATCAACTAATCCCTCAGCAAGATTTTCATTTGTATGTGGAGTTGGAACATACAAAAAACTGCATATGAATGTAACAATAATTAAAAGAGATTCTAATTTTCAGATACATTAGATAGAATATATACAAGTATAGAGACTTACCTCAAGAGTCGACTTTGAAGTTTCCAGTTGTTGTCAATGAAGTGTGCAGTAACAGTCATGTATCCCTTTTTCTGATTTGAAGTCCACATATCAGTTGTTATTGCCACTCAAGAATTAAGCTCTTTCAGTTGCACTTTCAAATTTTCCCTTTTGACATTATAAATGCTCAAGATTTCTTTCTCTATGGTTGTACGACTCACATGCTGAATAAGAGGCTGAATACTCTCTACGTACTCTCTAAAATATTCATGCTCAACTATTGAAATAGGATACTCATGGACAACAATTGCTTTTGCAAGTTTCTGCCTAGTAGTTTCTTGATTAAGAGTCCAGTTTCCTATTGTTAAGCTACTACTGTCACTCTCACTTCGGTTTCTTTCTATTGACAAGAGATATTGTCTAAGGTCTCCATGATTGTTTCTTTGAATGCACTTTTTTAAGTGATTATGCAAGTGCTTGGTGCCATTTTTACTTACTGCTTTCAATCTTTTTGAACAATGGTTGCAAATTGCAACTTCCTCCCCATCGATCGTTTTCTCCACCATCTCAGACCATACGGAAGAAGTGAACTTACGCTTGTTGAGGTTGTCTGTCTAATTGGCACTACTTGTTACAAGAGAGCCTGATGCAATTGTTGATTTTCTTAGTTAGGTGGTACAGATGGGCTTTCCATAGGATCAAAATCATTGACATTTTCCTCCATATTCATCTCATATTCATCCACATCCATACTCAAATTAACTGCATGAAAGGATAATATTGAATATCATATCAATGGAATTGGAATAAAGAACAACATATCAATGGAAATATCAAGAGTTTTATCTCATATTAAATTAACTAAAGTGTGTCTTTGTTTCATGAACTTTAGGTGTCTATGTCCCCTTCATTATCATCATTGCATTATATCTTGTCATGTTTTCATTCCAACAACAAGATTCAAGAAGTCAGACTCATTTATAGTTTTTCAAAATTTTGAAAGAAAAAAATTTGTCTTATTACTAGAAACTTAAATTCCGAAAGATAAGATGTTGGCGAAATTTGTAAACCCTAAGTATCTTTCTTAGTAAAATTCTAACTTGGCTTGCGTCAGAATAACATCCATCGTTAGGTAAGCCAAATTCTTTTTCCCAAATTAAAGCCGTTCCATATTTCCCATTTGCACCATAGGTAAATTTATTATTGTTAAACAAATTTCACTAGCTACATCATAAGAACTGCATTTTAAGAATTGTGAAAACCAAACATCCTTGGGCTTTGTTAGTTTTTCCTTAAAAAAGTTTGTCGGATCTACGAAAAACAACAATTCAATTTTCACCAGATCTGGGAAAGAGAGAGTCGTCTTCTTTTAATGCACGAATAGTTCACCAAAATTAAGATAAATAAATTCATATGACATTCATATAAGAAAACAAAATAGTTAGAGTCATGCATTACTAAGATCCACAAGCAACAATTGCGAGAAGGAAAATAACAACAGATCTATTTGTTGTTCCAAGCAAAAGCGACGTTCGACGGTCCTTGAGCTATGATTGTGATGCAAAAGGAAAATAAAAGCTGGGTTTGGGAGGAGAAGGAGTGGAGGACTGAGGTCTGACTTTTGAGGAGTGCAGCGGCGAATGAGAGGAGAGGAGATTGGAGAGTGAGGACAAAGGATTTGGGTTTTTTAGTTTCTTTTAATAATTTAATAAAAACAAAAAGAAAAAAAAGCTGCCTTTGATGTGATTGAACGAGAATAAGATTATAGGATGGCCAGAAAAATCAAAAGATTAAGTTTGATATATATATATATATATATATATTAATGGGTTCGGGTTCCCAACGGGTTTTACATCTATCCCAAAACCCATCCGAAAACCCTATAGGTTTTATTATTAATCTCAAAACCCATCCCAAACCCTATAGGGAATTACCATATAAGGTATTTATCGGGCTAAGCGGGTCGGGTACTCTATAAAAACCCGCTTGCTTGCATCTCTAGCAATATGACAAACTTTATCACAATAGTTGCAAGTTCCACATATAACTTTCATAAATCAATTTGTATGAGACTTGCAACTACTGTTTCTATCATGGCCAATTTTATGACTATTTGAATCACACTTTTGTTTTCTAAGAAATGTGTTCTAGTTCTTTCACTATTGGAGAATTTAGCTATAATTGCCTTTGAATCATTCATGTTAGTTTTCATTGTAGTATTTTCAGTTTTAAGTTCTTCTAGCAATTATATCCAATTATCATTACAAGTATTTTCTTTATAATTACCTTGCAAAGCTTTATTTTCAATCTCAAAAAATCAAGCTTAATTTTTTATTTCTCATTCAATTTTTACGAATCATCATTTTTACTTTTAAACTAAATGTTTTCTAATTTCAAGTACTCATTTTCTTCACATAACTTCTCATTTATGTTCTTTAAGCTCATTATGCTCACTTTTAAATCATCTAATTCTTCTCCTACCTTACTCATCATAGATTTTAGCATACTAATTTTCATTTGCATTTTAATCAATTCATCACACAATTTGTCGTACACATCATTTAATTTCATTATATGAGATATTAGAAGAGGAGAAGTACACCTCATTGCTGATGTCCATGAAGGACACATCGTTATCCTCATTGCTAGTGTCCTCATCGCTTCATATAGCCATCATAGCTTCCTTCTTGGCTTTTTTATTGGCCTTCTTTACCATTGTACAATATGTTGCATGTGGTTGGGTTTGATGCACTTAAAGCGAGTAAGTAGTCTTTTTATCCTTCTTTGAGCCAAGCTAATCTTTCTTCTTCAACATTTTGTTGAACTTCAAGAATTTTGTGAACTTTTTTGTTAGCTTATCCAGGTCTTCATCATCATCCTCTTCACTTTTTTCGCCCTCTCTAGAGTTTGAGCATGATGCTTTAAGAGCCATCTCCTTCCTTAAGGATTCCTCTCCTTGTCTTTTGATTATCTCATGCATTTTGAGTGTGTCGAGGAATTGCTCTTTTGCTAATTAGCTCAAGTCATGAGCTTCCTCTATTGCGATTCTCTTAGTAAGGACCTAAGTATTTTAGAGTTGATTTTAACATTAGTAAAATTCCTGCACAAGTATCATCAATTGATTTATGTTTGGTTTTAATTGAACATTTTCACATTCACTACTTAATACGCTTATTTTAATGTATCTAACTCTTGAAGTTCCTTGATAAGTATATAGAAGTTTATTTCAAATTTGGTAATAAAGGCATTGAAAGTGCTTGTACTTTTAGTTAATATCTAAACCTTCAACTTTAGTGTTTTAGTGCATATAGTTTTGATTTAATGTCAATTTAGTGTCTTTGTTAATAGAAAAGTTAACACTGTTATAATTTTTTTTTGCATTCTAGTACCTATACATTAGTTTTATTTGCATTTTGGTGTCTATCCCTTAATTTAATACACTTCAGTATCTATTCACTAATTAATTTATTGAAAATTAATAATTTACTTTTCTCAAGTAATATTTATTTTTAAATTTAAAAGAATGTTATGTATTAATTTATTAAAAACTGATTTTTGATTTTTAATCGGTATATTATTTTTAGAAATAAAAATATGAAAGTATGATCATAAATAATTTTTTGCACATAATGTTTGATTTTTATAAAATCTTATATTACTAAAAAAATGCTCAACATTAATTTTATTTGAAAGGGTAAAAGTTAAATTTGATACTTAAAATTTATATAATAAATTAATTTAGTATTTAAACTTTGGAATGGTCAATTTAGTACTCAATCAATTTTTTTTAACTATTTTTACTACCTCCTTAATATTATTTGCTCTATTTGTAGACATAGAATAAATAGTATATCATTCAATTTTTACTAATATGTTTGACACCATTTAACACTGATAGTGTCTTTTATGATAAGAAATAAATCAAATGTTGTTAGTGAGATAGTAAAAGAAGTCATGAAATGTTTGATTTAGTATTAAATTGAATAATTTAAAGTTTAGGTACACAGCTGAATATGCTATTTGACACTTTTCATATTTGGAAATAAGATCTTATTGTGTGTTCCAAGATAACATAGAAACAATAAATCAAGTGTCATTTGCCTTATAACATGTAAAATGACACATGATTTATAAATAATAACCTTTTTAAATTTTTTCATGCTCTATTTTATTTTAAAACACACAGTAAGATCTTATTTTTGAATAAATTGAGTATTACATGTTAAAAATTATTTACGATTAAACTTATCAATACAAACAATTTTCTTGTTATTTCTAAAAATAACATATCGGTTAAAAATCTAAAATTATTTTTCAATGAATTAATAAAAAAACTTTCTTTTGAATTTTAAAATAATATATCACTTAAGAAAATAAAATATTAATTTTTAATAAATTAATTAGTGAACAAACACTAAAGTGCATCAAAATTAAAGTATAAACACCAAAATTAAAATAAAACTAAATTACATACACTAAAATGCAAAAAAAGTGTGATGTCATTAACTTTTCTGTTAATGGAGATACTAATTTGACACTAAAATAAAACTTAGGTACTAAATCACTAAAATTAAAAGTTTAGATGCTAAATTGTTAAAAATCAAAAGTACAAACACTCCTGGTGCCTTTATCCCTCAAATTTGCTTAGCATTCCCACATGTACAAATTTTAATATTCTCATTCAAACCTCAATGTAAAATATTCATAGCAATGACATTTAATTGAACTTTTTCTTTTTCTGTTTTTGTATAATCTCTTCCTTTTTTACCTTCTATTACTATAGGCCCCTTGTCAACTATATTCATAGGATTATATCTTTAGGTCCTATAAAAATTTTCTTTCTACGCTTCTAATAATCATAGTTATTCCTCGTTAACAAATGTGACCTATTTATTGCTTATTCTTCTAAAATGCCTAGTATATTAGTAACAATGATCTCTACTCTAATAAATGATCAAGCAATTTATCAGAGACTAGTTTTAATACAAATTGAGATACAACTAGACTAAATTCAAATGGGAGGAAGAGAGGTCATGAATTGAGTTTAGCACTTAAATTAATTGTTTTCCTAGAAATAATTACTAATTTGTAAAGCATAACAGCAATAATAATATGCTAGAATGTAAAAGTGAAATCAAACCCAGACGTAGAGTAAAGTTCGAATTGCCCCCACCCTCATGGAAATAAAATGCTATTAACCAAGGACTTCACAATTTATATTAATCAACAAACCAGATCTGCTCACAAGAAGCTACATAAGTTTTACATACTAAATTACAAGAAAATCATAAATGTAGTGTTTTTTCTTTTACAAATAACAAATACACATACAAGGGTACCACTTTGATTTCACTCTCAAGATATTTTGGAAAATAATGAGAAATGGAAAAGAGAAAATAAGAGGATTAGTGCACTTTATATGCTTGAAAATAATGACTCTCTAAAGTTGTTTAAATTTGCCAAAAAAAAAAAAAAAATCAAGTCTAAATAGCCTCGAAGAAACCAAATGGCCATTGGGAAAAATCTCCTTGAAATGCCTTTCATTTAATGCATCAATGGCTAATTTTAGTTGTACCGAAAAGTTAGTATAAAACCCTATTTGCAAGTTGACAACCCATTTTTACCTAAACTTAACTGCATCAGTGAGCTAATAAGGGGCTTTGGTAACAAAATCAACAGAATGTTTACCTAAGAAAACATAACTTGCACTAGCGAGCTAGTATAAGTCTTTGGTAAACCCCTTAAAATCCATAAAATGCTTGTTTGAAGAAAAATATATACCAATTCACCAGTGTGCTCCATACTTGCACAACATGTTTATAAACAAAGCATAAAAGAATATATAAGCAAACATTATCCCTAATTCATTTTTATTTATGCTTTGTTTGGTCTAATGATCACATAATTTATCAAATGGATAGAATTAATCAAGATTAAATTATGCCAAGTTAATCAAGATTTAAAAATTAATTATGTAGGTTAAGTTACATAGTTTTGGCCTCATCAAAATCTATTTAGAATTGTCTCATTTTAACACTCTATAGTTGCTTGTGATAGGAAGTTATGCTTCTATTGATCTTTTCCTTCCACTAATACTTGCTCCTAAGACCTGTATGTTTTGGGGTTAGACACTTTTGACATGAGTGTGCTACTCCACAAATGTCATAGCAAAACACCTCATTTTGCTACTTTGCTAATGCCATTGCATCAATCTTTTCACTTGGCTTGTCTACCTATATAGTTAAAGAAGAAATAATGTCAACATCTAAAACATATACTTTTTTTAGTTGACTAGTTATGGTAGAATGCCATTAATAGCTACTCATGGTTATTTCTCAAATAAGTTCGTTGACCTGATCTGTAGTCTTGGTCTTTAATGTTCCACTTGGTATTGTGTTAATTAGGTGTGTGCGTTGAGATCTTAATCATCTATCTATTTTGTGTGTTGAGACTGTTATAGAAGGTTTGCACTTTTTTCTAAATAAAGAAACCATGGTAGGCACTTTATCAATAGTTCGTTAAATACTCCCAAATGTCATAAAGGGTCTCCTTTTCCTATTGGGCAAAAGATGAGATTTTGTTTCTTAATCTAGCCATCTTGCTCGATGGAGTTTTTTTTAACAACTTTTATGCCATCTTAGGCCATGTGGTAATAATGCCTCTAAGCAAGGCTAAGAACCATTGCTGTGCTCTACCTTGAACTAAGAATTTAGAAGACATAATTTAATTACACCCTTAGATGTACCATTGATTTTAAAGGTATTTCCAAAAAATCTTCAACTGACTGCTGGACACTTTGAGATAGAAAAATAAAAGTTTAGTGCGTACGATTAGCTTAAAGGATCATGGGTATACTTGTTAGGCTTGGCAACTATGTGGTGTTGTAGATGTGTATGTGCTAGTGCTATTTTAGCTAATAAAGGAGGTTTAAAAGCATATTGTGATGCTTACTTTCATACTGCTATGTTTTGAATTACATAAGAGGGTATTACATATCCAGTTTTAAGTAAAGATCATATGTGAAAGTGGTAAAGAGATGATAAACTCTAATGCATTGTTGATAAGCTAAAGAAGAAAAGAAATAGGGGGACTTGATCTAATCATAAAAATATTTGGCAAGTGTAGTAAAAGAGGTGATAATGCATTGCTTAAGATGAAAATTTGCTAGTCAAATGTAAGAGCATGAACTAGAAGCTAGGATGCTTGCAAGGTAGTGTTGGAAGAGGTAGTGGTAGGAGAAGTTGTGTTATGAGAGGTGATCCTTACTGAGGTATTGCCAACAGAGGTGTAGCTTGTCAAAGTGTCGTGATAAAAGTAGTGCTAATTGAGTTTCAATTAGTAGACATTTTTCTTTTTCCTTTTATTTTCTTTGCTCCAATAGAGGCTATGATTAAATTGAGACTACAACTAATTAGATAGAAGCATAACCACTCAAGTCTAACCTTCATGTTGCGATGATTAAAACATTTCAATGCAAGACCATTCTGATGAATCATTAGATGATAATTTTTGGTATATTGTGTATACATTCGATCTCCACCATGTGCTCTCTATTCATTTAATGAGATTGACACATTGCAAACAACTTATACCACTTAGAGATTTCTTCTAATGAATGTAGTTGGAAAGGATGGTGAAGCTCAAAAAGTAAATTTCGGTGATGAATAATTATTTGGTAAGTGTGGAAGAGGTTATCTTTTCTGTGGCTCTATTAATAAGCATTTTGAATTTTTGTGTTTTTTAGTTAGGTTAAGGAATGCTAGTGATAATATATTATTACTTTTGGCAGAAGCCTTTTGGATCCTCTTTAAGTTCTGCCAGAGTTTATGTTGGTACTTTTGAGTAATTAATGTTGATGCATTACTTGGTCATTTGGAAATGACAATGGCTTTTTATATCTCTATGTTTGCAAGAATTTCACAAAAATAGAGTGCTCTTAAATATTAGACATGTAAGTTTTTTATACTAGCTATAGATTTAAGTAAGTGCAAGAATGGGAGGAAGTGAGGTATGTCTAGTTAACATTTTATGTATTATCTTAATATATATATGCCAACTAATCTTAAAATGTTTTTCCTTTTTTTCCTAAATTAAAAGATTTAATAATATAAGGAAAAAAATGATTTCACCTACATACACCACTCGAATCCTCAACCTGCCTTATAATCAAGGAATTGGCATGTGTTGTTACTTTAACAAAAAAAAAAAGGAAAAAAACCTCTAATTCGACTAATATAATTTTTTTCCTTTCTTTTTGTTTTCTCTTTTAAATTAACCAAAAACACAAATTAATCATTTTTTTTTTTACTTTTATTTTACTTGCAAACTTGGTAGTAAAAGGATTGGCATCATGTAGCTAGACATAAACATGCTTAATGACCTTTCAAACCTAAGCAAATAAAGAAGTTGATGCAGTAATTGCAAAGGATGCATTTTTTACTAAGGAAGCACATAAGAAAGTTGCTTCTACTATGGGATCTCTTACATTTAGAACCAAGAAGGTAGTATCTACTTCTAAACATATATTATGCAAATTATAGCTTATTATTCCATGATTTGAAGTTGTGTAAAGAAGTCACTACAACAACCTACTCATAAGTATCAATGAATGATTGCATTAGGAAGGTCGTTTCAATCAAGGTTGTCTACGTGCATGGAAGTGGTGCTTCCTTTGTTCTAGATGATTAAAGAAGTCACAATGCTTTAATACACAGGAATATTATTTTGTTATTAGGCAAACAAAAGATATATTTTTCGCTTATGTTTTGCTAGCATTAGCCAAAAGTTGCAAATCTTTATGTTTTAATTGGCAATTAGTGTTATCTTTTCTTTTCATATATGGCAAACATTAACAAAAGTGGCAACTGTCCTTTTATTGAATGGAAAACTAGTGCCATGTTTTTATATGATATGTTTCATGGTAATTATGTAAGAAATATTCAAGAGAAGCTACTGCCTTTTTGGTATTGTGTGTTCTATGTTAATTAATTTCTGGTGATACCCGTAGAGTTTAGGATATATTAGTAGTTTATATGCAAACTAATCTTGGAGAAGCTTTTTTATTTTCTCCAATGAATTGAGAAGTAACAAACCATTATCTTATGGTTGTTCTTCTATTTTAGCTTTAGTAAAGTTTTCAAAAACAACAAAAATATTGGTTGATGTAAAACTCCTTTTGCCAACCTCTTTAGTGGAGGCATCATAATGCATGTTGTTGTGCAACCTTCTTTAGCAAAATTTAATATAGATTATGAGAAAATGGCTTGATGAAGCCATGAGCTTCCTTCTCTTATGAAATCTATCCCACATGGGATATTTGACAATTCAATCTTGTGTTTTTATTAGAATATGACTTTCTATGGCCTAAGCATGTTTAGTATGATGTTTTGGAAATAAGACCACACCACGCACCACTTGTTTGGCTCGATCTGGGCTGGGCTGGGCTAGGAAGAAAAAGGAAAATCGACAATTGGCAATTGGCACCTTAGTCGTACCGAATTCACTTTCAAGGCAGTAACGCATCCATGGCATAGTCAATAAGTACTTTCTACTTTGATTTGCATTTAGCTACTAAAATTTGAAAGGTGGACTATATCCTCTTCACAAAGTATACAGGAGAGGCACAATCTAGTAGCGTTTCAGCTACACCCCCAACTGAAAAAACCAAAGCTTCTGAGAATGAAATGCAAAAAAATTCGAAAAGGATAATAAAATAATAAGAGGACACCTTCTGAACCATATGAGTAACTCTCTGTTTGATTTGTTTGTTAACCAGAAATCTGCCAAGGTCATTTAAGATACTTAGAAACAAGATATGGAGCTAATGATGTAGGAAAGAAAAAATATGTCTTTGCAAAGTGGCTGCGGTTTCAAATGGTTGATGACAAGCCAATCATGGATCAAGTGCATAAGTATGAAAATTTGGTAACTGATGTTGTTAATGAAGGTATGAAAATATGTGAAATCTTGCAACCAAATGTGTTGCTAGAGAAGTTTTCACCCTTCTGGAGTGATTATAGAAACCATCTCAAGCATAAGGAAGAGGACCTAACACTGTAGGAGCTCATTAGTCACATGAGAACTGAAGAGGCTAATAGATTAAAACATAAGCAACTTTCCTCTTCTTCCTTTTAGTTAAAGCTAATCTTGTTGAGTCTGCCGGTGCAATTAGAGACACGTTTAAGATCAAAGGAAAGAAAATTCAAAAAATGTTCAACATAAAAAATAGTTTAAGAAAGATGAGAGCAAAATTCAAAGCAAGCAGGACACTTGCTATGTTTGTGGCAAAACCAGACATATGGCATATTAGTGTTTCCATAAGAAGAATCAACACAATCTAATCTAGAAGTCATCACTTTTTCATTAACCTGCACCTTAAGTTAACCTTGTTAAAGAGAAGACATTATTACTGCTTTGCTAGTGGAGGCTAATCTGGTGGAAAACAGAACTGACTAAGTGATTGACACTTGAGCTTCTATACACCTGTTAGCTAATAAGGAATTGTTCCACCACTTTGCAAATGTTGCAGATGGAGCATGTGTCTACTTGGGGAACTCTAAACTGCAAGAGTGCTTGTTAAATAGAAGATTTTTATTAAATTAACACCTCAAAAAACCTTAGCTTTTACCAATGTTTTATATGTGCCTTCTCTATGTAGGAATCTAGTCTCATGTAGTTTACTTAATGAGGCTGGTTTGAAAATTGTTTTTGAAGTTGATAAAGTTATTATCACTAAAAATGGGGAATATATAGGAAAAGGATACTTAGTTGATGGACTTGTTGTTCTGAACACCATCTTTGATGATAACGTGAGTGCTTATGCTTCTACTTATATTGCTAAATCTACTTATTTATGGCATGGTAGGTTAATGATGCAATAGAAGTGATAGCCAACAGCTATGTGGAGAAGAATAAAAGGAAGTGGCAAAATCTAGCCTAAGCCGGCTCTTAGATCGCCGGCTTTTATCTAAACACCGCCGGCCTTCATACATTCGCGGGCAGTTTTGAAGATTATACATGTTTGCTCCATTTGGTGCTTACACCGGCCTTCCAGTCAAAGCCACCAGCGTACTTACGTAGGCCGCCAGCTTACTATCCAGCTTTTATTTATTCGGATTATTTTATTTGTTTAGACTTTTGAGTTTCCTTGTCTTCTTTATATGAAACCCTAGTGCGTGAGAAACATTATTATCTTTTGTTGAAATGAATAATTGAGAGTACTTTACTCCTTTCTTTCCAAATATCATATTCCTTGTGTAGAGTTTGTATTCGATGCCAAATTACCTACCTAGTTATTCAATAAATCAATAGGTATTTGAAGATTACATGATGGTATTCTTGTGTGAATCAACGTCTTGAGATAAAACCTAGGTTGGATCTACATTGTACCCTGCGTTAGTTGGTATCAGAGCCGCGTTCGTTCTTTGAAATGATGCCTCCCAGAAGACAAGCCAATCAACGTCGCGCTACAGTTGATGATGACGTAAATCAACGAATCGGATGAATTGTTAATGAACGAATGGATGTAAGGGAATGTCAAATGGTGGAACAAATCACGGAAATGATTACTGTAATGATAAGAGATCAGCGTAATGCTAACCTCAGGCATGACAGAAACCTTAATCCTGTTCCAGAGTTTGATGAGAACGAGGAGGATATGTCGTTAGTAGGTGAAAGGGGTTCATTGAGGATTGCCATGTGAGCATAGTAGGGTTCGTGTAGTGGAGGAGGATAAGAGACGATGGGAGGTAGGTATGAGAACAAAAGTTCCTGAGTTTAAAGAAAATCTAAAACCAGAGGGATTTCTTGATTGGCTAGCTACTGTAGAGGAAGCTCTTGATTTCAGGAGCCTCCTAGAAGATAAAAGGGTACAGTTGGTGGCTACCCGATTGTGCGAAAGGGCCACAGCTTGATGGCAGTAGACAAAGTTAACCCGAGTCAGGTTGGGTAAACCAAAGATCACCTCTTGGGAAAAGATGAAGAAACATATGAGAGCAAAATTCCTACCTTACAACTTCCAGTGAATCATGTATCGGAGGTTGCAAAACCTAAAACAGGGTACCAGGTTAGTAATCGAATACACCTGAGTTTTACCAATTGATTGCTAGGAATGAAATCCACGAGACTGAGGATCAATTAGTAGAAAGGTATATTAATGGCTTGAGGGTACAAATCCAGGATATGGTGAATTTGTTTGATCCAGTGAGTGTCTCTGCTGCACATTAGCGAGCACTGATTCTCGAAAAACAGCAAAAGCCATCCAGTAATGGGTTTTCTGGTGGTAGTATGACAGGTAGTGGTAGTGGTAGAAGTGCTGGAGCGATAAATCGTGCTGGTGGTGGGGTATCCAATAACACTACTGTGGGGCGCAATAACTGACCTACCATCAGTGGTCCTGGTAGTAGTGGCTTGAAATGCTTCAACTGTGGAGAGCCTAGTCATAAACAGTCTGAGTGTAGGAAGGCAAAAAAGAGGGCAACATTATTTGTTGAGAATGAAGAACCAGGTGAAGAGGAGGGAGTTTTTTAAGCTGGAGGAAATGGTGAGCCTATTTTTGATGATGAGTATGAGGAGAAGGAGTTCCTAGAAGGGGATGGTCAGGAGACATTGGTAGTAAGGAGATCTTGCATGAATCCTAAAGTTGCAGAAGAGGATTGGTTAAGGCCCAATATCTTTCAGTCCTCCTGTACCATTTTAGGTAAGGTATGTAGATTCATGGTTGACTCTGGCAGTTGTGCGAATATCATCTCCACAGAGGCTGTGTAGAAATTGAGGGTTCAGACTGAGCAGCACCCCAAACCCTATAAGCTAGCATGGTTGAAGAAAGGTGGAGAGGTAAGTGTCTCGAAACGTGCCTTCATCACATTTTCTATTGGAACTAAGTACAAAGACTCTGTTTGGTGTGACGTAGTGACCATGGATGCTTGTCACTTGCTATTGCGTAGGCCCTGGCAATTTGATAGAAGTGTGAGCCATGACGGTATGACAAATACCTACAGCTTTACATTTAAAGGGGTTAAGATTGTGTTAATGCCAAACAAGGTTGTTGGTGAACTCAAGCTTGTGAAGCAAGGTAGTGGTTCTATTATGCTGTCATTAGCTAAGTTTGAAGAGGATTTGCAAGAATCAAAAGTAGTGTTTGCTTTGGTGGGTAAAGAAATGGTTGTGGATATTGCAATTCCTGAAGTAACAGTAGGCCTTGTCAAAGTATTTCGGGATGTATTTCTTGAGGAGCTACTTGAGGGATTACCACCTCTCATGGATGTTCAGTATCAGATAGACCTTGAGCCTGGTGCTTCACTTCCTAATAGGCCACACTACAGAATGAGACCTTCTGAGCATGAAGAGTTGAGAAGACAAGTAGAGGGTTTGATAGAGAAGGAGTTCATTCGGGAAAGCTTGAGTCCCTGTGTTGTTCCTGCCCTATTGACACCTGAGAAAGATGGGTCCTAGCACATGTGTGTAGACAGCCACGCCATTAGCAAAATCACAATCAAGTATAGATTTCTTATCCCAAGACTAGATGATTTACTGGATCAGTTGAGTGGGGCCAAGGTGTTTTTAAAATTGGATCTGAAGAGTGGTTATCATCAAATCCGTATTCAGGTTGGTGATGAGTGGAAAACCGCTTTCAAGACCAGGGAAGGATTGT
This sequence comes from Combretum micranthum, assembly GCA_024138025.1. Taxonomy (NCBI): domain Eukaryota; kingdom Viridiplantae; phylum Streptophyta; class Magnoliopsida; order Myrtales; family Combretaceae; genus Combretum; species Combretum micranthum. The sequence continues at coordinate 158,528 of JAMXBD010000913.1, read as the reverse complement.
ATGAATGGCTGGTAATGCCATTTGGGCTATCTAATGCTCCTAGCACCTCCATGAGAGTGATGAACCAGATTCTGAGGCTGCTTATTGGTAAGTGTGTTGTTGTGTATTTTGATTACATACTAGTTTACAGTGGTAATCATATCAGCATCAACAGCACCTACGAGAGGTTTTGGCTATTCTGCGCAGAGAGAAATTTTATGCAGCTGCTAAAAAGTGTACCTTTATAACTACTATGGTACTTTTCTTGGGTTATGTGATTTCTAATGCAGGTTTACAAGTTGATCAGTCAAAATTGGATGCCATTCGGCAATGGCTTAGACCTACTTCCATTACAAAGGTGAGGAATTTCCATGGTTTAGCATTTTTTTCTAGAAGGTTTATTCCTCACTCCAACAATATTATGGCACCATTGACAGATTGCATGAAAGGTAGGAAGTTCGAGTGGTCAAAGGGTGCAGAACAATCTTTTGAGTCCATTAAGAGGCATTTGACTTCAGCCCCAATATTGGTGCTTCCAAACTTTCATCGGCCTTTTGAACTTCACTCAGATGCATCAAAATGGGGATTGGTGCTGTCTTGAGCCAGAATAGTAGCCTATTGCATATTACAGTGAGAAGTTAACAGGGGAAAAATTGAGGTATAACACTTATGATGTTGAGTTTTATGCTGTGATACAAGCGGTTAAGCATTGGAGGCATTATTTATCACCAGAGAGTTCATCTTGTATACCGATCATGAGGCTTTAAAACACCTTCATAGTCAGGACAAGGTATCAGCCAGACATGCTTCCTGGGTTGCATATTTGGAGCGTTTCACCTTTGTTCTGAAACACAAGAGCAAGGCTTTGAACAAGGTTACAGATGCTTTAAGTAGGCGGAGACTTTATTGATTACGCTGGCCTTTAGGTCGTTGGCCTTCCAGTCAAAGCCGCCGATATACTTACATAGGCCGTCGACCTACTATCCAACTTTTATTTATTCGAATTATTTAATGTGTTTACACTTTTGAGTTTCCTTGTCTTCTTTATATGAAATCCTAGTGCATGAGAAACATTATTATCTTTTGTTGAAATGAATAATTGAGAGTACTTTACTCCTTTCTTTCTAAATATCATATTCCTTGTGCATAGTGTGTATTTGATGCCAAATTACCTAGTTATTCAATGAATCAATAGGTATTTGAAGATCACAGGACAATAATCTTGTGTGAATCAACATCTTGAGATAAAACCTAGGTTGGATCTATGTTGTACCTTGCGTCAGTTAAGACATGTGAATTTTTCCTCAATTAAAAGGTTGAAAAATCTACAATTGATAAAAACAGTGAATGATGGTAATAGCTCCACGTGCTCTATTTGTGTAGAAACAAATTTGTCAAGAAACCTCTCAAACCTATCTTAACTAAAATATTGAATTGCTTGAATTAATACATTTATATCTAGCAGATTTTAAGAACTCTAGTAGTAACAGGGGGTGAAAGATATTATATTACCTTTGTTGATAATTTTTCAAGATACACAAAATCTATTTGCTAAAATCAAAGGATGAAGCTATAGAAATTTTCTTAAAATATAAAGCAGAAGTTGAAAATCAATTGGATAAGAAAAGTAAAAAGCTTAGGTCCTATAGGGAAGGAGAATATGGAACACATTTTCTTGAAGAATTTCATGAAACAAATCAAATTATACATTAGACTACTACTCTCTATACAACGCAACAAAATGGCATAGTTGAAAGGAAAAATAGAACACTTAAGGAAATGATGAATTTCATGTTATTAAGTTCTGGTACATCTGTCAATATGTGGGGAGAAGTTGTTTTATTAGAATGTTATATCCTTAATAGAGTTCCACATAAAAAATTTGATATAACCCCTTATGAAATTTGGAAAGGCTTCGCATCAAACTTAGATTACTTAACAGTGTGGGGGTGTTTAGCAAAAGTTGGATTACCAGACTTTAGAAAAACTAATATTCGACCAAAGACCTTTAATTGTGTGTTTATAGGCTATGCTCAAAATAGTGTTGCATATAGATTTATGTCTTTAGGTGACTATACTACATGTGAATATAGAAATGCAGAATTTTTTGAAACAATTTTTCCATTAAAGGAAAATGATATTACTAATGTTGTTGGCCCATTTAATACTGCTTCTGTGCTTACTATGTGGGTTGATTCTACTTCAATTGAATTTATGAATGATCTTAGAAGAAGCAAAATGTGAAAAATAAAAGAGAGTTTTGGACCAAATTTCATCACTGCTTTTATAATTCAAAATAAGAATTTTGAAACAATAAATGAAGACATAGTATCTGCTTGTTTAATTGAAGAAGGTCTTAAAATATATGAAGAAGCAATGACCTTCGTAGATGCTAGTTTTTGGGAAAAAAAAGCTATTAAAAGTGAGGTTGACTTTATAATGACAAATCATGCATGGGATCTGATTGATTTACTTATAGGATGTAAGCCCATCAAGTGCAAATGGTTTTTTAGAAAGAAAACAAGGCCAAATGGATCGATAGAAAAATTTAAGGCAAGATTGGTAGTTGTAGGTTACGCTCAAAAGAAAGGAAGTGACTAGTTTTAGACCTACTCACCTATGACTAAAATAGCTACTATTAGAACTTTAATTGCAATTGCTATTGTTCATAACCTAATAATACACCTAATGGATGTAAAAACAACATTTTTAAATGGTGATCTAGAGAAAGAAATATTATATATGGAGCAACCTGATGGTTTTGTGGTTCCTAGTCAAGAAAGTAAAGTGTGTAAACTTAAGAAATCCCTTGGTGGTCTTAAACAAGCTTCTAAACAATGGTATGAAAAGTTTGACCAAACTTTAGTAACGAATAGATATACTGTGAATATGTCTTATTCTTGTGTTTATTCTAAATCCCTTGGATTAGATTGCGTGATCATTTGCTTATATGTTAATGATATGCTTGTTTTTGGTACCAATATAGATGTTGTAAATAAGACAAAATTAAAAAATTATTCTTATCTTCTCAATTTGATATGAAAGACCCAGGAGAAGCTTATGTGATTCTTGTTATCAAAATAAAGAAAACTAAAAGTGGTATTTCCTTGTGCCAATCCCATTACATAGAAAAGTGTTAAAAAAGTTTGATTGCTTTTATGTGATGCTTGTCAGAACACCTTATGATCCTAAGTATATCTCTTAAGAAAAATAAGTATCTAGTGTTTCACAATCCGAATATGTTAAGATTATAGGAAGTATTATTTTCTTGTGAACTAACAAGCATTGGAAATCACTTCATTACTTACTTAAATACCTTAAATGTACCATGAATAGGTGTTTACATTTTACCAAATTTCCAATTGTGTTGGAAGTTTGTTGTGGTCAAATTAGGTTACTGACAATGATGAAGTTAGCTCGACTAGTGGCCATATGTTTACCTTGGTAGGAGGCACTATATCATGGAAATCTGCTAATTAAACATGTATTGCAAGTTCTACAATGGAGTTGAGTTCATAGCTCTAGAATTGGCAGGTCAAGAGGTTGAATGGTTGAGAAGTTTGTTGGCTGATATATCATTGTAGAGAAATCCTGCATACCCATGCCAATACATTGATTCACAAGCAACCATCGGAATTGCTAAGAATAGTGTCTATAATGCAAGAGAAGGCATATCCGAATAAGACACAGTATAGTCAAACAACTCCTGAAAAATGAAATGATTTCTCTAGGTATGTAACAACTGAGAGGAACTTGACAGATCCTCTCACTGAAGGTTTAACAAGGAAAGTTGTCTGTGAGTCATCAAGGGGAATGTGGCTTAGAGCCATAGATTAAACAAAGTTAGATGAGTCCATAGCCTTATATTTGTGTGGTCATAATGAGACGAACTTGATGGATTCACGATTTAGTTACAACTAATCCATAGCCATGTGTGGTGGTTTAGGTCAAATTAACTTGATGGTTATTATTTTGAAGAGGTTGGTCTAAATGGCTCTTAATGGTTTCGTAGCCTCTATTTTTGGATAGTCTAAATTATAGACTTGATGAAACCACCAATGTGAGTGTGAAGGTGGGTCGCCTTCTATGAAAGACTTGGATTATCTTTTCAGAGCACTCATGAAAACCCAAGGTGTGCACATGGCTATCAAAAGTACTTGGATTGAAACATTCGAGAACAATCAAACTTAAGAGAATAGTACGTGTTGTTGGGGTCTCAATTCAAGTTCTTGAAGTTCAAGAGTAATTCACTTCATCAACTAAGTTGTTACCTCATTTCATTATGCATTAATTCAATTGAAAGATATTAATGCTTAATTATATGTCTCTTCCTTTGCCCATAACTTTTATTCTTTTTCTTCTTTTTTCCTTGTCGAGCCATTTGTGGGGGATTATGAGAAAATGGCCTCATAAAGCTATTAAATTCCTTCTCTTATGAACTCTATCCCACATGGGATATTTGACAATTCAATCTTGTGTTTTTATTAAAATATGACTTTCTGTGGCTTAAGTGTGTTTAGTATAGTGTTCTTGAAATGAGATAAAATGCGCACCACCTACCTAGCTTGGATGGGGCTGGGAATTTGAACTTTCAAAATTCCTTAATTGTAATCTATTTTCAAATTCTATAATCGAAAATTATTCTTCTGGAAACTGAAATTTTCATTATTTCTAAAACGGAAAATTTATTCTTCTAAAATTGTCGGATATCAAATCAATTCTCGAAAATTATCAGTATTCAGTTACTAGTTTTAGAATATTTTTTTATATTGAACAAATATAGAATTCTCACACTCTCTTTATGAACCTAATTGAAAGAAAAAGGAAAATTCTTTTTTTTTTTTTTTTTTTTGCTCTGGGCAATTGAAAATCTGTTTGTTCAAGCTTCTGCCATGAGTGCAAGTGATAGAAGCCAACTGTGTTAAACTTGGGGAGTAGATGATGATTGGTGATTTGCACCTCGGTTGTACTAGATTTCCTTTTAAGGCAATGGCACATTGACGGTACATTCGATAAGTACTTTTTGCTTTTATTTGCATTTAGTTACTAACATAGATTATTCATTTTTCATACTTGTCGTGCTTCTTACTTATTTATTGTTATTGTTGCTTTATGTTTCCATCACTAACACAGTACTTAGAAACTTTGTCGAAAGTTTCGAGTAGCTTTTGTTAATGTTTGCTGATATGCATGTTTTTCTTAGTTTCATGTTCATGTGAAATATTGTTCATTAGTTAGTAATAAGTATTAAGGTAAATTTTTGCAAGTTCCTACTTAGGATTCCTTATAGAGTATCAGAGGAGAATTGGTATATTTTGTTAATTATTTGACTACCTCTCTTGTTTCTTATAAATTTGACTTGCTAATCTATACGATTTGTTTGGAAAGAATAAAAATACCACAATAGGAATGTTATTTTCCCTTTACTTTCTGAATTAGAAAAAGGATAGTTGTATTTAGAATTTACTAATATCTTTCAAACTAATTAGATCAATCATCATTTCATAAACTGTTTATGAGTATATAGGATAAATTATACTTAAAGGTCCTAGCATTTGGGGTAAAGTCATTTAAGGTTCCAACGTTTCAAGTGGTTCAAAAGAGGTCCCAACAAGAGAAGTGGGTCAATTGAGGTTTCTGTTAACATGTCTTAACAGAAGAAATATTTAGTTAAAATTCAGAAGCCTTGTTGTTTGTTGACATGTGTCACAATATAATAGGTCTTATGAGTTTTTAACTAAATATTTCTCTTGTTGACATATGTCAATAGAGACCTCCATTGACCCACTTCTCTTAAATTGAGACCTCAAATGAACTTATCCCCAAACGTTAGGAATTTTTAGTGTAATTTACTCTATATATGTGTGTGTGTTTTATAGTCTATTTACATATTTTAATTTTAAAAAAAAAAAGTACAAAAGTGGAAGAATTCTACGAGGATGTAAAACCAACCCTAACACCCCAAGGTAAATGCTAATAATAAGATAGAGATTATAATTTGATAATATATAGCTAGAAAACATAGTTTGGAATGTCAATTATAGTAAAGGCATTAAGCTATTAACTAGAGCACCTTTATAACAATTACAAAAGAGCACAAATTGCATAGCTTGTTCTCTAAGATTATCATCATCCCAAGCACAACCACTAACATCTAAGACATAACAAAAAGGCAAATCATAAGTCTCTCCCTTGTTAGCAAATCATAAGTCTCTCCCTTGTTGTATGTCCATCTATATCTTTCAAGCATTTTATTTGCATTTCTTGTATGTTCCTTATGACTCTTTGACCATGGTCATATATTTGTGAATCATACCATTTAACATAGTGGTAACTCTTTCTGACGTACCTATATTTAAACAAAAAAAAAAATGAAGAAAAAGTATAGTTTGAAGCCTGATATAAAAGCACATATATAGCACACAAATGAAAATTTTCTATGTTTCTACATTAGCTCTAATTTGCTAATACAAAGGAAATGATATTTTTGCTCAAATTTAAGAATGAAGAAGAACAAGAAATTATTAAAAATTGAAGAATTTCTAGATGAGTATAGTATTGCGTTATCTTGCCAAGTACTCTTGCAAGACCCCTAATAATCAACAGCTTACGAAAAAGTGAATCTGCACGCTATATGGCTATCAATGCTCAATTATCACTCTTTTTTTTTTTTTTTTTTAATATGAAATTCATTTTAACAAGCAAAAGCATAATTGGCTAGGAAATATGATGAAAAGGACTTTTGCCCAATGAAACAACAAGGTAGAATTATCACTGCATCACATGCCGCATTAAAGATCCTTAAATAAGAGGGATGATGAAGTTCACATGGAGTAATTGGTATCCATCCCTGGAATTTGCAAAGAGAATCTTAAAAAAGAAGGGTTTTATAGATTTGTTTATGTTGTGAGTTTGAGTATGAGAAACATAAATCCCGTTTTTAACAATTTATCAAGAAATTAATATAGTGAATGATTTGCTATTTCAATTTAAATTTCAAGTAGACTTTAGAGCAGTTGTTTAATGTATATAGAATACTAAATTATTGTTGTTGATATTATATGGTGGGTTAAGCTTATAAAGGGAGATATTTACTTATACTATTTTAACGTTTGAGTAAATGTTATAACAATAGTTATGAGTGTGTTCCATAGTAATAGAAAAAATAGAGAAAATAACACTATTACTGATATTATATAAGAATGTGATAAATATTGGGTAGTAGGTTTAGAAACAAATTCAAAAGTTAGAAACATTGGCATAATGGCAGTATAATTATTGTATAACAATGATACAACAAGTTTATTAATTTTTTAAAAGCATTTGAGTAATTTAAATTAATTAATGATTTGTTGGTATTTTGGCATCTTACAACTATATACTAGTAAAAATTATTAAAAATATCATACATGCAAGATAAAATCTATAAAAATGTAATGTTGTATATAATATCGTATTGTTAAAAAAAAAGGAGCTTCAAAGAATAAGGTTTGATACCCCAAATAATTTCCACCAGAGTTCGAACCTTCACCACCAGCACCGACACTTGCTGGCCTTCCACCACTCCAAGGTCTTATCGGCCACACCCTACCCCACCAGAACTTCATAGCTCGAACAATTCATGAAAATGTGAAAATTCACGTTGTGTGTGATTTTTCTATAATTTTTTGACACCTATGGTAATTTATATGTATACTACATGCAATTTGACACATATTTTTGGTAATTTCTGTGTACATCAATTTACTCGAGTGAATTCATAATCTCCCCCCACCCCCCCCACCCACCCCCTCCCCCTCTAATTTTCCCCTTTTTTCTGAATTTTCCAGACTTGTTCTTGTAGATTATGTTCCCATTTGGTATTTTATTATGGTTTTATTAATTTTTTCTATTAACTAGGGAATATTTCGGTAATTTCCTTTCTATGTTTGGCTTTTGTTGGAAAAAAAACCTGCCAAATGAATCATATTTTTAGCTATTTTACTTGATTTACTGTCTACTATTTATTATTTATCATTTACTATTTACTTATACTTTCTACTATTTGCTATTTATTTATTTTTTTTTATTTTTATGAGTTGTATTTCATTATAACTTCAATGTTACCTTCTCATTCCTATGCATTTCATTGCTTTTCTTGTAACGATTCGCAATCATATTAAAAATTGGGGTTAAAGCATCTGTCGATACTTGATTTTATTGTAGTTTTAGGGTTAAAGCACAAGAAGTTTTTCTAAGCATTTGCTACTGTGGGTCTAAATAAAAAATTAAAATACCTTTCAAAGTGGACTATATACCTTTTCACCCGATTAATTAACAAGCATACCTCGAGCCTTTATAACATTTTATCTCATAATTGTTGATCTGAAGTTTTAGGGCTCATCTCTTGGTTAGGTTTCAATTAGTGTTCAAATATAGTAACACTTTTTTGTTAAGTATTATTATCGCTAACATATTCTTGTCATGCACCCATTAAAAATGTATCACCTAGCTGGTTCATGTCACCTATGTGAAGAAATTATTCGATATGTACTAAGGTTGATCCACTCGAATCCCATAGCTATCAATCTAGCAAAAAATGCAATATAATGTTAGAGGTAAAGGCAAACCTCAACACTGCCATTCCTCTTATTCTCTTCCTTTGAAATTATCAAGGTTTCTCTTTTGGTTTAAAGCTAGGTTTAAAACAAAGTTAAGTCTTATATGAATCGTCTTATTTATTTTGCGTACACTTATCTTATTATTTTTAAAATCGTGTGCTTAAATACACTTATTTAAAAAATTGTTACACTCGAATCCCATAGCTATCAATCTAGCAAAAAATGCAATATAAATGTTAGAGGTAAAGGCAAACCTCAACACTGCCACTCTTTTATTCTCCTCCTTTGAAATTATCAAGGTTTCTCTTTTGATTTAAAGCTAGGTTTAAAACAAAGTCAAGTCTTATATGAATCGTCTTTTTTTTTTTTTTTTGCGTACATTTATCTTATTTTTTTTTAAATCGTGTGCTTAAATACACTTATTTAAAAAATTGTTACACTCGAATCCCATAGCTATCAATCTAGCAAAAAATGCAATATAATGTTAGAGGTAAAGGCAAACCTCAACACTGCCACTCCTCTTATTCTCCTCCTTTAAACCTAGGTTTAAAACAAAATCAATTCTTATATGAATCGTCTTATTTATTTTGTGTACACTTATTTATTTTTTAAAATCGTGTGCTTAAATACACTTATTTTAAAAAATTGTTACACTCGAATCCCATAGCTATCAATCTAGCAAAAACTGCAATATAATGTTAGGTAAAGGCAAACCTCAACACTGCCACTCCTCTTATTCTCCTCCTTTGAAATTATCAAGGTTTCTCTTTTGATTTAAAGCTAGGTTTAAAACAAAGTCAAGTCTTATATGAATTGTCTTATTTATTTTGCGTACACTTATCTTATTTTTTTTTAAATCGTGTGCTTAAATACACTTTTTTTAAAAATTGTTACACTTGAATCCCATAGCTATCAATCTAGCAAAAAATGCAATATAACTTTAGAGGTAAAGGCAAACCTCAACACTGCCACTCTTATTCTCCTCCTTTGAAATTATAGGTTTCTCTTTTGGTTTAAAGCTAGGTTTAAAACAAAGTAAAGTCTTATATGAATCGTCTTATTTATTTTGTGTACACTTATCTTATTATTATTTAAAATCGTGTGCTTAAATACACTTATTTTAAAAATTGTTTTATTACTCCACATAATCAATTTATCCCTTAAAAGAAATTAAAAAATGCTTTTAGACCTTTTGTAACTTTTTTTTAATGGCATAATGGTAAAATGAGGATTACAAAACACTTGTATGAGGATTTGAGTTTAAGTATACAATTTCAATGATAAAAACTAAGTGCATATGGAACGAATATATTTGCAATTTACCCTTAACACAACTTAGGTGGGGTACTAGTATAAATAAACATATTTTTTATATCGCCAATGGCTACAAAAGTTGGAAGTATTTTCAAATTTTGGATCAAGGGTTATAGTAAATAGGACATGCCAAACAGGGTGCATCATATAAAAAAGAAAAATGAACTTAATTATTTTCTGTCCAAACCAAATGAATTTACGTATTTAATTTTTGGCCAAATAAGCTTATTTGATAAAATGTTAGGTTTTAACTTAGTAATCCATCCTCTGGTGAACCCTGCTCTCGAAACAGGCAGCACGGGGCTTGGCTTGCTGAATCAGTGGTGTAGCTATAATTTTGCTGCAGCACGGGTAATAGCTTGACTAATGAGCTCCTTTCTTAAAATCTTTCCAGATGGAGATTTTGGAATGCGACTGATAAAAGCGATTCGCCGAACCTTCTTGTATGGGGCAACCTGTAGCCAAATGGGCATTAGACGAAGGTCAATTAACACAAATAGGAGGCACATTAGGAAATTTAGAGATATCTATTGGTGGATGCAATTTCATGCCTTATGTGACAGCTATAGAGCTATATGATCAAAAGGAGATGAAATCCAAGAGTAGAAAAGGCGAAAGGGCAAAACTCATTTCAAAATTTAGTGGGAAAAGATAATGTCACAAGGTGTTGGAGATAAATATGAGATGATGATCCAACAACACAATTGGAAAAAGTTTATTGAAATTTCCAATATTTGTGCCATAAATCAATCAAGACCTTAATGTTATATATATATATAGATATATATATAGTACTTGATTGAATTTCACTTAGCGATAGAAGCTATAAATAGGATAGATAGGAGAGTTTTTATTATGTCACTACTTAGAGAGAGAATTTGAAGGAGAAATCTGCCCATGGTAGTTTTTTACTTACTGTAACTTTTATTTATATTCCTTTCGATCAACACAATCATCACTTCAAATTAATTTTGATTGAATCAATGCTCAATCACTTGGCAAGTTGATAAGTGGACTTGTCCTTTGCTGCCCTGATTGAGTTTAAGTTTTTGTGCAATTGAAAGAAATCCCAAAAGTAGGGAGAACATAAGCAGACATAAAGTGATGCAAATAAAGGATACCTGCTTGGCAACATAATCCATTATTTGAGACTCTGTAATGTTGCTTCCTGGTTTTCTTACCACAAATGCCATGGGAACCTGTCCTGCTTCTTCATCAGGATACCTGCTTGGGTGCCCGAAAGAAAGATACATCTTAATAGCATATACCACGTGTGAAATAATTAAAAATCAAATAAGAACACAAGAGGCTTGTAAATTTCTAGTTAGGTCCAAATACAGTGCAAAAAGGTACAACTATTATATAGGATTAGGGACAGAACAAAGAGATCAGAGAAGTGTATGCATACGGGACAACCGCTGCATCTTCAATCTCAGGATTTGAATGGAGTAAATGCTCCAATTCTGCTGGGGGAACCTGTAAGACATTTGGGATGATAACATCAATGCCTGTGTAGTGTTAGAACATGTGATGTCAAATCATTTGCATTTACCTGGTAAGCCTTGTACTTGATCATTTCCTTTAACCTGTCTACTACATAGAGGTAACCCTCGGAGTCAAAGTAACAAATATCTCCAGTTTTTAACCATCCATCTGAATCCAGGGTTTCAGCTGTTGCTATGTCATCTCCAACATAACCTACAGAGACACCAGTATGATATCACATTTGACACTTTTTGTGAATGATCAAGTACATGTTACTTCATTAGTGACTCCTTGCACATAAGGATGACTTACCTTTCATGATAGTTGGACCTCGCAGCCATAGCTCTCCTTTCTGACCCGGTGACAGGGCCTCACCTGTTTTAGGATCAACTATCTTCCCTTCCATATTAGCACCTAAACGACCAACAGGACCATGCCGCTTCGTTTCATGACTTGTCATATGACTCCCTGCTCCGCTTTCAGTTAATGCATAACCCTGCTTGACCATCAAGGTGATCAAGGAGATTAGTTAAGTTACTGACATATAAGACAGATATGAGCAATATGCGCCCTCTGTTTTGCCTGCCGTAATATTTATTTCTTAAGAGTTATAAACATTGTTATAATACAGGATCTTGAATAAATAATTTGTTATGTATAAACATAAGGTGCTTACTTGATGCGAAATTTGACATGATTATAGAGAAAGATGAACTTGATCGGCTTTAGGCTTTATGTTGACTCCTTTTAAATTAAAATCGGTTTCTCTCTTAACCTTAAAACATGAATATAGAGAAAGACGAACTTGATCGGCTTTAGGCTTTAGGTTGGCTCCTTTTATAAATTAAAATCGGTTTTTCTCTCATAACCTTAAACTTAATGTCGCAAAGAACTTTGATGGAACAATTTACCTTTATCTGCATTACCCTAATAGGTGGAGGAACCAATTTATATTAAACAACTTTAAATTTGGTACATCCATCATATTACCAGAATCAATAGCTTAGATTTATTCATTATTAAATAGGATCCTAATTGAATAGGAAAACTTACTCTAAATAGGAAAGTTAAATCAAATCAATTAACATTAATATTGAAATAAGGTCAACTTTCAGACCACATTCTAACATTCTCCTACTTGGTCTGACAGTTCATAATATTTAATAGCGTAACGTTAGGCAACTTACAAATCTCATAATACTATTCTTTCATCATAATTGACTTTAACATAATAAATCATACAGTGAGAGTTATGACGGTCATACACTTGCAATTTGCATACCTCCTCTCATATACTACCACACTAGCAACTTATCATGTTAGGTCACATGAGTGTTATAAATGACATAATATTCACATAATTCTCTTAAAGACACTTCAATTTCTTGTTCAAACATTAAGTGTATACAAATATAAAGAACAAGAAATAATCGATAAAATCATAAACATAATTATTGAGCTCATGGGTGTGCTATCATCATCATAATCAATCATCAATATAACCAAGACCCATCTTATGTATATGTGCTTTAGATGTCTTTGATTGTAAACCTTTAGTTAACGGATCAGCAATCATGGGATCTATTCTAATATGTTCAATACACACTCTATGTTTCTGAACTTTCTTTTTAACGGCAAAATACTCTAATTCCATATGCTTAGCATCTCCGAAATATTTGTCATTTTTAGAGAAGAAAATTGTTGCAGAATTATCATAGTAAATTTTCAATGGCTTAGTAATAGTGTCGACGACCCCAAGTCCTAACACAAAGTTCCACAACCATAATGCATGAATTATAACTTCATAACATGCTATAAATTCTACCTTCATAGTAAATACAACAATAACAGATTGTTTGGCACTTTTTCATGAGATTGGTCCTTCCACTAATAGTAACAAGTAACCAAATGTTGACTTTTTCCTATCAAGACATCCAACAAAATCTAAATTTGAATATCCAATCACTTTTAACTGATCAAATCTCCTAAATGTGAGCATATAATCTCTAGTCCCTTGAAGGCATCTCATTACTTTCTTTACAGCTTTCCAGTGATTTATTCCAAGATTACTTTGATATCATCCCAACATTCCAATCGCAAAGCTAATATCAGGTCTCGTACATGTTTGTAGATACATTAGACTACCCACAACAGAGGCATATAGAATAGATTCCATTTCCTTACATTCCACATCATTCTTTGGATATTGCATGAGACTACACTTTTCCTCTTTTTGTATAGGAACAACACCTGCTGAACATTTGTTCATATTAAATCTCTCGAGAATTTTCTTGATATAACCTTTCTCATACAATCCTAACAATCTTTATTATCTCTTTCCAAATATTGAAATTCCAATCACATAGGATATCTCTACCATATTTTTTATTTCAAAATTCTTAGAGAGAAAACCTTTAGTCTCATATAAGATACCCAAATTATTTGCAGCAAGCAAGATATCATCGACATATAGAACTAGAAATATAAACTTACTCCTATTGATCTTTCGATAAATACATCGATCAACAATGTTTTCTTGAAAGCAGAAAATGTGATGATATCATTAAACTTAAGATACTATTGCCTAGAAGTTTATTTAAGTCTGTATATTGATTTCTTAAGTTTACACACCCAGTGACCCTTTCCTTATTGGGAAAAACCTTCTGGTTGATCCATATAAACTTCCTCCTTTAGATCCCCATTAAAAAAGACGGTTTTCACATCCATTTGATGTAACTCTAAATCATACTAAGCAACCAAAGCCATAGCCATAATGATTCTTAATGAATCTTTTTTTGAAACAGGTAAAAGGACTCTTTATAATCAATGCCATCTTTTTAAGTACAACCTTTGGCAACAAGTCTATTTTTATCAATGTTGCAGTCAAAGTTTGACTCTTGTAAATAAACCACATTGTCAATAGAAGTAGTCGGCTTTCTAACCCTTCCACACTTATTTAAGGCTATTCTATGTGGCTCATTTATTTTAGTTGGTGGTAAATGAGGTTCTTCATGAGATGCTTCTTCATTTAAATATTGTTCACCATCATTTTCTTCTTGCATTTTTGAAACAACATTTGGAACAATTGTGGCTATAGGAACATTTGTAGGTGATGGAACATCAAACTTTATTTCATTAATAGCCACAGATTTTTTGCTAACACTCCCACTAATTTCACCATTTTCAATGAACGTAACATTACATGTTTCAATAATTATAGTTTGGATAATAAAACCTATATCCTTTAGATTTCTCTAGGTAACCAATAAAGTAACGACTAATAGTACAAGAACCCAATTTCTTTTCATGTGGATTATATACTCGTGCTTCTGCTGGACATCTCCAACCATGCAAGTGTCTTAAATTAGGTTTCTTTCCAGTCCATAACTCAAAAGGAGTTTTAGAAATTGCCTTACTATGAATTCTATTCAACAATTGCAGTCTTAATTGCATACATCCACAATGATTTGGGCAATGAAGCATTGCTTATCATACTCTTAATTATATCCATTAATACTTTATTTCACCAATTTGCCACATGTTTTTTTGAGGCATGTCTAGCATAATATACTAATGCACATATGGCATGTCTTTTGAGGAACTTAGCAAATGGACCTAGATTTTGTCTAGATTCGTCATACCTTTCATAATATTCACCACATCTATCAAATCTTACAATTTTCACCTTTCTGTTTAATTGCCTTTCAACCTCCTTAACGAACACCTCAAGGGCATTCACAACTTGAGATTTCTCATTCAGCAAATAAACATATCCATACCATGAAACATCATCTATAAAGGTAATAAAATACATTTCTCCAGTAAATGATGGAGTATCAAAAGATCCACATATATCAGTATGTATTATCTCAAGAAGTTGAGTACTTCTTGTGGCTCATTTCTTGTTATGTTTGGTTTTCTTTCCTTTAATGCAATCCACACATAAACCACGATCAATAAAATCTAGATTCAATAAAATCTCATTCTTTACTAATCTTTCTAATCTTTCTTTGGATACATGACCAAAACGTTTATGCCACAAGAAAGCAAGGTTCTCATTTGCCAAACTATGCTTAATAACAATATTTCGATGAATACACATCAAAGATGAAAAGAAATCAACATCAAGTTTCAAGGTTCTCATTTGCTAAACTATGCTTAATAACAATATTTCGATGAATACACATCAAAGATGAAAAGAAATCAACATCAAGTTTCAATTTATATAAGCCATCAATAACAATTCTGGAACCAATAAAGGAATTATCTTTATTATATAAATTGAAACATCCATTCTCACCTTTAAAGCTAAGCCCTTTTGCATCAAGTTTCAATACAAAAACCAAATTTCCAGATAATGAAGGCATATAGAGAGTTTGAAATAGATCCGATCGGTATCTAAAATAAGACAATAAGTCCTTCTGCCTTCAATTGGGGCCTTTATTCGATTCCCCATGAGTAGAAAGTTCTTACTTGGGTTTACGCTCTGGATTATGAGGAATCCCTACATCACGTTGGAAACATGAGTAGTGCAACAAAATCCAACCACCAAGTATTAGAAGGAACTTCATATGAGTTTGGTTCGAAACATACATAAGCATTAAATGTATCTTTCTTTTCAAACCAAGCTTTACGTTTCATTCTTTCTAATAATGTCCTCCTTTTTGTAGAAGTGGCATTTATCTGCCTTGTTTTCCTTTTATCACTATCAGCGACCTATGGAATTTTAGCAGGTCTTTTCTTCTTAAATTTCTTGGATTTTGGTTTGAGAACTTTTCCACCTCCTTGACTTACTAGGTTCACTATATGAACTCCTTGAGCCTTTAGTCACGTTTCCTCTTGAGTAAGCTTATTAGACAATTCATTAACATCCCACTTATCCTTAATAGTGTTATAGTTAATTTAGAATGGTCCATACTTAAGAGGCAACGAGTTCAAACTAAACTGCTCCAAAAATGAATCAACCACAGTCATACCCAAACTCATAAGTTTTGCTACAGTATTAGTCATATTAAGGATATGTTGTTGCATACTTTGTGACCCATCATACTTCATGGTCGCGAGTTTAACCATTAGTGTCCCTACAAGTGATTTATTAGCAGAACGAAAGCACTCTTCCACAAGGTTGAGGTATTTCCTAGCAGTTACATTTTCTAAAGAGTGGTATTAATGTTGTTGGCAATTTTCGTCAGCATAAAATTTAAACAGAATCCGTTAGACCTATCACATGCCTTATGTTTCAATTTCTTAACCTCAATGCTCGTATCAGTAATGTTAGTAGGCTTTTCTTCCAAAAGTGCCAAGCCAAGATCCACTACACCTAAATGGAAATTGACTTGCTCACACCATTCGGAGAAGTTTAAATCGTTAAAGACAGTAACAGTATTAGCATGTGATACAAGACAGTTTATTCAAATAGAATCCGAGTACACCAAAAGCTATAGAAAACTACGAAGACTCCACTTTAGAGGTTAGAGCTCACCATCATCAGTGTGGCCAACCAGCTCTTAACAACCTCCCACTTACAAAAATCAATCTCACAGAATTTTCCTCCTCCTCTCTCTCCTCTTTATTTCTCACTTATATAGGCACATTCCCTAACTAACTTGTCCAGCTCACCACTAACAAAATATCCTAACAAACATATTCTAACAACAGAATATACTAACAAACATATACTAATAACATTTGTTACTACAGAATATACTAACAATGCTTTATTCGCTATCTTTATTTATCTATTCCCATGTATTATTTTTCTCTTCTCCTATAGACCTGCATTATAGGTCTAGAACGCCCTTCTTGACTCGTATCAATACCTCCGCCGGTAGAATTGTCCTTGTCCTCAAGGACAAAAGTAGGAAATTGACTAGCAATGGCAGTTGTATCTTCCCAAGTAGCAGCTGAAGAAGGAGAATCAGACCAGTGAATTAACACTTGAGGAATCTCCACCCCTTCCCGAACATCATAACGGCGGCCCAACACACGGAGAGGATAAGGACCATCCTCAGCAACATCAAACTCCTCATCAGTAGGCAAATCAGCCACCACAGGAAAAGATCCATGAGAACGTTTCAACAATGAAACATGGAAAACAGGATGCAACTTGCAATTGTCGGGCAGCTGTAATTGATAGGCCACTTGTCCAATCCGACGAATAACTTGATAAGGACCATAAAAACGAGGAGCAAGCTTAGAAATAGGTTTAGTTCCCATCCTCGTCTGTAGAGCTGATCTAAGTTTAAGAAAAACCCAATCACCCACTGCATACTCCACATGCCTACGGTGTTTATTGGCTGCTGCACAATTTCTCAACTGAGCTCTCTCCAGATTACCACGTAGTTGAAGCAAAATCTGATCCCGAGAGCTCATAGCCAGCCGCAATTGCTCATTCCATACTTCCTTATGGACATATAAAGGTATAGCTGGAGGTGGCGACCATAAACAACCTCAAAAGGAGTCATTCCCAATGAAGTATGAAAAGAAGTGTTATATGCAAATTCTGCCCAACTAATCCACTTAGCCCAAGTATGAGGCAAATCGGATGCAAAACATCTCAAATAACACTCTAAACAACGATTTAAACCTCGGTTTGGCCATCCGTCTCCGGATGATAAGCGGAACTAAAGTGCAAACGTGTTCCTTGTAAAGTAAAGAGCTCTTGCCAAAATCTGCTAACAAAAAGTGGATCACGATCACTAACAATGGTTTGAGGAAACCCATGAAGTCTTACAATTTCCTTCATGAAAAGCTCAGCTACTATGCGAGCATTATAAGGATGTTTAAGTAATATGAAGTGACCGTATTTAGAAAAACGATCCACCACCACAAAAATAACATCAAAGCCTCTAGAACGAGGTAAACCCGAAATAAAATCCATGGAAATGTCATTCCAAATAGCAGTAGGAATAGGAAGTGGGCTTAACAACCCAGCTGGAGCTAAATTCTGAATTTTATTCCTTTGACAAACAGCACATTGAGCTACAAAGGTTGCAACATCTTGCTTCATCCCCACCCAATATAGATGTGAATCAATCTTTTATATGTCTTGACAAAGCCCGCATGACCCCCAACAAGCGAAGAATGAAACTCATGCAAAAATAAGGGTACCCAAGTAGACTTAGCAGGAATCACTAACCGATTGTGATAATACAAGTATCTTGGACCAAATGAAACCCCCGACCTGCTTCTTTCCCTTCCTTCAACAGATTAACCTTAGTAGCAAGAAAACTGTCATGTAAGACAGCAGTGCGTATGGCATCCATATCGGTCCAAATGGGACCTGAAATGCCAGCCAACATAATGTCATTCACTTGGCCATCTCCAAATTGTCTTGACAAAGCATCAGCTGCGCCATTCTCCGTCCCAATTTATATTGAATCTCAAATTCGTATCCCAATAACTTCGCTAACCAATGTTGTTGGTTAGGAGTAGTAATCCTTTGGTTCAACAAATATTTCAAACTCCGCTGATCAGTTCGACAATGAACTTCCTTCCCAACAAATACGGCCGCCAATGATTGATAGACAAAACTAAGGCCATTAATTCCTTTTCATAAGTAGACTTCATCATATTTCTATCCGAAAGAGCCTTGCTAAAATAAGCAATAGGTTTGGCATTCTGCATTAGGACAGCACCAATGCCTGTTCCCGAAGCATCACACTCAATAACAAACTGTTGAGTGAAATTGGGCATAGCCAAAACCGGAGCATGTGTTAAAGCATGCTGCAAGTACCGAAAAGAAGATAAAGCCTCCTCACTCCATTCAAAAGCATCTTTTTTTAGAAGATTAGTGAGTGGTCTGGCTATTTGCCCATAGTTAGCAATAAACTTCCGATAGTACCCCGAAAGTCCTAAAAAACCACGGACAGCTTTTAAAGTAGAAGGAATAGGCCAATCCAATACAGCTTGTACTTTACTCGGATCAACAGACACTCCTGCAGCAGAAATAATGTGTCCTAGATACTCCAAAGAAGCTTGGCCAAAAATACATTTTTTTTTATTGGCAGTGAATTGATGCTGTTCCAGCAACCCCAATACTACTCTCAAGTGCTGTAAATGTTCCTCTATAGTAGTACTGTACACCAATATGTCATCAAAGAAAACCAAGACAAAATGGCGTAAATGAGGACGAAAAATGTCGTTCATAGTAGACTGAAATGTGGATGGAGCATTCGTAAGCCCGAAGGGCATGACTAAAAATTCATAATGCCCTTGGTGTGTTCGAAAGGCGGTCTTGTGAATATCCGCTGCATGAACACGAATTTGATGATATCCGGCCTTCAAATCGATTTTAGAAAAAACAGTAGCTCCATACAACTCATCCAACAACTCTTCAATGACCGGAATGGGATATTTATCCGGAATAGTAGCAGCATTTAAAGCCCTATAATCCACACAAAAACGCCATGACCCGTCTTTCTTTTTTACCAGAATAACAGGGCTAGAAAAAGGAGAACAACTATCTCTAATAATACCCGCAGCCATCATCTCTTTGACCAATCTCTCCACCTCATCCTTTTGAATCTGCGCATATCTATATGGGCGGACATTAATCGCATTAACTCCCTCCTTTAAAGGGATACGATGGTCAGAATCCCGAATAGGAGGAAGAGTAGTAGCTGTAGCAAAAACGTGGTCAAACTCAGCCAACAAGGCTGTAATGCGCGTATCCATATGGCTTGCATCAGTAACAGAATCAATCACATCCAACCTCCACAAAACACAACCTACATCTTCAACACTCAAAAATTGCAAGGATTTAACAGTAGTAGAGGTCTTATGTAACGTTGGATCACCACACAATTTAACCTCTTTCCCTTCAAATGGTATTTTCATAGTCATTAAATGCCAATCCACTTTGATTTCACCAAGAGTTTTCAGCCAAGCAACTCCCAGAATCAAATCAATATCGCCTAAGTCCAACACAAAGCATGTAACACGTATTTGAATATCGCCAATGCTCAACAGTAAATGCTCACAAAGGCCACTCGACTGAATATGTTGGCCATCTCCTAACGCAACCGAAAACAAAGGAGTAGGACTTACATGTAATAGGAGATGCTGAACCAAACGACGAGAAATGAAATTATGACTCGCTCCGCTATCCACCAAAATAACAATTTCCTTACGCAATAACACTCCACGGAATTTCATTGCTCGAGGACCATTAAAACCATTCAAGGCCAACAAGCTTAAAGCCATAGGAGAATGACTCTGCGCCTCATCTCTAATAGCTTTCCTTGGACTACCATTCTCCATTAAAGCCACACCATCATACAGGGCTCCATCATCTTCAAGAATAATCAATCGTAAAGACTTATTCGGACATTGATGATTAGGAGAATATGGTTGATCACAATGAAAACACAATCCGCGTTTCTTTTTATCTAAGTACTCAGGATATGTCATCTGCTTAGACATGTTTCGTGGTGGAACTCTTGGGGGAACAGATGAAGAAACTGTGGATGAAGGAACACGTGATGTCATAGGACCAGGAGATAAAGAAGCTGTATCATTCAATTTCTTATCAACAGAAATTGAAGTACCTTCCCAGGAGGAAGAAGGACGTCCCCATGAAGAACGTTCAGATGGAAAACTGGACGAATGAACCGAAGTACGAGCAATCGAATTTGTGCGAGAATTAGGAAAACTCGATACAGACCTAGGAGGCACAGAATCACTTCGTGAAGAACTCAAAGAAACACCATCACGACCACGATGTAAAAAACAAACACCGAACTCGAATTCTTGTTCAATATGGAAAGCTAAATCCATGGCTTCCGCCAAAGAGCTAGGTTTCAACGTTTTGACACGAAGTAAAATATCATCGCGCAATCCACCAAGAAAATAGCCGAGAAGTTGCAATTCAGTCATATCCGGAGCTTGTGAAGTAATTGCTTCAAAATCATCAATATAAGAAGTAATAGTACTGACTTGCCGTAGGGTTGATAAACTCTCGTAAGGATTGAGAGCGGAATAACCTCCATACCGCAGCAATAATTCGCGTTTCAACGTAGGCCAGTCCAAACGAGACAGCCGCCGTTTCAACATCTTGAACCAATACAAAGAACGACCGCGCAAACACATGGAAGCAAGAGGAACTTTGCGATCGGCCGGAGTACGATGTATCTCAAAATATTGTTCCACTAAAGTAATCCAGTGAACAGGTTCGAATCCATGGAATTCCGGTAAAGAAATATTCTCCGCATTACGTTTGTAATCCTCATCATTAACACACATATCATCAGTTGCCATCTTATCCGGCGCAATCGTATCCTGATCAGTCGGAATCCGAGCTGAAGAAGTTCCCGCCGAGCCATTCAACGGTGGAGAACCGCGACGCTCCTGTAATAACTCCTTGAGCAACGATTGAAGTGTAGCAATAGATCGGTCGAATTTAACATCCATCGAATCGAGCTTCGCAACTGAATCACAAAGTTGCTGCTGCAAATCGGCGACCGAAGAACGCATTTCTCCACTAATTTCTTTCAGTTCCTTCTCACCGAATCCATCCGAGATTCCATTCGTGTCATGATTACACGAGAAGCCACAGACGGCGCCAATTGATACAAGACAGTTTATCAAATAGAATCCGAGTACACAAAAGCTATAGAAACTATGAAGCTCACTTTAGAGGTTAGAGCTCACCATCAACAGTATGGCCAGCCAGCTCTTAACAACCTCCCACTTTCAAAAATCAATCTACAATTTTCTCCCCTCTCTCTCCTCTTTATTTCTCTTATATAGGCACATCCCTAACTAACTTGTCCAGCTCACCACTAACAAAATATCCTAACAAACATATTCTAACAACAGAATATACTAACAAACATATACTAATAACATTTGTTACTACAGAATATACTAACAATGCTTTATTGCTATCTTTATTTATCTATTCCCATGTATTATTTTTCTCTTCTCCTATAGACCTGCATTATAGGTCTAGATCGCCCTTCTTGACTCGTATCAGCATGCAAATGTAGGGAAATAGCTACAAATACATAAATGCTCACTAAATTAACAAATTCAGATAATAATTTTATTATAGGTCTCTTTTGGGCAAACACAACAATATATATATATATATATATATATATATTATCATAATTAGAATGCCATTTAAATTTTATAAGGAAATTAAATAAACCACACCAAATACACATAGCATCTTTGGATAACCATGTGTGTGTGTGTGTGTGTGTGTGTGTGGCAAAAGTACATTAATTTCCTCATTTATGTTTATTAGTTATAGAATATCAATTTACCTTTAGGTAAAATTCTTAATTTCCATCAACCAATAAATCTTAGTAAGAGCATTCCACAAAATTCATAAATTATATGACCATACATTCAAAATTAATTTGGCCACTTTGGTGACTAACAAAGTAATCTTAATCTTAATGTCATATAAAAATAATCGTAATATCCAAAAGAATGAATTTTGAAATTAAAATTTTGATTTAGGTCAAAATATCATTAATATGATCAAAACATAAGAAATCAAAATTTTAATAATCAATTCATCCATAATCAAAACTTCATGGATCAAACGGTAACTTTTCATAAACAATTCCAAAACAAAATACAAAACGTGATGCCTATTCTTATGGAATTAACTAGCATGTGCCCATCATCCAATATTGATTCAACTAAAACAACATAAATGGTGGCAATCAAGATTAATATCTATATAAGTATAATCATACGGCTAACCAATAGTAATTCGGCTATGAAACACTATAGCATGCACTTTATTTTAATTTATTAATCAATTTATTATAAACATATTAACAATCATAAATCTTAATATATGATCATAATTTACGAATAAATTTATTTATTCATAACACATGCTCTAATACCACATGTAAAATTTAATTCTTAAGAGTCATAAACGTCATTGTAATACAAGATCTTGAATAAATAATGTTGCATATAAACATAATTAAGGTACTTACTTGATGCGGAATTGACATGATTATAGAGAAAGACGAACTTGATTGGCTTTAGATTGACACCTTTTAAATTAAAATCAATTTCTCTTCCTTAACCTCAAACTTAATGCCGTAAAGAACTTTGATGGAATAGTTTACTTTTGTATGCAGTCTCTAATAGGTGGAGAGAGTACCAATTAATATAGAACAACTTTAAATCTAATACGTCCATCATGTATCAGAATCAATGACTTAGATTTATTCAATATTAAATAGAAATCCTAATTGAATAGAAACATTTAATCCAAATAGAAAAGTTAAACAAATCAATTAATATCAATATTAAAATATGGTCTAACTTTCGGACGGCATTCTAACATGAAAAGCCCCTTCGTGGAATGACTTGCATAAAGTTGGCAAGATGACAACATCATCATTAACGGATCCATACATCTTTGTTGCACAAATACTCCTATATGAAGGAGGATAGAGCGTCCACAAAATATACGATACCAACCTCCAGGACACTCAAAATAACATGTTTGATAGCGACTACTGAAAGCTGTTTACTAAACTGAAACTTACCTGAATGTAAAATAAAGTTTGATTCCTAGATTGTTTTGATCCCCAAATTGATTAAAATGGTTTCATAAGAACCGCATTGCTTGCAAAAAAGAGGGAAAAAGAGAAAAAAGGGTCCTTGTACTGGAGAATTTCCTCTTACTTTCTACATTATTGATTTTAATTGGATTAACGCATTCTGGATATTGTTGCCACCAAATCAAAATTATTTCAATTGCAGAATAGCTCATTATTTGTAACTTTGATATATTGTCATTCACCAACTTAAATGCAAAAAGAGATATTATATTCTAAAATATAATCATAAAGATATGGTTTGCTGAAAAAAGGAAAAAAATAATAATATAAGTTGAATAGGATTAGATTGGCTTCCCGCAAAATGTTTAAAGTAGATCGATTGGGAAAGATGAAAATATAAAATACAGTTCAATTTTAGTTCTACCACAAACCCAATCAAACCGTATTCGGCCCTTCCTTAATACTCAACATTATAAGGCCGGGTTCATGGGGTCCTTATGCATTAAAAGTAGGTTCTTAAAAGCTACCACATTTTTTTTCGTCATTATTTTCTATAATTTTTATTATGTGAATCTCATAGTCATAAATAATATATATAAATGTTAAGAACTTTTTTTTAAAAACTTTGCATAAAGTTGAAAATTTCTTAGGGACAAAGAGTTATTTAAGATAATGATGTAGCACATAGGACTCGAAATAGGGTCTTTAGGACTAAAGATGGTGTAATAACTTGCATGGAATTGGCATCTCATCTACTTATAGAGTTGGGTATTAAGGGTATAATCAAGAGTCACATACTCACATTACTCAATAAACATATTAAAATGTAATTTATATTTTTTTTCTTATAAATAATAACATTATACAAAAGTTTAAAACTAAGAGCTTTTCACATTTCCGTTTTTGTTTTCTAAAGATCTAGTGTTTTTTTTTTTTTTTTCTCCTTTTCTTCCTTAGGTTTGACGCTGGTCCGTCATTTTGATTTTGACTTCTTTTACTAAATAGTGTATTTCTATCTATCTGATCACATTAATCTGATTTAGTTCATCTGGTTCAATCCACATCCATGCACGTATGCGCACGCGCACACATACACAGGCATGCACAGAAAGGTAGATCATGTTTGAATTCTAAAGAGAAAATGGTGTCTGGCCTTCTAGTATCTCAATGCAATCAAATTTTGAAGTAAATCCTTTTTTTTTTTTTTCTAAGGAGCTCCATTCCATTTGTGACTCTTATTTTGTATTTAATAGACATTTGTTTAAATTTTAGTTGTATTAAGTTTTATATTGTTTATATTATTCCAAATATTTTCTAGGAAATTTTAAAGATACATGTCTCCAAAATTTTGGATTATATTAGCTCTTTCAAGTACAAATGTTTTCAACTGTGCCCCTAGGCGTGACCATGCACGGTTTGGCTAGGCAAAACCAACTAGTCATAAAGTCATGATGTGCTAAATTACAACCAACCCATTATTGGTTAGTGTTAGTAACACTTTGTGGTTGTAATGACCCTGATTCACAGTTCTCAAACCTGATGAATCTACCAAAATTATTATTTTAAATTAGTATAATTTAATAACTTTAAATAACCAAGTGGCTTTTGATAAAGTTTAAAAAAAATTATATTTTCTCATTAATATAAAACTACATATAACTACATACTACCTACGCTATGATGCTAATATAACGTGGGATAAAAGATTAAAAAGATATCAAAAGCCATTGTCACATTGTCAAAGCAACGAAACTCATTTGGATGAAATCTCAGATACATTAAAAACTAAAAACATATTCAATTCTTGTGTTATCAACACTAGTATATCAAATGTTATAAATAGAAAATAATATAAATTTTCACTGTACTTCCAATTCATGTTTTACTTTTATGGCTCGTTATCATAACGGTAATAGCTGTTCAATAATGAATTACTACCAAAAACACTAATAGTTATTCATCAATTTTACTAGTAAATTGTAATTCAACAAGGATTTTGTTCATTTATTCCTAAATACCCCAACTAAAATTAACAAATGATACTCAAAATTTCTAGGAAATTAGATTCCTTTTTAGAAATAAGATTTTTCTGTGGAGAAATAGAGACTAAAGTTTAGATTTGGTGAAAAAGATCATTCTTTTTTTTTTTTAACCTTTTATGGAAAGATTGTTATTTATCATTGACATATAAAGACTTTCTCATGATTTTTTGTAATTTGATTTAAACAGGGTTATTTTAATTATTTTATTTCTTATCATGATTTATTCATTATTCAAATAAATTTAAGTGAATAAGTTTATGGTATTTCAATTACAACAAGTGAATAGTATAATATGTATTAGGATTTTATTATACCTTTATTTTATTTATCCATAACAACAATTAATTGCAGTCATATTTCATTATATTGAAGTCGTCGGACGGTTAATGTTTTTTCTTCTATTTTATTTTAAGATCCATGCCAGTGTCGGTTCCTTAAGTTTTGAAACTTGAACTCTACATCGCTTATGGAAGTGGGACCAGCGGGGTCAGGCAGGACCTACCCCACAGTCTGAATCTCTGAGACACTGAGGTTGTAGTTTTGAAATTTAGTTGGGCACAGGATCAACATAGGCGTAGCCTTGTCCTGACGCCTAGTGTATCCTCAACGTGGCCCCATTATAAGGGAGCAAATGGACAAAATCTTCACGCGATTTTCTAAACAAAACAGGATCCGTCGGCGTTAATAATTGCAGGTGAGGTCAATTTCTGGTAGATTTCGTATTGTATATATATTAATAGTGTTTCGATCAGAAAATTTTATTAATCTAGGAGGTGTTAATCAACCATAAATTAATAACTTGATAATTTAAATAGTATTTTTTTCGATTCAACAAATATAAATTTAATTATAAAAAAAGCATTTCTTGTATATATATATATTTATTTATGAAAATAGATACATAAATGATATTCATTATTTTTAATACTTAACTAATATTCATTATATTAACTAATTAAATAAATAAATACAAATTACTTGCATTTATGAGATCACTGTACTAAAACCAATACATTCAACTAATTATGAAGATAAAGAGAACTACTATATAAATAATACATAAAAAATTCTTAAAACCGTACTTAATAATAACTTCCTATAAATATTAAATCAACTATGATGTATCAAGTAAGTATGACATTATGTGATTTAAGAGACATCACCCTATATGCATTCAAAAAGATTTAAGGGAATAGTTAAATGAAAAATATCATTTAAATTTTATAAAAAATGAATAATAATAGATTCATACTTTACTAAATTGTCATGAGTATGTTTGTAATTTTAGAGAATTAATAATTAATGATATAAATGAGACCATAAATTTATATAAGGATCCTTCCAAAAATTATAATTTTATTTTTATTGAAATTACTAATATTATAAACTAGTCTAACTTGGAAAAAAAAATTGTTTTAAATAAATTATTAATTTATTGAGTATTGATTTATGGAGGTTTAAGCTTGGATTACAAACGAGTCGAGTTGAGATGATACAGTGCTAAGCTCGAGGTTAACTCAAACTTAAGATTTTTAGTTTAAGCTCAGCTTGAAACGATACTGTGCTAAGCTCGAATTGAACCCGACCAAGCTTAAGATTTTAAGCTTGAGCTCAGCCTGAAGTAACACTATATAATTTTAAGTTTGACTCAATTAAACTCATTTAGGCTTAATTTATTAGAAAAATATTTTTAATTATAATTAAAATAATATCGATACCTGAACTCGATTTGAATTCGATTAATATTTGTACTTGACTCGAAATCGATTAGGCTCATGATTCAATCGAGAAATATACAAAGCTCAAGTTTGACTTGATAAACTATTAAAAAAGTTTAAGCTTGAACTCGACTTGACTATGCCCAAACTAAATTCGAACATATATCAAACCGAGTTTGAATAGTTTATAAACTGGTTTAATTAGTTTGCAACTATTCTGCATGTACTTACTAGTCGGTCCACCTATACTGTGTACATGTTAGATTATATAATTGCCTTAAGATTCCAAATTTCAGGAATTCTTGATTGAGCCGCTCCCATTAATCCCTTGCTGGAATAAAATAAATATAATTAATGATGACAATAATTCGTCCTACCTAACGCTGTCTGCACATTAAAATCTTTTATGGGTAAGATTACACCATATAAATCAACATTTAGAATTAAAAATTTAATGTTTTAAGTGGATTAAAAAAGAATTATATAAAATAATGCAAATACATAGTCAAAGCTTTGAACAAATAAAAAATAATAATTAACATTTCTAGCTAATGTAACTTCACCAAACAAGACAGGTCCATATATTTGGTAGGGTAATGAAACTTTTATTGTATTAATTTATATAATATTGATCATATTTTCAACCATGAAAAACGTGATCCTTATTATTTGGATTCCTATTTAAAGATTATTGCATAATTGACAAATTTAAATAATCAAATCAAATTAAAGTTTATTTGAATAATTCAAATTTAAATTTACCAGAATTTTATCACTTTTTGCAATATCGCCTTCTTCTTATTACTCCATTTTCTCAATCTCCCTAGATTATCTACCTTTGGCAAAACCCGAAGGATCTATCGCAGATTGATAGGCTAAAGCCTACCTAACCTTTACACTGACGAATAACACAATGCACATGTAAATTTTGAATTAATATAAAAGTCAACTGTCTAATTGCAATATTATACGTCCACGCCACACTTCAAATTATGGGAGAAAACTTGTTTTCTTGACAAAACCTCTCTATTCTATGAAACACAAATTTAACATTTCAGTACCTTAATTGGAATCAGTAGGCACTATCATAAACACGACAGGGTACTTTTGACCACAATAAACCAATTTTGTTTTTCTAATCACATTGAACCAATTTTTCAAACTATCACGAATTGAATTATAATTTGAAACTAAAAATGTAATGTCTCATCCCATATTTCAAATACTAAATTATTTTAATAATAATATGCATCATCACTATATAAAAGACTAATAAAATTATTTTAATAATAATGAAGTTGATTTGGAATCCTGAATGTTAATTTAGAATTTGAAAGCCAGTTGTTATAAGTTATTTATTATATGTTGAAACATAATAGCATTTGGCATCTATCATTCTTTATAATTCTAAATAAGAGTAAAAACAAGAGTAGTTAATATTCAACAAATCCATATTCTATATTAAAAAAAATAAAGGAAAAAAGCTAAGACTAAACATTTTCCAAGTTAAAAAAGTTTGCTTTCCATTCCTCGTCAACATCCTCCAACTAAAACAATACAAATGCTGGTGTAATCAATTAAATAAATGAAAGGAGTTACCTGGAGTAGCTCCGCATGGCGAAATTTCTCATGAAATCGTACCGACACTTCCTTTGCCAGTGGAGCACCGCCACATTCGAGTGCCCGAAGCGAGCTCAGATCATGCTTTTCCGTCAACTGCGATTTCACCATCGCCACCACTATTGGCGGCGAAACCGGCATCGATCTTACCTGATACTTCTCCACGGCTCTCAACATCCCCTCGAAATCAAACCTCTCCATAACAACCAAAGTGTCTCGCAACGCAAAGCCTTTGACACACACGTATAATCCAAATATATGAAATAGCGGCAACGTAATCAGCGTCACCCTAAGGCAGTCGCCTCCTTGCCGGAGACGTGCGTCTTGATGCGCTGCAATGGCTGCAATCATGCTGCCGTGAGTCATAAGAACTCCTTTAACTCGTCCCGTCGTCCCCGATGAGTAAAGAATAGCTGCCGGATCGCACTGTTCGATCTTCTCCGAACGGATGCTGACATTTTCAAGACTCAGCATGGACTCGAACTCGACCGAGTCAACAAGGACAGTGCCGAGCCGGAGACTCGGCAGCTTCGACGCATATCTGGATGTGGTGAATGCAATCACCGGTTTACTGAGTTGAACCTGATGCTCGATATCGGAGACCGAGTTCAATGGATTAGCAGGGGAAACGACGACGCCGAGGGAGAGGAGAGCGAAGTAAACGACGGGGACATGGAGGGAATTGGGTAAGAGGATGAAAGCGACGTCGTGTTTGGAGAGAGAGAAGCGTGTTTGGAGAGAGAAAGCGAGGGAACGGAATCGAGCGATGAAGTGAGAGAAAGTGAGGCGGTGGTTAGTTGAGGCATCGATGAGGAATGTGGTGGTGGTGGAGGCTGAGGATGGGAGGAGAGAGAGTGTGAAGTCAGTTAGGGAAAGTGGTTGATTTGCTGGTGGTAAACCGACTTTAGGTCTGAGGGAGTGGAATATTTTAGTTTTTGTGGAAAAGCCATTGTTTGGATCAATGAAATCAGTTTCTTCTCCCTTCATTGGAATCAGAAGCTTGTGTGTGTGCGTCTAGTACAGTGAGTGTTGTTCAATTCAAGCTGGTCTCTTCCCTTCTCTTCTCTTGTGAATAAACTACAAGAAAAGAGACGTGTGATGCTGTTTCGTTTGTATTCCGATAAATAACTATTTGATATGCGTGAAAAAAAAAATTTAAAATAATGAAAATAACAATTATTATTTTAAAATACGTACTTTAGAAGAGAATTTTGTTATCCAATCTCATCCTGTCCCATAAGTGAGCATTTGAAATATGTAAAAAAAAATTTAAAATAATATAAATAATAATTATTACTTAAATATACGTATTAAATACTCATTCGTTGGTTATGGGAATAGCAAATATGTTTCTGCCCCCAGCAAATCCTACACAAAAGAAGCACATTTACGTGCATCGTTTTAGGTATGGAGCTAATAAGTGTGGTCCACCGTAGGAGTGGGATCAGTTTGGTTCGGTTTTTCCTAAAACTAAACCAAACCATAATTTATGGTTTTTTTTTTTTTCATCCTAAACCAAATCATTAAATAACGGTTTGGTTCGGTTTTGATTACGGTTTAAATCAAAATTCTAACTAAAAATCTGGTTTTTTATATTTATGTAGATTCTTAAATATTTATATCATTTTACAAAGTTGATATTATAAACCATGAAAATACTTTATAAATTCATCATACTTTTAATCTATAGTTCTCTATAAAATCAATTATCCACGAATAAAATACATTCACTAACCATCATATAGTAAGTCATAATTTATTATTTTTAATATAACCATCATTGTCAATTATCTACCAATAATTTAGCTAAAATAAAAAAAAATCATCTATAAACCAAATTCATCAATGAATAAAATGATCAGCTGACAAAATATATTAAACAACTAGTACATAATGAAAGTTTATAACTGAATAAATAAATTTCATACTTTTCAAAGTTAAAAGCTATTAAAAAAAAATAATAGTTCATCATCAATAAAAAATTACATATCATGAGCTTAAAAAAAATTAAAAAAAAGGACAAGTTGATTTTAATTAATATTCATCAAATAATAAATATCAAATAAAATCATATAAACATATAGTAAAATATTATTATATTTTTCTAAAACGGTTTGGTTCGGTTTTAAGGATTGGTTTGGTTTACCTTCCAAACCAAACCATAAATTTACGGATTGGTTCGGATTTGAAAATTTTCAAACCAAACCATGAAAAAAACCATATTTTCGGTTTGGATTGATTCGGTTACAAATTGGTTTGGTTCGGTCGGTTTTTTTGCCCCCCTAGTCTACCATAGTAGAGATGAAGTTTACGTATCAAAATGATGTTCCGAGTTGTAACTTTACAATGAATCCCTTTTTTTTATTTACATTTAATGGCAAAAAGAAATATATCCTTTTTTTATATTTTTGCATAATTGGAAATAGGAAAAAATTATGGCATATGGTCATGAGGACTTGGGACACTATTTTAGTGGAATGGAATCTAGTTGCATAGATTATGGGTGGGATTAAATTTGAATTTAATAAAATTATAATAGCTATTACTAATATAAGACAAGATTAAACGCAAAACATTTATTATATTCTTTGCTACACTTAAACAATAGATCTAATCATGGAAAAAAAAAAAAGCTAAATTTATTGATGCTAATACCCATGTTATTATTATACATAGTGAGAATAACATTAATTTTTATAAAACCATTTACATGGTTAAATTTTATTGCACTTATACAACAAGGCATGCATGTTTCATCATCTCCCTAATGTTTTACCTTCATCTTTTTATCATTTTTAAACATACTTTTTATAAAAAAAAAAAAAAAAGCAAATATCGAATTAAAAATAAATGTTTTTACTCATAAATCAATAAATAAACCAAATACTAATATGAAACAGATATGATACAATACTAATGAAAAATGAAACATCCAAACAGACCCTAGTAGTAAACATTTCTCAATGTAAAGAAAAAAATTCATTAAAATAATCAATATGGCATTATAGAGACTTTTACAAAATAATGGTGAATAAAACCTTTAATAGCAATTCACAAGGCTGCCTATTGAGCTTTCTCAGTTTGTTTGCTATTAGAGCAACTTTATCGGCAAAGCTTGGCTCGAATTCCCACATAAAGGATTACCACCTGGCATTGCTTAGGAATAAAGTGAGTTTCTTCCTCAAGTACTGGTGCTCGGCAAACCAACATTGCTATCCTTTTTTTTTTTTTTTTTGAACTTTCTCTAGCCTTGTCAGATGGATGGCAGCGTGTTTAATTTTTTTTCTTTGTTGTGTTAAAACATTGCAATGAGGTTTTTTATATATTTTTAGTTTTTTTTAATAATAAATTATAAATAAAAATATATACGTTATATTATTAGAAGTTCTTTCCTACCACTACTATCAAAATTAAATTAATTATAAAAATAATTAGTATAAAAAATTTAAAAGTTTCGATGATGATTGAAAAAAAATCCTAAACCTTTAATAATGTGATGGAACCGGTTTTTATAGTCGCTATGGAATAATATAATTTCAGTAGGATTTAAGTTGAGTTCATTGGCCAACAATGAACATTCTCTTTCCATATGTTAGGCATTTTGGTTAATGAGAAAAATAGTACATGAATTTTCATCAAAACAACAATTATATATCTAAAGTTTGATTTTAAATAATTTAATATGTAAATAAAGTTTTTATTGACTTTTTTCATATTTAAAGTTTGATTTTCATAATTTTAGTACATGAACAAAATTTTGTTGACTTTTTTCATATCTAAAGCAAGTAAAATGAGGTATAAAAAGTCCAAAAAAGTTTGTTCATATTTAAAATTGTTAGAACCAAATTTTAGGTATGAAAAAATCAATAAAAACTTTGTTCAAGTGTTAAATTATTCAAAATGAAACTTTAGAGGTATCTAATTATTTTTTTTGTGAAAGTTTAGGTATCAATTTTTTTATTATCCCTTAAATATTTCTGCATTAGTCAATATGCACTCAATAAACTGATTCCTCGTATCAAGAAGATGTGTAGGTTGTTTAATTGTAATTGATAAATCGAAGGGTTTGAAACAAGTTTTTATATACACAATATAATATACATGGGGAGTGTAAGCTGAGTGATGACTGGAAAAATAAATAAATGAAATAAATTATACTGTGGTGATTGATTAGAATTATAAATTGTTGTAGGTACACCTCGATGACATATTATATTGTCCACGTTTTTCATGCTGAATAATAATATGGTAGTAGGTGAAAATCTGCGTACATCTTGCATGCTCTCTCCTTCATTTTTCCTTCCTTATATTCGGAGTTCCTGTCCTCCTGTACCGAACGCCAGAAAACCAATATAAAAGATCGTCAAATTGAACATGCCTGCCCATCTGAAAGTTGACTTTAACGAGACCGTTGAAGTCCAAGGGGTATCATAATAAAGACAATTATAAATTATGGTTGAATTTTAATAAATATATAATTGGATATTTAAACTTTAAATCGATTAATTTAATACATAAACTTTAAAATTGATCAATTTAGTACTAAACAACTTTGCAACTGATCAATTTAATATTTGAAAGACTTGACGGATGTATCATTAGCGTGCATGAAAAGTTCTTTTAAATATTAAATTGATCAATTTTAAAGTTCAGGTACTAAATTGATCAATTTCAAAGTTTAAGTACATAATTGTATATTTTGCCAAAATTTAGGTATCATTTGTAACATTAATCCATCAATTCGGTACCGTTAAAAAGAATAAATTCACTTTATCAATGAAATGGAGAAGGAATGAATAAGGAAGAAAATAAAATAAGAGGATGATATTATG
This sequence comes from Combretum micranthum, assembly GCA_024138025.1. Lineage (NCBI taxonomy): Eukaryota > Viridiplantae > Streptophyta > Magnoliopsida > Myrtales > Combretaceae > Combretum > Combretum micranthum. The sequence goes on along the minus strand of JAMXBD010000913.1, from coordinate 124,399 downwards.
TGGTTATAAGAGGATTATCCAACCATTAACTTTTGAAAAGATAAGTTGTTTAAAACCATGTATTAATACATAGAAGAATAACTGCTCCCTTATTTTCATTTCGTTTCTCTATCTTCTGTAGAAACTCCTGCTTCCCCTCCAATAGATATTCATAATTTTTGAAGATTTCTAAAAGAAATTTTCATGATAAGTGGAATTCTTTTCCTTTCTAACCAATTACAACAAGTTTAAAAATTGAGTAGAAAAGAAGAACAAATTTTTTACATCTAACTAGCAAAGCCAAAATAAGAACTAATGCAAGCCTTCTCTTCAGCTCTTAAAAGCTCTCTTCGCACTTATCAGTCCAAACAAACTTTACATTTTACTAATTCAACGTCGCCATTGGACCTGGAATCCTCAAGAATCCCTAAACAAATCTATAATAAAATGCTGAATCAAGGAAACTCCGAATCTCAGAAACAGTAGTAGGCCTTGTCTTTCCATTTAGTCACCACTTTAATCTTCCCTAAATCCACTAACACATCACCTCTAGAAACCACATGACCCAAAAAAAGTGACCAACTCAAGCCAAAACAAACACTTATTGAACTTTGCATACAACTTGTTCTCCATCAACCATTGAAGCATAAGTCTCAAATGCTCTTCATGCTCTTCATAACTCATAGAGTATATCAAATTATCATCTATCACACAATCACAAACCAATCCAAATGATCCTTGAACCTCAGGTTTATCAAAATCCATGATAGATATAAGGGCATTTGTCAAACCAAAAGACATATCGAGAAACTCATAGTGTTCATACTGAAAATTTTACATTTTAGATTTAAGATCATATCCAATAAGAAAAGACAAGTGTTAAGCGGTCTTAGAAACATCTTATGGCTTATTCTTTAATTGATGATATCCAGATCACAAACAATCTTAGAGAATGCCACCACACCTTTCAACTAATCACACAAGTCATCAATCCTTGATAGAGGATCTCAATTCTTTATGGTCACTTGCTCATGATAGTTTATACACATCCCCATGCTACCTTTTTTTTTTCCCTTCACAAACAACATTGGAGCACCTTAAGGTGACAAACTAAGGTGTATAAAACAAAGATTTTGTAATTCTTGTAACTGCTTTGTGACTCGTTTTTTAGTAAATTTTGTAAAAATAACAACAGCTATATGGTTTTTGCAAAAAATCAATTTTAAGTAGGTGAAAGTTGTCAAGTGTACTAGGTCGTGCTATTAGTATAGATGATGAGTCAAAGTCATATTCCATAATGAGGTTTTTGATAATTACTAGATTTCAAATTTTTCCGTGAGCTAAGCTATCGAAATTTGATTTAATTAAAAACTAAACTAATGAACTAAATTGAACTCTTTAACCACATGTTCTAACAACAATTTTGAGGGTTTTTGGTTTAGGAGATGTCAAAATTGAATTGGAAAACACAATAATATTTTCATTTGAATTAAATTGATGCCTTGAATAGATGTTGAAATTGATTATTTAGGATTTAATTAAACTCATTAGAATTTGTCCACCTCCTAGAGTAATAAAATTCCAATTATATTATAAATCATCTTGTCAAGATGATTTATCTATAATTTCAGGTGAAATAGTACTTTGCTTACCCTAAATTCCTACTCTAGTTAAATTATGAACTAAGTACCACCAAGTGACCAAAATTCGTAACTTCAACTACATTAAGTGCGTGAGGTCATGAGTTTTATTAAAACACACAATTCTCTATGATGAATTTCTCCCAAAAAAATATCCAAATTGTGTTCATTCGAATTATCAAATCTCTCATGAGTATCTTTAATCCTAATCTATCTAATTAGTATGGGCCTAGACAACTTAAATAGACAATGATCAATAATAATTGAATATTCAATTAATCACTTCAACATTAAAACAATTGGAAGGAATCAATTCATCAAATCCATCAATTCATTATCCACAAAAATGTTAATCACAACATCTCATTAACACAACAAGCAATTGGCATAATAACACAAGGTTTAAAAAAACCTCAAATGAATTTCCTTCATCAAATTCTTAAAAAACACAAACTTGATGAATGAGCATTGCTCATGTTTCCCTGTGTTTTTGTCGAACTTGAATTGTGCTTAAGTTTTGGGGATCAAGAGAAACATGTCTGAATTAAAATTGTTGTGTTCACTTGTGCTTTTCTAGAAATTGAAGGAGAAAAGGTTAGAGAGGTATACGGCAAAATATAATGAGTCGTGCTTCCCTTGTGTAAATTTGGAATTGAAGTTGTGAAGGATCAGTAAAGAACACGTAAAGATATAGTTAGTAATGCATATGCCATGATGTTCTAGAAATGAAGATACTTGGAGAAATAGAGTGAAGCACAAGGGAATATAATCTATCGTGTTCCAACCATGTTCTTTCTCGGGTGAAGGATTTTAACAGTTATAGCTGATAGTGAGATACACAATTGATTATGGTACCTCCTTAAAATTATAAGAGGAAACTAAAGTTTATTTGAAATTTGAGGGCTATTAAGCTTTCACCTCTATATATATAAGTCCTAGGATTGGGGAGAGAACCCAAAATTATATATTCTTTCTCAAAAAAAAAAAAAAAAGACATGCAAGTCTTAGATTCTTGTCTAAGATTCTCAAGAGAAGTCAAGGCAATTGATAGAAAGGGTTCAAGATTATTCTTTAAAGGTACACTTCTTCCTTGTTCTTACTATTCCTGATAGATGTATTGTGTTTTTTATAGAGTTGTAATAGAGGAGTAGAGTTTTGTTGTCTAAACAATGATGAACCCTAGATATTACTATGTGCTTAACATTTATTCAATGAAGTTTTATGTTCTTTTTTTATTATGATCATGTGTATTTCAATGTCTCTTGAATTGATATATCTGGAATATAGATTTCTAACTAATTTTGTGTGTGTAAATTGATAGATTTCATATATGAATAGATAAATCATAATTAGAGAGATTTGTTTAGATTTCTAGATATGGAAATATATGAATCTTCTGTATTAAATCGCTAAGAGATTAGTTTAATAAGAGATTCATAGTCCTTTAATGCGATCTTTGAATTGATTAATTAGGAAGACATTCCAACACATAAATTCAAAGATTAGGAACTAATACTCTTGAAAGAGATATTAGTTCAATTTAAAAGTATTGTGGATCAATTTGGCAAATATCTTTAGAATCTTAGCATACTAATAATCTAGTGGGGACTTATTGTTTAGATGGGGTTGAATGATATTGAATTTGAGTATTTTCATTGTTTGATTTGTCTTGAGTTGATAAAAATAAAGAATTAAATTCATAGTAATGCTAGTAGTTAATAATTTTGAATATATTCTAGAATGGAGAGTAAAAAAATGGAGTAATCACTAGAAATTCAAGATCATTATGGGACGATCCTATTCTTGTCAACTATACTATACTAGATAGGTATACTTACCTATAATATTGAATAGAGATATTTATTGGAACATAGTTATATTGATATTTTAATCAACATCACTCAACTTCTAGAATCCACTAACCTAATTTTCATATCAATGAAGTCATTGGAAATGCTTATACCCCCACATTACCTACAATCCACACTTGTATAGTTCTTTCTCTTATCCTATTGGAATATAGGTTTTTCGGACCTTAGAATGTAGTAAATGCTTATGGAAATATGTTAAATAAGTTATAATTACTTTTGGAAAAGAAAAGGTGAGTTTGGAGGGGCTTTAGTGTGCATAGGTTATCTATGAGATGTGTACGAGCTAACCACAACTTGACCACGAGCTAATGCATTTGGTTATATACTTTCAGACACAAGATTTTAAATCACAGAGAGATACATGGCTTAGTGCATGGGCTCGTGTACATTCATAGTCTTAATTCATTAAGAAACATAGAGAGATACACAACCTGATACATGAGCTCATGCATGGATTGTGCACTTCCAAATTTTATACCTTTAAACTCAAATAGGTACACGACCTAATGTACGAGCGTGTGCATTAGTCGTTATTTCAGAAATCACCCCCTTTGCCAGTTTTTCTCCTGTTTTCATATCAAATCATGTTTAAAACCCTCCATGCCTATCCTATCACTTTTACACTTTTTCTATCACTAATTCATCCATAGTAACAATTTTCACAAGCAAAGGTTCAAAACTTATGTTAAAATCATATTACTTTGTTATAAGTTTTATAAATTCTTTATGTTTCCACTTCCTAAATTTTTTCTCTTAAAGATTCCTTAAGAATTCTCTCAAGAACTTGTTATTCCCTTGTCATGCCTATAGCACATTGGGGTTCTTGTTAGTCGAGATAAGTGGATTCCTAATGTTGCAAGTGGAAAGATTTTGAAAGGGGTTGATACTAATCTTCAATTGAAAGTGGGAATGTTGTTGGATGGAGAGGAAGGGCTATGGAGGTTAGTGAGTATTCAACATTTCTTAAGGGATGAGGAGTTCAAAGTGATAAGAAACATACCTACCCTCCAAGTGGCAAGTGAAGAGAGGTTGATTTAGCTCTTTGATCACCATGGGGAGCGTACAATGAAATCAGTATATTATTTTTTGTGCTCTGGCAAAAGAAAGATAACTATGATAAGACATTTACTTCTTGCTACAACCCTAAGGAGGTATGGAAAAGATTATGGGGAGTAGATATTCTACTTAAAGTGAAGCACTTTGCATGACGGCACTCTTTGGATTGATTTTGACAATGTTGAATTTGTTTCACCAACATGTCCAACCACATCCCAAGTGCCATTTCTATGATGAATCAGAACCAATAGAGCATTATCTCATCCGTTGTACATAGATGAGGGCAATGTATTTCAATGCTTCGGGTTTGCATCTTGATGTTTCTGAAGTAACGTCTTTAGGAGATTGGAGGAGCAAGATGGTAGCTAGAGTGAATTTTTGCATAATTAAGAGCAAGGAACTAGAAGGGAGATTGCTATAGGTCATGTTGTTGATTTAGAAGGAGCCATGTGAGGCCTTATGTAGCAATCGAAATCCTTACCCTATACGTATGGTGTTGCAAGTCCATTCTTGAGTGCTATATTTTATAATTATTTTGAGCATGATGCAGTAGGACAATCAAAGGTCATCGATGTTGAACTAAAGGCCACCGGCATTGGTGTGAAGGCCACCAGCTTTGAGTCGTGTTTAATGAAAGAAAAACATCTAGATTGGACAATGGGTCTAACCATGGTCATGGAAGTTTTGAAGAATGAACGTCGGCACTAAACACCGCCAACGTATATCCCTAAGCTACCGGCGTACAGTGTAAGAAGCTAACAGCCTTAAAGCCAGCCAATGTTACACCAGCTTATTTTTATTTATATTGTATTTCCTTTTTGTTTAATATAAATAGTCTTTTAGGGTTTTTAGGGTGGATAACTGATATTTTGACATCTTTGACACTGAATTGAGAAGATTTTCTTCGAATTTGCAATTGTTTGCAAGTGGGTTTTCTTGAAATCAATCATAATTATTGATTTATGTTGTTCAAATGCTATCATGCTGCATCAAATTGGTATCAGCACAAGCTAAGATCCTGCGAAGATGGCAACCAACCACAGTGTTGACAGCGATCGCATTCCTGATGGTGATCAGGATGCTCGAGTCTGAGGAACCAAACAGATGGTTCCCAAGACAGTAATCGATGCCATGGATTAAAAAGTTTGATGAGTAAAGTAGCTTGTTGAGAATTTAGTCAGAGGTTTCAACGCGATGGCAATCGATACCAACAAGGACAGGAATATTATTAGAAGACAACTAGGGTAAGAGATACTTATAGTAGTCTAATTAATTGACCTATCACTACGAATCGGTTGACACAGATTTCATATGATGATTCTGAAGAGGAGGATGAGGTTTTGTATGAAGAGAGATAGCCACGGAAGAGAGGCGGTGAAGGTAGAGGTGGATATCAACGAGATTACTTTGAATACAACTAAGGTGATGGTAGAGATTTTTTCTTAAAGGTAGATATTCCCAATTTTAATGGCAATTTAAATATTGAGAAGTTTGTAGACTAGTTGGTTGAAGTCCATAGCTTTTTTGATTATATGGAAATCCCGGAGAAGCATAAGGTTAGATTGGTGGCCTGTTGTTTGAAAGGGGGAGCCTCTACTTGGTGGGAGAGATTGTAGAATAGGAGATACCATGAGGGTAGACAACCGATGAGATCTTCGTATAGGATGAAACAATTGCTGCAACGAGATTTCCTAGCTCCCAAGTATGAGTAGATTCTATTCCAACAGTATCAACAGTGCCACCAGGGATAGAGGACTATACATGAATACATCGCAGAGTTCATGTGGTTAGTAGAGAGGAATGACTTAAGGGAGAGTGAGGCTCAGTAGGTCACGAGATATGTGGAGGGCCTGAAATTGCATATCCGAGATAGAATCGGAGTCCGCATTCTGTGAACTTTGAATGAAGCAAAGAACATGGCTCTTAAAGCAAAACTGATGTTACAAGAGAAGGACAGTCGATATGATGGTGGTAGTAAGAGATTCGGGATAAGAGTGCGAGTAACCTTGTCGTTGAAAAGAATGATAGTATTGAAGGGAAGCAGGGCTTGCGTAGTGAGAAGAAGGAAGGCAAAGCTACTGGCAAGAGACCTATTGAGGCTAAAAATACACAAAATCAATGTAATCCTTTTGCAAAGCCTATTTTGGGCAAGTGGTACCGTTGCAATCAACCAAGGCACAGGTCTAATAAGTATCCAAATAGAAAGAGTGTGAATATTGTTAAGAGGGAAGAGATTTGTGTACTTGATGGAGAATAGAATTATCTTGAAAAGGGTGATGAGGATGTTGGGTAGACATATTTCATTAAGAAGTTGATGTTGGCCCCTAAGAAAGAGAAGTACACCCAAAGATGCCAGTTGTTTTGTACCAAGTGGATGATAAGTGGAGAGTGCTAGTTATGTGCCCTAGGCCATATGGATTCTTTATCATTTGTATGTTTGTTATCAAGTCATTTTAATTATCAAAGTTATTTTTGGTCTATTTACTTTGGTAATGTTATTCCTTGAATATTTAGTTATACCTTATGTCATTAAAGTATGTGACTTTAATAGTAGAACCATAAGCTGAATTATAACTTTATTCTAAATTATCCTTAGTCACTCATTATGTGGAATGATAATGAATTAAGACTAGTATGATTATTGTATGATGATCAAGTTTTACTGATCATGGATATGGGATATTAATTCAGCACATAGATACAAACAGGAGTGTATTGTATTGGATTGACCAATTATAAGAATACTGTATGGATCAATGCAATAAGTATTCTTTTTTACAATGTTATTTGAGTCCTTTGACCTAATGGCACCATGGATTCCTATATAACAGTTTTCATGTTTTGATTCATCTCTTCATCATCTTTAATCGGATGATTGCAAGAATAAACTTGGGCATGCAATATGTTATATAGAGGAATGTGAGTGTTAGTGAAGGGATTTGTTCATCTCATTAATTTGAGAGAGATATCTATTGGGCCTCTTGATGAGTAAGACTGAGAAATGCATGGCCATGCTCGAATGAATTGATAAAGAGTTATCAATATCATTTGTTTAAGTCAGTCAAACTCTAGATTCAAGAAATAAGTAATTAGACAATATAAGAGTGTTTTGATCCACACCTTATGTTTGATTATAAGATATCGTGTAACAAAGGACTGAATGACTAACTGTTAGTAGGTAAAGTCGGATCATCGATCTTCACTAAAATTGGGTAGACATAATGTCTTGCTAGAGACCAATTATGTCTTGTAGTCCTAAAAATGTTTAAGAGCTACTACCAATTTTATGTGAACCTACAGGGTCACACATAAAGAATGAATAAGATGGATCTTCGATAATCGTATTGGGAATTGATTAATTATTTATTTGTCGATTTTAATTAGATTAAAATTAACAAATAAATAAATTAAGATAATAAGGATATATATATCTTTCTACATAAACCCTAATTTGTTCAGGGTAATTTGAAAAGACATAACCCTTATATATATCAGGATAATATGAAGGGACATAACCCTTCTATATATATTCTCTTTCTAAGTTAATTTTTTATCATCTGACGCTGGCCGTCATTTTAGAAAAGAAAATTCGTAACCTAGAAAGAAAGAGAGAGGGATTCCCAAAGGTCGAAATTTTTCGACGTGCTAGCACACACGAAGATCCAATTCATTCGCGTGGATACCGGTAGAGGGAGTTGGTATAATCTGCATCTCCTTGATCCCATCATCAAAATAAAAAGGTACACGATTCCCTTTTATTTCTGATTTAATTGAAATGCTTGGATCCGATTAGGAATTTAAAAAAAAAAAAAACGATTTTCCGCTGCACGATTCAGATTTGGATCGTAAATTCCCAACAGGGAGGTGTTTGACCTAGTTGTTGATAGTGGCGGTTGTGAAAAACATTATTGATAGGAAGGTTGTGAAGCAATTGTTGCTACTAGTAGATAAACACCCTAATCCAAACACCATAGGGTAGATTAAAGCAGCTAAAGGGATTGATATGAAGGAGAGGTGTAGAGTACCATTCTCGATATACAGGTATGCAGATGAGGCCTATTGTGACATAGTAGATATGGAAACATGTCACTTGTTGCTTGGAAGGCCTTGGCAATATGATGTGGATGCCCAGTATGCAAGGAAGAAGAGTGTGTACAGGTTAGAAAAGGGTGGTATGAAGTACACTTTGCTACTCCTAAAGATAGCAAATTATACTAAGGCAGTCAAATGAGAGAGATGCACTTTTCTAACTATCATTCAATCAGAAAGTGAGATAGAGGAATCTATTAGGGAGCCTAAAGTTGTGCATGCTCTCATGAAGGAACATAAGTTAAGGGTGTAGAATAAGGTAGTTAATGCCAAGAAGAAAAAGAAGAAGAAAAGGTAGATAGATGAGAACTCGAGGTCGAGTTCTTTGCTGGTGGGAAAGAATGATGCAACAGGACAGTAAAGGCCGCTCGTGTTGAATTAAAGGCCACCGATGTTGGTGTGAAGGTCGTTGGCCTTGAGGCAGCGTTGAATAAACGAAAAACATTCATATTGTACAAATGGTCGAGCCACAGCCATGGAAATTTTAAAGAATGAACGCCGACACTAAATGCCACCGATGTATACCATAAGCTACCGATATACATTATGAGAAGTTGATAGCCTTGAAGCCAGCCAACATTACACTGACTTATTTTTATTTATATTATTTTTCCTTTTTTTTTTTGAGACTATAAATAGTCTTTTACGGTTTTGGGATGGATAACAGATATTTTGAAATCTTTGACATTAAATTGAGAAGGTTTTCTTTAAATTTGCAATTGTTTGCAAGTGAGTATTCTTGAAATCAATCGTAGTTATTAGAGCTGGACAAATGGGCTATGGTCCGCAGGCCAGCCGTTTAACCCACTTTAAAAACGGGTTAGGGTTAGCTTTTTTTAGCCCGTTTAAAAGGGTTAATTTTACCCAACCCACTTAACCCGCGGGTCAAAGTGGGCTAGCCCGCGGGTTAAGTGGGTTGACCCACCAACCCACTTTTATAAAAATAAAATAAATAATTATAGGGTAAATATGTATTAATGAAGGTTATTCTTGAGATTTTTTATACTTGAGATTAAATTTATGTGTTAATTATAACAAAGAATGACAAATTGATGCACATGCACCATAAAATTTATAAAATATATTTTTTAAAATGAAATATATTATCTAATAAGTTATTTTAGAAAACTTATTTTTATATAAAAAGTAATTAAAATAATAATGAAATTAATCATTAATATATATAACCTTATAAAACTCTCTTTTTATTATATATATCTTATTTAATTAGTATAAATAAGTTAAATGAGTCAACTTGGCCCATTTAACTCACAAAATATGTAAGTGGGTTAAAAGGGTCAAAAAGTGGGCTGGCCCGTTTAACCCACGAGCTAAAGTGGGTTAGGTTAGGGTCAGACAATTTTGGCCCGTTTTTAAAGTGGGCCAAAATTTTTTGGCCCGTTTAACCTACGGGCCAAAGTGGGCCGAGCCGAGTTGGCCCGTTTAACCCACTTGCCCACCTCTAGTAGTTATCAATTTTTATTATTCAAACGCTGTCACATTGTGTCAAAACAACAAAGAGATATTGAAATATGTGATATTAATTACAAAAAATTTATCAAGTTTTTATGTTTTTCTTATTAAAGACTTTTCCCCTTTAACTCAATCAATTTTCTCTTCAACTTGGACAAACCTTACCCACATCAACACTATGGGGTATTCAGGTGGTTGAAATCTGATTGAAGTATTGACACAGCGAAGGATTTGCAAGTGCATTAATTACTAAAGTGCATTGCCGCTCAAAAGTAAGATTCAAAGTTAACTTTGCAACAAAATTGAATTAATAATTCAATGCCCTCTAACATAATTTACTTAAATTATTTAAAAAAATTGGAGCTATCCTTAAAAACTATGAAACCATCTCAAAGCGATTACAATAATAAAACTAATGTTGGCCCAATTAGGGCTACACATTAGTCACTATTTAACTAAGATAGCAATAATGAAAACAAATTAATAGATCCAAATTGGGAATATTTTATGTTGGAATCCTTGAGAACTTGAAAATTAGGATGGATGTAGATAGACATCTCTTTGAATCAGGTCTAACTGAAACCAGACCTAACCCAGCTATGCCAAGTCCTCACATGGACTCACCCGATGGGCCGGGTTAGATCCACCGTAGTTTATGGGTCTTAGCTAAGTTTGATGGTCAACTCATAGACCCGGCAAGCCATTAAGACCTATAAGAATTAAAAAAAAAAAAGCCTAACGTTACAAGCCTTGGAACTTAGAAGCTAAGCACTAAATGGTGATCCATTAAAGAAATGAAGAGCAAGAACATTACTATTAAAAAAAATGAGGAAATGGTCTGTCGTTGCAAGCCTTAGCATGTGAAACCTGAGCATTAAACGGTGCTCCTTTAAAGAAATGACGAGCACTAAATATGCTTTTTTCAATGATGTTTCACTTGTGTTTTTTTTTTTAATTAAATTTTTTAATTTAATTTTTAAAAGCTACAAAAACAAAACAAATCCGACTGCAGACCTAGCCTATGGACCCACCTATTCTACCTGCATATTGGGCAGTCATGAGTCCCTTAGTCAAGGACTTGGACCCGCGAGATGTCTAGATGTAGGCTATAACTACTCACCTATAATTCAATAATATATTTGTTTATTTATCGATACATTATAAAAAAATTTTATACAAATATCAGTTATATAAAAATAATCACATAAATAACATCGTAAGACCTTATGTTTAAGATGTGATTTAGAAATGGTAAAAAAAAATTTATATTGCATATATAATTTCAAATTTGTTTGTTAAGATCATATTTATTACCAACTATTTCCATTTTTTTAATAAATCACAAGTAATAAAATAAGATTTTGAATTTGCTTTTGAAATTTGCATTTTTTAAGAAAAAACATAAAAATCCCATGTCATAAATGTGATTTTTATGATTTTTAAAAATTGCAATGTTGTTAGACATATACACCCCCAATTCAACAAATAACTTTTTCCCCCCTTCTTTTTGCTAGAATGCACAAGAACAAAATAATTAAAATACTATCGTGATATATAAAAACACGAGATATAATTAGGGATATAACCAGATAAATCGTTATAGAGTTTCCAACCCACTTGATTAGTTAAAAGCCCTATAGGATTTTAGGGTCAGGATTTGATATATAATAAAAATCCTATAAACTATAGGGTCAGATTTGGATCATATAATAAATTCGATGGATTTACGATAATCTAGTATTATAATTTAAAGAAATAAATAAATAAAAACATAACTAAAGGGGCAAGGAAAGGGAAGAAGACATGAAGGAGCTATAATTTTTTTTATCTATCAAGGATGTTTTTTTCTTTTATGTCTACTAGACTGGTTACAGATTTTAAAATTATCATATTTGTTGTGGAGATTAATATTATTTTTTGTTTGTTATATTTTAGTTATATTATTTATGGTCTGTTATATTTTAGTCCTAGCAGAAAATTTAATTTAATCATGTTTTTAAGATATTGGGAACTTCTACAATCCCGTCAACAAAATCGTCCAGTCAACTATCTAACCATTAAAATAAATATAGTAATTGGAATATTAACTATGTTAGTGGTTCGATCACGGTTTAGTATAGTATAAGCCGTTAGATAATGACGGAACCGGTCTCATCAAAATTAATGATAGAACCATAGAATTTTCTTAAGAAATTATACGATGACAAAAGTAATTTATTTATGTATTTAAATATTGTATAATAAATGTTGTCTGCAACATTTTCTATCAATTCCATATTTTTTTTTTTTTTTTGAATGTATAGGAAACTTGTGTCAGAAACAACAACTTTTCTTAAATTTATTATTAAATTTTTAAAATAGGTTCAAAAAAAGTAGGGTTAAGGTCAGGTTTCAGGTTCTAAATCCAACACTGTAGAGCGAGTTTGGATGTAGCATCAAAGCCCTATAGGGTTATAGGGTCAAGTTTAGTAGATCCTATAGGTAATTGGTCGGGTTTCGAGTACATCTTATCCGTCCAAAACCCAATCTGATTACATCCCTAAATATAATAGTTTTTATGTTTTATATGATTAAATTTATTATAGTAATATAATAAAAATAATAATCATTGATATAAAATTACAATTGAAACAAAATTCCAACTATATAGACCATTTGATGCAACACACAAGCGTAGATAAACAAAATTTGCAATAAAAATGTAAAATTTGTGAGAAAAAGTTCTTACTTAAGGTTTTAAAGTTTATCAAATGTTTTTATTAACAAAGACAAGCCTAAAGACCTATATATATTATTACATGAGCAATTTAAAAGAAAAGATCTAAAAAAGGCAAATAATAAATAAAATAAATACTAATAAATAGTGTAATAGAAAATTAACATGGGAAATAAAAACTGACAGCCTCTGATTAATCTAGGCAGTTTCAAAACTCAAAAGATGAAACAATCAGTATTAAAGACTAGTTTTCAATGAGGCGGTTCCATAACTCAAAAGATGAAACCGTCAACAATAAAGGCTGGTTTCAATACCGGCGGTGTAATGTCTAAACCGTGACTTATGATTCAAAGCTAGTGGCGTATCGCCGTTCGTCATCCGTATCATTTGGCTTGGATGGATAATAATAATAAGGAAGGTTTCTATGCCAAAAATAGCTGTTGTTATGAAGGCTCTTTTTTTTTTTTTTTTTTCGGCCGAATGTTGTTATGAAGGTTAGTTTGTTACTTTTTAGAAGAGGGGCCAAATACGATGACAATAACATATGTCTTTCCGAGAAGAAAAAAAAAAAAAAAAAAGGGAATTCGGTTTTTCTTTTTTTCCATGTTGTATTTAAGGAGACAAGTTAGTGTTCCCAAGTTCCTAGAGAAAAATGCAGATTTAGGAATTTTAGGATTGTCATGGCTGTCTCTTTGCGAAGTCTCGCCATTGTTCTTGCAATATGTTTTGTTTTCAGCTTAAGGATTGGTTCATGCGGTTTGTGATTCTGACCTTCATCAACACTTAAAAGCATAATTAGACAGCTGCATTTTACCTGCATGTCTTGTGCATGCACTATTTCTTGGCTTTCATGCATGACAATGTAATCTTTTACAAGATAAATTTTCTAGATGTGAACCCAGGATTTCATCTGAAAGAGTTGAGTGCAGGAGGCCTAAAACACTATTATACATATATGTTTTCAAAGTTTTTCATTAAATTTAGAGGAAAAAACAAAGTCCGAGAATTTTGAAGTTTTGGCAGGTGAGTATCCGCATGCATGATTGTCAAAACCAGTTTTTTATCAGTATCGGTTTAGCATCGGTTTAGTATCAGTCTAGTATCAGTTCAGTATTGATTCAGTTTGGTCAGTTTATGAGTAAAACTGTCAGTTTTTCATCGGTATCGTATTTGTATCGATTCAGTATCAATTCAATATCTGTTTGGCACCAAAACAATACGATGAACCAAAAAGGCTCTTAATGAGCTTATTTTAGTTAAAACAAATGCAAAATTGTTTAAACATAAATTCTTTGTAGAATTATGAGTTTATTAGGTTTACTATTCTACAAGTTTATGATTTTACTGGTTTGATACAGTTTGAGATAGAATACTACCCCATTTTATTCTTGCTAGATACCAACATGCTATGATATGATGGATAAAAAATTCTTTTGCAGATCAATTTCATATGGTAATTCTTTTCTTGCAGAAAATGAGCTCAAGAAGTCTGATTTTGCCAGCGATTTCTTGTTTGGAGTTTCAACTGCTGCTGCACAGGTACTTTTTATAAGGAATCAAGGATACCTCTAAACATCGAAAGAAGTAATAAAAATAGTTATGACGTGTTTAGGTATTGATGAAAAATGCGGTCCATGATAGGATTCAATAACCTCTGATGATTTTTTTCTAAATTATAGATAGAAGGAGCTGCTCTGGAGGGCGGGAAAGGAACGAACATTTGGGATAAATTTTCTACAATCCCGGTTAGTTACTTCAAAAGTTTTACCTTGTTCAACCTCTACCAGATCCATTTCGGTCAACTAGTTTATCTACTTCCTCCTAATGCAGGAAAAATAGAGGATGGCAGTAATCCGTCTGTCACAGTTGATTCCTACCATCGCTACGAGGTTAGCAGACGTAATTCCTTGTATTGTCTACAAGAAAGATGAGGCACTAAGCTCCTGGATCCTTGCAACGACAGCTTGTGACAATTTTTTGTGAATGTAGGAAGATATTGCAGCTCTGAAAGAACTTGGGGTTAATGCATACAGATTCTCCATTGCCTGGAGCAGGATTCTGCCTAGTTAAGTCCTCATTATTTAAAATTCTTTAATCAGATTAAATTTCTCTATTCCCAAGTTGTATTTTCATCTGTGTCCTCTCATTTTCATGACAAACATTTATGTGCTAGGGACATAAACGGGTATACCATTTGAGAACTGGGAAATTTTGTCCGTTTTAATCTATGCATCCGCATGAAGGGGATGATTTCTTATCTTCACAACAATACAGAAACTTTATTTAACATAAATATCTCCACTGCATACTAAATTGCAGAGGGTACCGTCGATGGAGGAATAAACCAAGAGGGTATAAAGTACTACAACAAGCTAATTGATGCATTGGTAGGAAACGGTAAGACGACGGTCACCAAATGGAATCATCAAAAGTTTTCAGTCTATGTTGAAGTTATTTGACATCATGTTTCTTCTGCTTGAATTCAGGCATCAAACCCTTTGTGACAATACTACATTATGACTACCCTCAACCTCTGCAAGATCGATATGGAGGCTTCTTGAATAGATCAATAGTGTAAGGGTCATGGCGAAAAGGATTTTTTATCTTGTTTGAACAAATAGATCGAACAATCTCATCAAACTATTTCTTTTCAGGGATGATTTCAAGGCCTACTGTGAAATTTGCTTTAAGACATTTGGAGATAGAGTCAAGAACTGGATTACAATAAATGAGCCATTAGTCGTAGCACATTTTGGCCATGAAATTGGCATATCTGCGCCTGGAAGGTGTTCACCTCCCAGATGTCCAGCTGGTAATTCTTCCACCGAGCCTTATCGTGACTCATAACCACTTGCTTGCCCATGCCACTGCAGTTAAACTTTACAGGAAAAATTCCAGGTGAGATGAAATGCTTCGTCCCCTTGGTCCTTCGATTTCCAGTGGAATCATATTGTAAGGATTGTATTCTAATAAATTAGCTTTCTGGATTTCAGGAAAGTCAAAAGGGAGAAATTGGAATTGCTCATGTGGGGAAATATTATGAGCCATACTCGAATAGCACAGAAGACAAAGCTGCAAAGGAAAGAGCCATGGCTTTGGTATTGGATGGTATGTACCTATGACCTTTCAGCAAATTATAAATTACAATCTTGAGTTCAACCATGCGCGTAGTACCTGACTAAAGAAACAAAATGCGACACAAACTTGGAAGAATCTGGTAGAAATTTGAGGAACAAATCAAGACCGATGCTAAGTTGACTATTTTACATTGAGTTGAGAGCCTCTTGATCATGTAGGCAAGAGGCAGAACTAACTTTATTTACCAAGACCTCGCAGATTTATCAGGATAATTGAGCACAGGATTTCACTTGATGCCCGCACAGGTTCTTGGATCCAATCATACAAGGAGACTACCCTGAAATTATGAAAACTTTGGTGAAAGAGAGGTTGCCAGTTTTCACCGAAGAGGAGAAGAAAGTTCTTAAGGGATCATTTGACTTCATTGGCATCAATTATTACACCGCGGAATATGCTAAGAACATCCCAAAAGGTGCAATCAACGGGCCGCCCACGTACTCAACTGATTCACTTGCAAACGCTACAGGTAAAACCACCAATGCCTGCCAAATCAAAACAAAGCAAAATAAAAATGCATCAAGTTATGAATATTAATAAATTCTCGCCTTTGTTTTTGATCTGCAGTTTTCCGAAACGGAGTGCCGATTGGTCCTCAGGTACAAATGCTTTAGACATTTCAGTTTTCCTACAGGCCAAGAAGTTCATAAAACCGATACCGAAATTTTCTTTTCCTTCATTTGGCAGGCAGAAGGGATCTTTTGGTTGCGTAGTTATCCTCAAGGTCTGGAAGAACTTCTGAAATACATAACTAACAAGTATAACAGACCGAAGATTTACATCACTGAGAATGGTGGGAGTTTGATTTTCCTTCTCTTTATGTCTAACTAAATGCACCAAAACTCGCATAACAATCTAAAATATTTGACTCCCCCATCCAGGAATAGCTGAAGGAAACGTGAAGGGCGTCCCTTAGCTGATGCATTAAATGACCCTCACAGGATTGACTGTTTCAAACAGCATCTGACTCGGACCAAGAATGCATTGAAGTAAGTATGGAACCCTTTTCTGCTGAAATAGATAGACCAAGAGAGGTGGATTTCTCAATTTTCCAGAACATAGCACAATCTTATATTCCACAACTAAAATGATCTCCATAGGAAGTTTATAGTAAGAGCATCCTCATCCTAAGTTCACGAGACCTAGGTGGTGAGGTCCTATGGAATAGGAGTGTCTTTAAAACTTTCTAGGGTCATTGGTAATATGATTATTCACATCTTTTATAGTTTTCTTTCCTCTTGTTTTTTACTAAATGTATTATATAAAAGTATAAAGAATTCATAAATCTAATGTGAAGGCTCTGATATAAAAAAGAATATTAGGATAAAATAGTGAGTGAGGTTCTTTAGAAAAAGCAGTGAGTTGGGCTCTTTAGAAATAAAAGTTAACAATGTTTTGAAGTTCCAAGGTATCAGATACTATAAATATATTTTGATTTGCATGCAGGGCCGGTGTCAACGTGAAAGGTTACATGCACTGGACACTATCTGATAACTGGGAATGGGCTTCGGGCTTCTTACCGAGATTCGGATTATACTACGTAGATTACACAAATAATCTTAAACGCATTCCGAAAAAGTCTGCAGGATGGTATCGTTCTTTTCTTAAACCTTAGAGAAAGTTTTTTAACATGGTGAGACAATACAAAAGATGAAGGAATTATGTGATAAAATTTTTCCTTACAAATATGAAATGTCATACTGCCTGGTGATGCTCTTGAATATATTTTTAGCCTACTTATATTTTTTCCCCAATTTCTCTACTGTGTCCTTCGACGCATCACTGGTGCAAAATGTTTATGATTTTAAACACCATTTCAAGCCGTTTCGATAAACTTTGGTGGGAAAAGGAAATAAATATTAATATTTTTAAAAAATTTAAAACATGCTACTAAGATGAAAATAGCCTTAATTTTAGGCCAGAGAGGATGTCATAAGTATTTAACTCCTATTTCTTCAAGAGACAAGTTTAGTACTATAAAATCAACATTAAAAACAAGATTGGTTCTATCCTTATTTCTTTAAGAGATGAGTTTGGTGTACTTACGCACTTCATCTCTTAAAAAGACGAGATCAGCCACACTTATGACCTCGTCATTTTAAGAAATGAGTTCGAATTACGTATTTTTTGACTTATTTTTAATCTGATAGGGTGTGTATAACTTTATCCAAAAAAGCTATTATTTTTTTTTTAATCCAAACTTTGGTAACAGTCTAACAGATACTTCTACCTGCCGTCTAATGCAACAAAAATTCAAGGGTCTTGAGCCATGCTTTGCATCCCCGAAACAAATTAGTACTCAGTCCACGTCTAAGGTCATAAATCAAGACAAATTGATATACTCAACTTGAGGTGGTATTTAATTTATATATAAGCTCAATTTGTTTAAATATATATATTTTTTTATGTTGGGGAAAAACAAGTAATTATATGTACCATCTAAAATACTATAAATAGCCAAACTCAACACTAACTCATCTAATATTGTACCTATGACACCAATAATTATATTGGATTACAAATTATTCGAATCCAAGATGATGACATTTAAGTTTAATCTACGCTTTAGTTGTTGAGTAACATTTAAACCTCTAAATACTTGGCTTGATTTCATGAGTTTGAGCACCGAATAGAGCTCATAGCAAGCTTAAATATAAAGAAAACAATTTCAATAGTTTTGATCCTTACCAAACTTTTTTAACAAAAAGATGAGACTAATCAACCATGGTATAATCATCATGGGTCGGTTTCGAACCGGGAACCGACCTGACCCGTCATTGACGGTTTCTGAACCGGAAACCGACCCGGTAATGGAGAGTCTGAACCGGTAAAGGACCCGTCGGTTTTGACGAGTCCTTACGGTTCCATCCCTAAAAACCGCATGACCCGGCGGTTTTGGAACCGTCGATTCAAGAACCGGCGGTTCTACACCATAAAAAGTAAGAAAAAAAGAAAAGAAAATTATAAAAAATTGTAATTATAAAATAAATATTTAAAACTATTTTGCATAAATAATAAAAAATTTATTTCTTATTCACAATATTTAATGTGTTATTATTAACAACACAAATAATAAATACATTTGAAATCATATATTGTTAAATTTATTGAGACTTCTAATCAAAGTAGACTTTCTTTCTTAATAATGTATGATTTATTTTTTGTTATTGAGAATTATTTATATCTTTAAATATTTTATAGTGTCACATTGCTAATATAACAATTAACAAAGTGCAAGTGCTTTTATATAAATAAATACATAATTATAGAAGTTCTTTTAACTAATGCTATGAACAATTATTATTAGGCTCAATGTAATTTCAAGTTAAAAATTTATTTTGCATTTTTTCTTAGTTAAATTAAGTAAATTATTTAATTAATTTTTTTATTTTTTTTCATGGTTCCCGGTTCCTCTAGAACCGGAACCGAACCGTGAGAACCGACGGTTCCTAAGAATCGGGAACCGGACCAGCTCCCACGGGTCCAGTTCCAATTCCACCACTTTTGGAATCGGGACCCGGCGGTTCGGGTCCGGTTCCAAACCCAAACAGAACCGTGACGATATCTAAACCATGGTTCCAAACCCATTGAGTGTCAAGCCGAGTCAAGCTCAAGGATCTACATTACTTTAAGAATTTGTTGTTTTGTTTATGAGACAAGATCGAACTAAAAACCAAGTTACTCGGTTACTCCTGCCTAGACCCGATTTACACCGTTGCAAAACCTTCCAAGCTTAAATAAACCCACTTGGACAAGCACATGATCAATGAATGCACATTAAGTACTGCATGAAGAAGACTCCTAGTACTAGATCTAGTCCATCTCTTACCCGTGAACCATCATGCTATTGCCAAAATTGGTTAGATTTTGCCATCTTTTACATTATTAAGCATCATTCATATACCACACTAACCTTTACCTGTTTACATATCGTGAGGCATGATATAAGCTGCATGTATGGGATGTAATACATAATATATCCATGCATAAACTAAATTTAAGTCCTCCAAGCTAACTAACATTAAATAACCTAAAAAGAAAATTATTCACTCCTGTTTAGGCAGCAAACTAACATTCATTTAGAGTCTAGCGTTTCACAAAACAAATGCATCCAAGCGAATGACATATATCATCATGGACACAAGCATTATGTATATGACAATTCTAGAATGAGTTGCTTAATCAACAATGTAAGTAATCAAATCACTCCTCTGCATAACACTATCTTGGGTTCCTCCAACAATATGAACTGATGAGAAGTGCAAAGGGATGATCACAACATCATAAATCAGAACACCAAAATAATAATAATAATAATATAAAGAAGAAGAAGAACAAGAAGAAAAGAAATTCTAGGCAACAGAGGGACCTTTGCTTGTTTTCCTACACCTTTTTTCAGCAATTGGCCACAAATGGCCAGTTGTTAGAAAGCTTGAAATTTAATGTACCAATATGTATCACAAGAAACAGAGAGGTACAGAAAAGTTGAGAAAGAGGACCAAGGAAAAAAAAAAAAAAAAGACAATCCCAATGCAACAGGGAGGGCATAACATTATTATGAGAAATGATCGAGAAAATCCCTCAGCAACTATTTCTATAGCCGCAATTTCTAAATTTGAAACTTACAAAAAAAAATGTACCAGAAAATCTGGAGTCAATAATCTATCAGGAACAATCAGCAAAAATTCTACAGAGTTGTTAAGTTTCCATTTCATGAGGAAAGAACCTTTTCAACCTCAGCTGTCACCTCCTTAGGAGACTTCTCAGCATGGAGATTTGCAACACTTCCCTTCTTTGAGTAGTATCCTATGACCTGAATTTAGGATGTGAACTCAATAATCAAAAAAAACTTCTCATAGAAGAAAAGAAGAAAAAAAAAGTTCAGTCCCTCAGTAATAACAGCCAACTAGAAAGTAATAAAATTAAAAAATATATATTTATTGTTGAAACCATTACCATAACATTCTTTGACAAAAAGATGTGCCACACAAAAGCAAGCATGGAAAGAATATTTGCAATTAGAAAAGGGAAAAAAATGCAACCAGGACAAAGAATGTTCTTGAGGCAGTAGGGCATCCAACAATGTCCCACAATGATGGGGCAAAGCCAGACAATGTACAAGAAATGATAAGGTAAGTCGGGCAGAACAAAAGGCACCCCTAAGTAATGATTAAAAAATTCCCCACATAAAGGACAGCTTATTTCCATCAATTAAACATGAAATTATCTTTTCTTTTTTGTTTTTCAGATGAGTTTTTAAAAGAGATATAATTGCCTACAAGATTTTTCCTCTTTCTTGCTTTCGCTTCACACTATAATACATTATATAGGGACTTCTCTATATAATGTTAAATGGGCTATCCAAAGTTAATGCTCAAGTCAACCCTTGCAATTGCATCATTCCTATTGTGTTACTATTATGGAATAACATTTTGCTTTCAATTTAAATATCACCTATCTTTGATACTGATTTGAATATGGAGTTTATTTTATATAGGTTCACTTATAATTTGGAGTTTGTAAGTATCTTATTTCCCCCACAATACGTGTTATTGTATGTTTTTAAAAGCCAATTGTTGTCAAAATATAAAAGTTAGCTAGTATTATTGCTGTGACAGCCTTAAAGATTCCTTTAGTTGACTTTAGCCTACCTTTGAAGGTTTTATCTGACATTTAAAAGAAAAAAGTTCATTGCCAGACAAGGCACCACCATGGGGCACCAGCAAAGAAGTGATAGCATTGGGTGGCAAGAATTATAATGAGCATATCCTTGCCACAACCCCATCCTTAACCAGGACAGTAAGGACAGGTTGTTCCTATTGTATTCATAGTTGATAAACTCGTGATTTTACTATTTACTAAAGCATAAAATCGGTAAAATCATGTCAAATTACTAAAAATCATAAACTAAAAAAATCGATATCTCGGTTCATTATTCTACCTAAAATCTGCACATAAATGAATTTGCTTCCATTTAATTAATAAAAAACATATAAAATCATAAACCATAAAAAAATATTGTAAACTCATGATTATATTCATTATATTCACCGATGTGCACTAACAAGGAGACCAAGCTACATATTCTGAGATATAGGCAAATACCGGTTCAGTTTGCCTGTGGAAGGCCTCCAATCTCGATTTGAGAACAGCAGCTGTGTCATCTTTCCGCTGAATTAAAGGTTCTCCAGTGACCTTACATTAACGTTAAGAGTTAGCAGAGGTTACGTCATCAAATAAAGCAAGCCATAGAGAACAAAAGGTTTAGCGATGATCCATAAGAGGTGCAACAATTGAATGAGAATAGTAAAATGAATAATATCTAGCCAAGCAGTAAAGAACATGAGGTTGAACTCACTTTCCTATGACTTCATGCAAAAATGTCTATTGTAGGCAACATACAACAATGCATTAACAAAAGTATAAGTATCCCTAAGTTCAATCCAACTAAGATACTCACATCATCAACACCAGGAACCTTGGGAGGAGCAAACTTTGTGTGGTACGTCCTGCCGCTGGAAGGATGTATCCAGCGACCAGTGATCCTTTCCTCTAAAATTGCATCATCAATTGCAAAATTGAGCACCTTGTCAACCTTAACACCCTGCTTTGCTAGCATTTCATCAAGCTGCATACAAAAGAAACAGAATTGCATGTAAGTACCATGCATTTATTTCAACTAACTCAAATGGGAAAAAAAAGGGGGCAATAGGAAAATTTTTATTCTTTGTGGAGTGCAAGACCTTTTGTGCTTGCACCACAGTCCTTGGAAATCCATCAAGAATAAAACCTTTATGACATGAAGGCTTCTTCATCGCTTCATCAATAATGCCAACAACCAAGTCATCAGAAACAAGCTCTCCCTGGAAAACAACTAAACCATGTAACATATTCGAACAAAAGATTAAATAGGTGACCAAAAATACAGGAAGAAAGAAGAAAGGTGTGCTACTATTTGTTACCTTGTCCATTGCTTCTTTGGCCTTGAGACCAAAGAGTCTTAGCAGCACAGCAGCTCAACATATCACCTGTTGCCAAGTGACATAAGCAATACTCATCCTTTATGATGGTGATTGGGTTCCCTTTCCTGATCCAGGAGGGCCTGCATACATAATTCGATTTAAGAAATAAGATATTTACCATAAACATTGTACTTCTCTTTCATCTCATTGATTGGCTGCAATACATGATAGGGTAGGATAGGTATGTGCTTCTCTTCACTGCATAATCACTATTACAAGAAGCTTTAACCACTGATCTTTTATGCAACCACCAAATTTTGTGTACTTCACCCCAACTTCTGTTATAAAGTGCTTTTGGAAATATGATACTGTTGGTGATAAGACAGCGTATGATAGGATATACCAAAGCCATGATTTTAACATTTCTTACAATGCCATTATAGCTATAATATTCTCTCCATCATGGCATCTCTAATATACAACACAAGAGAATATGCTGTTCCTCATGAAGAACATACACAATGTATTCAAAGCAACATTCAACTAAACCATTAGAAAGATAAATTTAACTTCCAATAAGTTTCCAGACCACCCTGCCTTGGGGTTGATTGAAAACGGTCAATAAGGCCAGTGGATCACAACCCACCATAGCTGAGTCGTGTCAATGGTAGTATTACCTGTGCTAACTTTGTGCAAAACAATGCACCAAGTTGCCTTTTCTTTTTCTTTTTTTTTTTTTTAACCAATCATGGATCACATGTCTAAATGATTATTTTGATGAAAATATTCTATTTAATTTAGCATTACATCTCAAAACTGCTTGAACAAATGCATGAGATCAAAAAAAGAGGTAAGTAACTTAAAGGGTCAGCTATCAATCTTTAGAATAACCGATCTTGTTTGGTGAGTGACTGAATGTTGTGTTGAATATCTAAACTTTGGTTAATTTTTCACTTAACTATCGAAGCTTTGAGATTGCTGATTTCAATACCCGGCTCGGCTTCTCAAAATCAATGGTACCACCTGAGCTAATTTTGTCTAAAACAATCTACTCGATATTCTTTTCATTTTTTTTTACCAATTATGCAATATTATATGTCTAAATAATTAATTTAATTAAGATATTCTACTTTGGATACATGTAAATAGTAATGATGACATCTTGTAAGACAGAGTTAACATAAGTAACAACCTATAATTGTCAAACAATCATATATTCTAAGTGGAATGTCTTCATCAAATTAATTATTTGAGGCACATGATAGTTTAACAATTGGTCAGAAAAACCAATTAACCAAATAGCTTAACGTGGAAAGTTTAAATAACTTGAAAAGTCTAATTGAATACCGAAATTAACAATTTGAAAGTACAAATAGTTGAATGAAAATCAGCCAAAAATGAAACATTACCCCACTACCACTCCCAAAAAATAAAAAGAAAAACAAAAAAAGGCTTAAAGAATTAATATTCAAGATCCTTCCTCGGATAATGCCATTAAGATTTCAAAATATTTGCAGGCACCAAAAGACCTGAAACGATTTTCCCATCAACAGAAAAATTAGCAGTGTATGATTGAGAACAACAATTTCATAAAGACACAAAAAACGACATAGTGCAACTTTAGATGTTACTGCTGAGTAAACTCCACCAACCACCTAAAATAACAACACGAATAGTATGTCACAGCAAAAATTCAGCATTTCGTCCAATAAATCTCTGCAAGTCATTGATATCTTAATCCAACAATTATAATGCATAAAGTCCAGAAATTTCAGTCTTTAAACCAGCTGAACGGTAGAATTATACATTCTGTAAGACCAAATGGATAATTACTCACTGAACTTAACACCTAAGCCCGTGATCAGAAACTCCCTGTGCCCAAACAGCGTCCTCATGTCCCATTTAATCAAATGTTAATACTTAGTAGAAATTCAAAGGGTAAAGCCCACATTAAATTTTCTTCATTTTCAGCAGCATAGGATTAGCAAGAACACAGAAAAGCTGCCATGTTATATATATAGATATATGTATACGTGTAATTATCAAGTTTAAAAAGTCAACAAATCAGAGAAAGCAAAAAAGAAAACTAAGATTTTTATTTTTTTCCATTTTTTGAATCATTTTCTATTCTGTAGCTTCACTACACCCCCACATTATGTAACCAGCTAAGGGAAATATAAAAACCCTAACCCTAAGGCAGGGACTCAAAACCAGATCTAATATCGACTCATACAAGAGAAGGCACGTGTAATTGAATGGGGTGGGGGGATGAATACCGATGAGAATGAGGCGTTTGTCGGGTTTAGATTCACATTTCATGCGACGGAGGAGCTCCGTCATCAGATCCACGGATGGCACATCTTCCAAGTTCGCCATTAGGTTTCCCTCTCTGTATGCTACCTTACTTGAATTCGATAAAGTGAGAGAGAGGGAGGGAGAACGAGAGGACCAGGAGGGACTTTGCCCGTAAATAAAGCCTTTGGTAAATTGTAGGTACACCTACTCTTTCTTTTTTATCTTTTTTCTTGCATATATATGCTCTGTGTTTGGCAAATATTTTTTTTCTTTTTTTCTTTTTTTTTTTTTGGGAGGGGGACGATTGGTTTGGCAAATTTATAAAGAAGGAAATGACCTTTGAACGGAAGTAATAAAGTAATCAAGTCCATTCGAGTATGTTATCATACTCGAATTCAGCTCAAAATAACATTATATAAACTCAAGTAAGATTCGATTAAACTAATTTAGTCTTGATTTATTAAAAAAATATATTTTATTGTATTTTAAATAGTTTTAATATCTAGACTCGATTTTTTTTTTGGTAAAACATGTATTTTATTAATCCATTGCAACAAAATATTAAAAAAATAATCAAAGTCAGTGAGAATGCTCCCTCGAACATTACACACAGAATGGAGCGTAGCCGCGTAGATGGCTTAATTATATATCTTATAGTACAATAAAAGAGACTGTTTACACCCATGTACAAAAAGTACTTAAACATGATGGAGGGACTAGCCAAAAAACATCATGCTCCTGCATAACCTGTGTATATCGAGCAATGGCATCAACGGCTTCATTGAGTTCCCGCGGCTGGTAGCTAAGTTGATATTGTTATAACTAGGAAAGCTTTCCTGTATAATAAAACAACATGGAGAAATTTGATATGAACATTCATAGATGTGGTTAATATAAGCACAACAACTTTTGAATCAATAACAATATCTAGAGAGAAGAATCTCTTGTCTAGACAAAAATTTAAACTATAAGCTATTGCCCACAACTCTGCTAATAAGATGTCCATGTGCC
Organism: Combretum micranthum; assembly: GCA_024138025.1. Classification (NCBI taxonomy): domain Eukaryota; kingdom Viridiplantae; phylum Streptophyta; class Magnoliopsida; order Myrtales; family Combretaceae; genus Combretum; species Combretum micranthum. The sequence continues at coordinate 98,172 of JAMXBD010000913.1, read as the reverse complement.
TTAATTTCCCAGCATGTCCAAAACGCTAAGGTCTAGTTTCATCTCAAACCACTAATCCAATAGATGCTTGTTGTATAGCTGAGGTGGAAGATCCATCATTATTAAGTTTATGGTTTCCAGGCTATAGAGGAGACCAGTGGAAACAAAAGGAAGTTGTAGTATAAAATTGACATTTACGGTGGTATGTTCATAACTCATTTACCGAAACTTGCATTATAGAGTAGAGGACCTTTATTGTACTCATTGTTTGGAAAATCTGTAATCCCTGAGAAATTTTACACTAGAATAATACAATAGAATGACAAATATGAAATAGATGGTGAACGAGTGAACTAACAAAAACTGTCAAGCCCCAAATGGTACCTTATACGTGATAACCTACCATACCCAATATTAAGACTTAAGTATGACAACCTTAGTCATCCCAAAAGTCTCGATATCGGGTGTAAGGCATACTTTCACAATCGTAGTGGATCAAACTTTGGATCATGTCGTTTAAGCCATTATGCATAATAGCAATTAAGAAAATAAATCATAACAATATAACCAAGGTTGCATAAAAACTTATAAAGAATCTTAAAGCATTAAGGGGCATTCACTTATTCATGATAGCTAAGTCTAATAAAGTCTATCTTAAAATAATTTACACTTTTCAAACTTCTCTTGGAATTCCATATCTACTTCTAACTTGCATTTCTATCCAAAAGATCTTAGCTAGAAGGCATTACCTAGGTAAAATAACCTCTCGGTTTCAACCAAAGGTACGAGAACTATAAAAGATATCTAAAAGGGTATAAGTTACACGCTTAGTGAGATTTATTTCCACAATTAAACACTCGACATTCAATAATCAAACAAGTTTATTTAGGCAACCATGTGAGATGCACAAGCATGTGAATAAATAATATATATGATTTTTCGAGAATCATATGTTGAATGGATTTACCCTTTTATTCAGGGTTAGGAGTTCCAAACCGCATAGGTTACTAGCATAGTCATAATTTCATTGTAGTTTTTAATTAAGCCACTACCTCACTGCCAAAATATAATCCAACTTATTTGTAGTTTTATTTTCAAGTCACTACTTAGCTGCCATATATGTTTTTGCCAGGCGTTTTCTCACCGCCATTTAATTCGGACGCTAGTTCATCGCTTTATAGAATTTACAAACTCTATGAATCTCCTTACTAAGCCTTTGTTCCACCAAAGGTATAGTAATAAATGAAATCAACTCACCTATGATATGCATGAAACAATTTAATTAAGTACTCATAGTATAATAAAATATTTTACGGGTGATCATAGAATTTATAGACAATCATTCTTATACTAAATCAAACATTCATTATAAACAATTCCCGCCTCGATATACTTAATCATAATTTCATACATATGTGTAAAGCACATGCACTTATCCATTATATATATTTTCCTTGTTCTAATGCCACAAATTTACAAACAAAAGTATAAGTGCATAAATGTACGAAACAAACTCATTCGATCATTTGCATGGTTACTTCTAGTCAAGGTAATCCTCCGGGTAAGGTAGCTCAGACTCCACATCACCTATACAAAAAAAAAAAAAAAAATACTCAAAATGAGTATTTCTTAGAAGTTCTACTTAAACTTATAATTGTATTTCACTAAGTTCATTAAAAATCATATGGAGGAAAATTCCAACTTTAAATGGCCATAACTTGTTTATTTTAACTTGGAATTTCGTATTTAATATACTGGTTTCTATCTACTCACAAAGATCTATCTATTTATAAGATTTTTTTTGTCATAAAAAGCCTTTTGGGTCACGAAAAAAGGTCAACACATAATTACTATGAAAATACAATTTTCCAATCTTTTCTTCTTCTTTGTTTCCAAAAATCCTTTAGCACAAATATAGATACTTATATGGTTGAAAAATACATACATATATAGACTCATATTGTATGCACAATTTAATGGTGTTATCTCAACGATTATTTTTCATAAGGCAATTTATCTCATGATGTTGAAAACTTGAATCTTAGCAATTTCCTTTCTAAGTGTTTGGAAAAACTCTATAATTTCTTAGGTTATTATAATTTGAGTATATTTTTATTTGTTTCTCCAATTTCTTTTTCTAAAATAATTTAATTTCCTTAACTTTGACGTTCTACAAAATTTACTTCAAGTGATAAAAGTGAAGTTTCCAAAATTTTCATTAAGTTGTTGATAACCTATAAAAATTTGAGTTGTATATATTCTCCCTTTAACAATGATTTTGATAATCAAGTCTTTTTCTTCTTATATTTTCGTTTCCTAAGTTCTTTAAAAATAAATTTTATTTCTAAAACTTGGTCTTTTAGGTCTTTTACCAATTTTACTTGGAAGAAACTCATGTTCCAATATTTTCTTAAGTTTTTTATAATATCTATTGTTTTTTTGAAACTTATCATGTTTATATTCTTTTTATTTCTTTGAAAATGATTTATCATTTAAAAACTTAGCAACCTCTATTATTCTAAGTGAGTTTATAATTTAGTGAGTTGATTTTGTCTTAACTTATAAAACTTAGTCTAGTTATTACTTTTTATTATGGAGTTGGTAAAAATCCTACAAGTAAGCTTTTTGAGAAAAGTTTACTTATCAAACAATTATTATTACTAAGTTTCAAAAAACTTTATGTGACTTATCATAATAAAAGAAAATGTTTATTTTGTTAGTTATCCTTTTTTTTTTTTTTTTTTTTGAGAAAACCATCTTTATTGTCATTTAAGAAAAATTTTTATGAGTTTGAAAAGAAGTTGTAAAAATAACTTTTCTATATATTTGATAGCCAAAATTTTGATTTAGTGGCAAGGACATATATATTAAGAAAGTTTGGTTTTATTTTCCTTTATTAGTGAAAATTCTACTTTAGATTTTGTCGAGATTATGATAATACATTATATGAGCATTTAATATGAAAAAGACGTAATATAAGAGGATATAAGAAGCAAAACAATAAGGAAGATAACAATATCAAGTATTGGGAACATTAACTTCATCAAGATAACCCGGTCAAGTATTGACAGCCTTAGCTTCATCGAGGCAACCCGTGACCAAGAGTAGACTAGTCCCAAAAAGAAAAAGAAAGAAAAGAAAAAGCAATAATAAGAGCATTAAGAATAATAAGAGCAAGTTAGTAAGAGTTAGTGAGTATTTAGGCTCTAAGAAAATATAGATATACATATAGATTGAATATATATATATATATATATTATATATAAGGTTAAGTTAGAAGCATAGTAACAATGATAACAACATAATATCATCATAATAACAAGATAATAAAATTGGAATTCTTTGTATGTACAAGAACAAAACATGAACATGTTGTTGCTTCTACAACTCATATGAGTTTCAAGAAATAACACCATGATCATGCTAAATTACATGACATGGGTAAATGAATAATGGTAAAAGTTTACCTAAGAGTGTTTTTGAGTTGAAGGAAGATGGTAGATGAGTGTGGTATTGTGTGGGTAGTAATATGTAGTGAATGGTTTATGTAAAGAAGGATTTTGGGAGAGTTTGGTTGTAGCAAGTTTTGGTAGAGAGGAATTATAAAGAGAAGATTTGTGGAGTGAATTAGAGAGAGTTTTGTTATGTAAAATGAAAGTGTGAAAGAAGTGGGAAATGAGGGCATTTATAGTTGAAGATGGAGGGAAATTAGATGTAGTTAAATAAATTGAAAAGAAAATAAATAGAGATAAGGGAGGTAGGTAGGGGGTGCACCGGTTTCTAGAGGGAGAGAGGGAGAGAAATTATTTATTTTGTAATTTTGTAAGAAAAGTAAGTAATGTGTAAGATATGATGTGATTAAAGATATATTGGAAAAGTAAAAGGTAAGAAAATATGTGTATAGGTAGTAAGAAAAAATAGAGATAGATGAATAGTAATGAATAGTAAGATAGGACAATGAATAGTAAATAAAACTAATAAGTTACCAATAGTAAAGAAAATACATGTATAATTGCGATATTTGTAATTTTTTATTACCGAAAAATTGCTAAACTAATATTTTTGGATTTCTTATTTTATTACGAGTCTAACAGTATTAACGGAATATTTTTACTACATACGGTATAGCGGGCACGGTTTTTTTAAATTGGTCACACTCGGATCCAAAAGACACTAGAAATTGGCGAATCTCATATTTTTAAACTTCCCTATATTATTACGAACTATTATAAATCATTAACTCATTTTCGTTGTCTATGGTTAAAGAGCACAGTATCGCCGGATCTAAACTCTAGGGTTTGATATAGGTTTTGTTGACTTTAGAGTTTCCGATTGACTTTCGATTATAAGGTTTGAGCTTAAACTCAGTATAAAAATCTAGGAGTTTACAAAACCCTAAAATGAATTCATGAGTAGTTATGAGCTCATTGGTAGCTCTAAACCTGAATAGAAATTTTCTAGCTCCTAATAGATATCAAAGATAATATTTCGTAACTTGAGATAACAACTCAAGATATAGTTATAAGTAGCTATAAATTTTAAAGACAATAAAAGATGATCTATTTATAGAACCTATTGGGTATATAATGATAAATAAAAGATGAACGGTTATGGTTATAAATACATGATAGGAATGAAAATAGATCCATAACTGCCAATCTAGACTTCATATAAAGATTTGTATTACATTATTATTCTAGTTAGAGAATTCTGAGCTTATAGGAACTAAAATCCTAATTTGACCTATCAGGCTCGAAAAACACTAATCACGTAGGATAAAACTCTAAAAATATTTAATTGTGTAAAATTTAAACTCAAGATTTGAACTCAAAGATAATTTAAGAATATTGTAGATGCTTAAATGAACATTTAGAGATAAGCCCTATATAATTTATATAATTAAGTGCGTATATCATAATAAACTTCGAGAAAATTAGATACTTTACTATATAATTATATTACCAGTTTAAATTACAGAACACCGAGCAATTTGAAGCTCAATGACCGGCCCTAAATTCTTGAAAGATCTTCACCATCATTCACACATGCAAGTAGAGCAATTTGGCCAATTGAAGTCAAATTGAAAATGACCTTCAACAAATGATAAGTCACTAAGTAACCTAGACATTGAATGAACTTAGATGACGCAATTCTTGCTTGTTGGATCGGCCAACTCCTTCTGCTTCACCATAATTCTGTAGAAAAATACAAACAGGAGCATAATTTCTCTTAACACTTAAATTGCCGAGCTTTTCTTACCTACTTGCACACATACAAGACAGTTTCTACCAATAGCAAAATATTAAATATAATCTTACTCAATCCTAGCCACAAGTAGTCTTAATGAATTCGAAGATAACTCATGTCCAACTTGAGCAAGTAGCCGTGTATAATTATCCCCTAACACTAACAACTATCAACATCAATTTGCTAATAAACCACTTAGCATTCAAAGCTTATAATTGACAAACAAACAAAGACTTCACTCCTTACAAATTAGCAACCATGAGCCACTTCCACCAAATAAAACATAACAAACAAACTAGCACTTTTTTTTCCCATGTCAAATCAAAAGCTCCACTTCACAAAGCAAAACAAATCCTACTTTTGCATTTCCCTTTTCAAACCATAAGCCTACTATACATGGTACAACAAATCAATACAAAAAACAACACTTTATCCTCATCTATTCCAACCATAGATTTCAAGACAAGGACATCACATACCTTAAGCAAATTCAAGATTCAAAAGTCAAGTCTAAAAGGTAAGAAAGTCTTAATTAAGTTAGTTGATTCTTGGAACATTTAGAACTCATTCTCTTGCCTTTTTAACCTAAGTTTCGGCTATCACAAGGAGGAGTGCTTGTCGCTTTCTTCCATCTCCAAACAAGGTAATTCATATCTCATCTTAGATCCTATATTTTGTCTATGACTATAAAACTAGGAAAATCAATGCATGAGGTTAGGTATGGAACCCTATATGTTCAGTCATTCCATGAATGTGAAGATATCCACTTTATGATTTGTCAAATTTGAACAATCCATTCTCCATGCTAGGAATATACTACATTTAGTGTTGAATATCATAGATAAACTCAGATAAACTAACTTGTACATCAAGCCATGCATGAACCGTAGATTTCGGCATTTATAGGGAATAGGGTTTATCATTCATGTATCATGATCTAGTTTAGTTTATAATTAGTAAAATAAGTTCATAATGTCATACATGAAGTAGAAATCAACTAACTAAAACCCTAATGCACCCATGATAGTTTCGGCCCTATAAGGAACTACAAGCTACCATGCAAGTTTCATGAACTAATCTACCTCACATTTAGTAAGATATGCCTATAACATCATCTAAATAATAAAACCTATCAATGTAACCATTATGATTCTATATGCATTTGGGCTCTATACATATCATAAATCATAATGAAAAACCATGCAATCTAGATATCTTAAAAGAATGAAATATGACGAAAAATGAGAATAGAGGACTTAGATAAGCTAAAACAACCCTAAGGCACTAACCCTATAAGTTTCGGCACATCTAGATTCATTATAACCAAATTTAGGTTCAATACATCAACAAGTTCTAAATAACATTCTAAAAATATATTAGGAATAGGAGATTATATTATAGAATATGACATATAAATAATATAAATTTTAACCTACAAATACAAGTAAGGCTAACAAACGAAGTAATAACAAATGAAAATTCACTATCAATACGGCACTAACGAATATAAACTCTAGCTGAATCTAAAACCTAGGATAGAAAAACCACCCTAAATATAAATATAAACATAAATTAGAATCTAGAGAAACACAATGAAAATAAATAATAAGTAGTAAATATCAACCACCTTAGGGTGGACATTATAAGAACAACATAAACAATAAAAGTTTAATAATAAAATTATTAAGAAAAACAAAACTAAAAAATGCCCTAATGTACCTATCACATTCATAGAGTAACTATAACCTATAAATTGAATAAATTAAGTTAACCATAATATAGTACTTGAAACAAAATTTCCAATGCCTATTTATATGTGAAAATCCGAATTAAAAGGAGTGTTATAGGCTTAGTTAAAAATTACATGATAAAAACTAGTATTCTGAATCATTTAGATCATTTCTCATAAGGAAAATCGATCTATACGATCATAGTGATACTAGAAAATAGTAGACCTTATAAGCCTTGAAATGACTATTTATAAGTTAAATTTAAACTAGAAATAAGAAGACAATCCTAGGAAAGATAAAAATCGATTAAGGACACTTAAGCACTCATTAGGAATTATTTACGTAGTTACATATCTGATTGATGAATATTTTATTCATCCACTAGGTGGTCCCAATCAGTTTATGGAATTCCCAAAAGACTATTACAATTAGTCGCAATGAGCAGGTGAATAACTCAGACATATTACATTGCTTGGGTCTGTAGTTTAATAGTAGATGTAATGAAAAGATAAAAAATGAAATGGTTGTGAATAAATTTTGAATATACTATATGTTATATGGTGTATGGTTATCTTGCCAAACTATTCTAAATAAAGTGATAATGGATTTGTTGATGAACTTGATGCCTATAGCATGCTCTATGTCTATGATATGTGTGATCGCCTTGAACTTGACTAAGAACTATTAGTATCATAAATAAAATGGTTATGCATAGCACAATTTGCATAAGCTGCATAAAATAAGTGTAACAGTATACTAGGTATTAGTATTTCAAGTCCCTAATAATGCTTGATTTACTAGATGACATTTCTCTATAAGGTTACCTTTACTCTTTCGGTTCTATAGAAACTAATGGCAAACGGAGGACACTACCTATGGTATCGATATAAAAGAACTAACATTTAGTGGAGTTTCTAAGGCATGAAGCAGGAAATGAGTGTTAAAATACTATTAAGATAAAGAGATAATTAATGTGAGTATTGTTGTCATTCTTGTATGCTTATTTTCTCCTAGGTAGGTGGGTCATTGTGTTTAGGTTCCTTCAACTCCGATGGGAAAGCATAAATCTCTATCTTATTTAGACTCTAGGCTATCTAAGCTTGTATTTGAGTATATGTTTGATTGTCTATGACATATGATTCCTAATAACTTACTTGATATGTGGTATGTTATGGTAATTCATTGAGCTGTGATTTATGCTAACAGCCCTATAGCTTTTTCATGGTCATCCTTTGCCCTTGGCTTATCTCTTTTTATAGTTTAGCACCGATAAGTTTCCAAAGTTTAAACGATTATGGTTCGAGGATAGGATATTTATCTATTAGTGATATAATAGAAGGCATTTCAAGTATTAGTTATGTATTTAAGTCTTTACTTGATAGTTATGGTTTGTAATAACTTATTATTTAGACAATTAATGTAGTAATTTTATTTGATATAATGTACCTTATATGTATTTATCGTTCTTATTAATGCAACCAAAAGATTCTCTTTGTTAAGTCAAGTCACGACTCAAAGTATATCTAGTTCTAGCATACATCTGTGATTATATCCGACTCTCATCAATCCTTGAAAATACAAAACTAAGGCATCGAACAATATCGTAATATGCATGCTATTACTAAAGTACCCTTAAGGGCGTGACAAAATCAATTTGTTTCTGGATAACCATATGCACCATAGTAAGATAACAAATTGAAATCCAAATGGTGGTTGGCATTAATGTTGATCGATTTATGGAATGCCATTATGTTGTTGTATCTACAAGATAAAGTATAACCAAGATGAAAAGAAGGAAAGGTAAGATAGTGTAAAATCTAAATAGACTGAGTCATGGCATGGGCAAGTAGTAAGTGCATGAATGAGCGATTCCTCGGGTATTCCACACCGTAAACATTTAACATCTACTTAAATATGCCTTCGCCTTAGATTAGTAGCTGCAGGAAGGCTATCATTGTATACTAATCATAAGAACAACTGGATTTTGGGAGGGTAAATAGATTGCTATATCCATTTTATATTATCATGAAGTAATGTGTATTGGTCTATAATGAGACTATCATAAGTTGTCCTTAAATTTGGATGCAACCTAGAATAAAGCACTAAACCTTTGTCATCTTGTTAAGACACCCATAAGACGATAGGCCTAGTGAATGATGTAAGAAGGTGAGATATTGGATAGCCAATGATAGCTTCATTTTAGGTAGTCTCAAATTCCCAGCAATCAGCCACAGTAAGTTATTCTTTCATTAGCAGAAATGGACCAGCAAAAAGGATTCACAATGGTGCCTCACTCGCCTACCAATGATACTAAAAAGAAGTGTTTTTGCTGTTTCCTAAAATGCTAAAACCATGCATCTTGTTTCAATCATGTACTTGCACTAGTTCCTTTCCTAAAGATGATGCTCCTGAAGAAACTGGTTAAGGGGGATGTCTTGTTAACAGCTTGTATTTAGCAGTAACTAATAGTGATCACTTGTGTCGCTGAGCTTTCCAATGATATGATCTCTGGAAACTACATGCTTTGCTCCTAGCATGTAGATTGGATAAGCCAAGGCCTTCTCTATTCTTTGGACATGTAATGTGATCCCAAGCTACCCAATATAGTCTCCGCACATCCATGGCGCCATGCAAAAAAAAAAAAAAATTACGTGTTATTTGCTCCAGATCGATAGAGTCTTGGTTGGTAATGGGGCTATTTACATGTAATAATTAGTAATCGCCTTCAATACAGGTTTTTCCAAGACAAGCCTACTCGCCATGCTAAGATGATAAGTTTTTTAGACTGACAGCTTGTTTTTCGTCATAGTAATTAAGGATTGAAAGTGTGAGTGCTTTGGTTTTGTTCCATTTGTGAGCGGGTAACCAAAATATTTACCAAAAGAGGAGACCTCCTTCAAGTGCAACCATGTTTCACTTGTGGATCTTGTTTTAAAAGGTAAAGTTCTAGAGAACAAGAAAGAAGATTTTTGGAGGTTTGGGTGGAGACCTAAGATAGTACCGAATCCCTCAACAAAGTGGCAATTGTCTTAGCATTGTGAAAATCTACCTGTGCTATGAGGACATGTCATCAGCAGACATTGCATGTGATAAGAAAATCAGATCCCCGTAGTTTAAAGGGATTCTAATTCTCCATTATAAACTCATGCTTTATGGCTCAACTCAAGAATTCCATGCTCAAGATAAAGAGAAAGTGGTGGCCTTGATGAAGACCACGACTTGGCTAGAAAGCATTGGAAACATGACCATTGAGAAGCACTTTAATAGTGCTTGTGAAAAGGCCGACCCACCATGAAGGAAAATTGAGGCTATGGAGAGCCCAATGAATGAAATCCATTCTATGGAGTCATAGCCTTTTCTGAATCAAGTTTAATCATCATCCATTGTCCAACAAGTCGCTTTTTATTAAAGGAATAGAGGACCCCATGTAGTAATATAATATGATCAGTTGCTCGTCATCCTTAGATGAAACCTGTTTGAGATGGATGGACTAAGGTATTTGGATAAAGTCTTAGTTTATGAAATAATATTTTAGTGACTATTTTACAATGTCTGACAAAGGATAATCGGACAACAATGGTCAACTTGATTTGCTCCCGAAAACTTTAGAATAAGAATCAATTATGTGTGATTAATGACAGGGGGAATTCGATGCAACTAGAAAATGTCATGGAATTGTTGTTGAACCAAAAGGCCAACTACTCAAGTAGCTTAAGCTTGAGCTCGAGCTCGAGCTCAACTCAACTATTCTTTAATCAAACTCAAACAAATGTTGAACTAAACTTGAATAGTTTGCAAACTAACTTGGTTCATTTTCACCAACTCAAAGTTAATTTAATCACTTAATCCATGATTAAACTAAATTGGACTTCATCCAAATTTGACATGATCTAGTTCAATCATAGTTCAAGTTCTTTGGCAAAAAAAAAAAAAAAATTCATAGTCATGGTCCAATCAAAGCCTTGACCAAATTTAATAGTATTAATTAGTTGATTAGATAATTTTACAATTATATTTTATTTCCATACTTTTTTTCTTTATTTAAGCATCTTTATTTTATATTGGATTAACCAAATAGGTATTTTCTTTATGCTTTGTTTTATATCCATCCACCAAAGTACAATGTTGGATTCTTTTTAAGTACACTTACTATCTCCCTATAAGATGTTTTAAATTAAGGATTTAAAAATTATGTGCACTTTATTTTCAACATTAAATATTCTGTTCTTGGATGTTTTTACTTTTTATCCTTTGGCTAAAACTTTTTAGTATCTTCGCCCAAAAATAAATAAATAAATAAAACTTTTAGTATCACATTTTGTTATCAGGTTTAACTTTGTTGTATGGGTTAATTTTGTCCCAAATATATAGATAACATGGTAATTTTTAAAAAATTAAAAAAAAAAGATAAAGGAGAGAAAAAACTTTTTTAAAATGTACTTGCTTAAGAAAAATTGGTTAAAATATGAATAATATTAAAGACTCAAATAGAAAGTTAATAATAGCTATTTTAGTACTATAATGGGTTGGTTAACGGACTAGCTAGGTGAACAAGAGTATGTGGGCTATATGTGCCAATTAAATGCGTTTGAGGCACAATAGTACACTGCCTTAAGTACTAGTAGGAATGCAACAAAGTCAGGTTTCGAGCCGGTCACATGAACCCGGACCCGCTACACTATATGATAGACCAAACCCGACCCTATAATTTTATAGGGTTTTCCTTCTCTATCAAAACTCATCCTATAGGGTTTACTCTAAAACTCTTCACCTACCCGATTACCCATTCAACTATCAACCTAGCTACCTGCCCGACCACTCACTTGATTATCAATCCAAACCCACCTCGCTTATTGTTTTTTTTTCAATCAATTTGACAAACTCAAGCCAATAAAATAATTGTCTAATAATATAGCAATTTACTTCTCTTTGCCAACTTATTTTTAAATTTAGTCTGTTACCATGTTTACATTTAGTAAATGTATTAACATTATAATTTTTTTAAACTAGGACTAACGGGTTGGTGATACGGGTCGGGTATCCATCGGGTTTTAGTAGTATCGAAACCCAATCCTAATATCTTACAAGATTTTTTACCTATATCTAAACCCGACTCTATTACCCTATAAGGTCGACCCTATAGGGATTTTATTGGATTGAACGAGTTGGAAACCCGTAAATGGCCAACCCAGTTGCATTTCTAAGTACTAGGTAGGCATACGACACCGGGCTACCTTTTTTTTTTAAGTTAATTTTGAGATAATATTGAGTTGGCTTTCTTCTATAAATTACACACAAAATTCCTTTTTTATTTTAAATTACATCGACCACTATAAACTTTAAAAAATAATAATAATAACACCCCTCCTTTTATAAATATTACAATTCCTCCTTATTCTTGTATAGGTTCCACAAAACTTATTTGAATGGTATATGATGTGAAAATATTATGTTGATGCGGCAATAAAATAAGTACTTATTAAGTTCATGATATTTAAAATTTATTAATTAAAAATAAAGATTGTAAAGTAATATCCCTTATTAATATATAAAATGAAAAATATATTACAACCCATATAAGCTAAATAGATAAAAGAAAATATTAAGGTATAAAGATGATATTATTATTATTATTATTATTATTATTATTATTATTATTATATTTTATCTTTTTGTTTATCCATTTTCATGACTCATGGAAAAAAAAATCAACATAATTATAAACCCAACATGAAAAAGAATTTACATTGTTTATGTTGACCATTCCAATAAACTTTTAAAAAAATACAAACATCCCACTTTTTAAGCATGTTACAATTTCCCCCCTATTTTTGTATAGGCCCCTCAAAACTTAATTAAATATTACACAATATGAAAATATTATGTTGATATTTATGGTAATAAAATAAATACTTATTAAATTTCATCATGTTTTAAACTTATCAAATAAAAATAAAAATTGTAAAATAATATCACTTATTAATATATAAAATGATAAATAAATTACGACCCTTATAAGCTAAATAGATAAAAGAAAATACTAAGTATATTGTTGTTGTTGTTGTTATTTCCCTCTCTTTTTGTTTATCCATTTTCATGACTCATGAAAAAACAATTAACATAAAGGATAAACACAACATGAAAAAGAATATAGATGGTTTATGTCTACAAATTAAATTGATTTGATTCTAGTTTCCACCACCGATCTCTATTTTCAGTCAATAATATATATAAATAATATATATATTTTTTTTTTTATTTGTTGATTTAGCTTAAGATTTATTTTTTATATATTTTAATAATATGTCTTTTTACTAATTTTCATACTTGTTAATTAACTTTAAAATGATATGAAAAATTAAATACTTTATTTTATTACCATGAGCACATAATATTTCCACTTCAAATGCTATTAATTAAGTTTTGTGGGGCTTATACAAAAGCGAGGGAAAATTAGAACATTTTTAAAAAGTGGGTGTCCATGTTTTTTCAAAAGTCTACTGGGATGGTTGATGTAATTTTTCATTTTTTTCTTTCTTAGAAAACTTTATACTAATTATTTTAACAGTTTGTATAATCAATTTTATTTTTTTACAAAATTTTTTAAGGTTATTTTGAAATAATTTTCTATAAATCTTATATTTGCTAATTTTTCAACAAATTGCACGACAACTTTTAATACCACACTTATATTTTGTCTTCTTTATTTTCCAACTCGCGCACATACAAAAAAGAAAAATTAAGATATCTTTATATTGATTTTTTCCAGCAAAAATTTTCCATGTGCTTTGAAATGATTTTCAATATTTTTTTAGATAAGTCTCAAATTTATGTGATTATCATTCAATTTTCATAGCAATTTGCGAATCAACTCCCTTTGTTGTGTTTGGAAATTTTTTTAAGTAAATTCTTTCACAATTAGTATATTGACCATGCATTTTCATACTTGTTTAGGCAATAGTCTAAAATATAAACTGAAAATGAAATGAATACTTCATTTACAAGAATATTTCATCTAATTAAAATAGAATTTAGAATAAAAGATCTCAAGATCATGTTAATCCTTTACTTCCTGTGGGATTGGGTAAGGAATTTCTCCCTATCTTTTTCGGTCAGCATCCTCCAATCTTTGAGGCATACAAACGTATTGATTATCACTAGCTTTAGCCAAAAGTGGTGGGAATTAAGGAATCAATTGCCCAACTAAAAGTTGGCTCAAATGAGGCTACCCAAACTTCATATGCTGAACTTCACGTATCACTAGAGGATAATACCAGCATCAGCAATGGCATCAAGATTTCCCTTTCCTCCTTGTCTATGTCCTGCACTTAATATACCAATAGTTTACCACACGCCTCTAAGCTAACATCACTACTGCACCCCGCACCTTGAATTCTTTGCATAATTTGTTTATTTATTTAAGAAAATGAAGCGAGTGAGCCAATCAAATCATTACTAAATTGTAGTGCTTAGCGTGTCACTGCATTCTTCTTTTGTAAGCCTAGTTAAAGGCATCAAGAAAATTCAACGCCTCATTGCCAGACAAAGCAACTTGCTACGTAACGATTTTGGTGTATGAATTCAAATGGATTAATCACATAACTACCACATGAGTATCACGCTGTATGTAACTTACGTGGAGTAACACATAATGACACTCAAGCATGATCAAGAGAAAATATAGAAAAAGGAGGAGTATGCAATATCAATTGTTTGAAATGTACTTGTGACAAGTGAAGGAACTATCAAGCATCAAACCCCAGTAGGAGTGATAAACAAGTGTTTGATCTCTTGAGATAAAAATTTAGTAGCACCTCAGTGCTTCTATTAGATTTCTTCCATTTAAATAAGGGGGACTTGGCGTATTTAAAGAGCTTGGCCATCAATATTATTCATTGGATCACACTGACAATCAATGGCCAAGATAGTCCCTTTAGTGTATAGGTTATAATAAAAAAAAAAAAGAAAAGAAAAAATTAGATGACGGACCGGCCAATCCAACATACCTACCGAAGCCCACCATATCAAATCTCCCTTTATCATCCCAATTAAAACTGGACTTTTCAAACCTTGTCACTTAATCTAAAGAGTTAAGCCTAATAATAACATTTATATAATTTAAAAACCATTTACAATGTATATGTTGTGATAGAATTCCTTAGGGGCTATAGCATAAAGCTTCAATTGTGGACGTAATTGCAAGATGGAATAGGTTGGAGACAGGGGTTAAATGAATCCCACATTTTACATACCCTTTCAACTATCACACCTTAAAAACGGGCCTAAAAGGATAACTTGAAGTTATCATATCACGTGTGTACACGTAATATAAGAACCATATTACAAATCAGAGTTTACAAGGCTCTACCTGAATAATTACTTTATAAACATTTAATATGAAATTACATTTGGGATAAATAAAGGAAATCCGACTTCCTACAGTCCATCGAAACCATAGAGAATCAGTATCCCTTACTAAATAGTAAAATAGAATAAATCAACCACGTTTTACAAACTTGAAACTACAACATTGCAAATCTAATCCATAATCTAAACTCTTTTTACAAGAATTGAAACTTAACTAAACTATACTATCTATCTGTTTCTCATATCAAACTCGTCTTCTAGCTCGAAGGATTCTCCTCCATACAAACCTATCTCCAAAATCGATGCTTCAGCTATTTCTGCAACAACACTATAGAGGTGTGAGCTCAATCATAGCTCAGTGGATAACAAAACCAAATCACACTACAAGCAAGTGTCAGCAAGTTTTCATTTAACAAATATATGCAATGCACATTCATCCATATAATATGCACAGTTTGGATGACCAAAATCCGAACCAATAGAGATTTATGCGCGCTCTTTGGGGTTGAAGGACTGAATACAGGTCATTCACCCCTAAGAGAATTGTAAACTAAGGAATGGGGTACTTACTCAACCTTGAGCCTTCAGCTCATATCTTTCTTAACACAAAAATCATTTATTTTATACCACAAATATAATCGTTAACTGCCCCTTGGATATAGCCAAGGAGGGAGGATTTTTCATTTTGAATACTTTTTATTGAAAAATAACCTCTAACTTCTCCTTAGACTTAGCTAAGGAGGGAGATTTTCTTTAAAATTCATTTTATGGAAATATAGCCTCTAACTACTCCTTAGACAAGACTAAAGAGTGAGGACTACCTTTTGAACTCATTTTGTGCATATATCAAAACATTTACCCTGTCAACTAACCCTCCACTTCCCTTAGAACCATAGAACCTCCCTAAGTATTAACCCTAAAGCCAACTCCAACACAGGCGACATCCTTTAGTGCCTGCTAGTCCCGTGAAGCCGACAACTTACTAGTATCTCCATGCAGACCCACTGGTCCCAATCAAACACTACTAGACATCATCACGGGTCGTTTCGAACCGGAACAGACCTGACCCATCACCGCGATTCTTAAACATGGAACAAGGCCCGGGAAGGCGAGTCTGAACCGATAAAGGACCCGTCGTTCCGACAGTCTTACGGTTCCATCCCTAAAAACCGCATGACCCGGCGGTTTGGAACCGTCGATTTGGGAACAAGCAAAACTGGCGATTCTACACCATAAAAATTATAAAAAGTAAAAAAAAAAAAAAAAGAGAAGAAAATTATAAAAAATTGTAATTAAAAATAAATATCTAAAATTAATTTTAGCATAAATAATAAAAAATTTATTTCCTATTCATAATATTTAATGTGTTATTAATAAACAACACAAATAATAAATACATTTGAAATCATATATTGTTAAATTTATGCAGACTTCTAATCAAAGTAGAATTTCTTTCTTAACAATGTGTGATTCACTTTTTGTTATTAAGAATATATATCTTCATATTTTATAGTGTCACATTGCTAATATAACAACTAAAAAAGTACAAGTGATTGTATATAAATAAATACATAATATAAAATTTCTTTAACTAATGCTAATGAACAATTATTATTAGCTCAATATTATTTCAAGTTAAAAATTTATTTTGCATTTTTTCTTAGTTAAATTAAGTAAATTATTTAATTGATTTTTTTTATTTTATTCATGTTCCCGGTTCCTCTAGAACCGAAACCGAACTGTGGGAACCGACAGTTCCTAAGAACCGGGAACCGGATTAGCTCCTAAGGGTCCGGTTTGGTTCCACCACTTTTGGAACTGGAACCAGCGGTTTTCGGGTTCGGTTCCAGACCGAACCGAACCGTGACGACGTCTAAACACTATTATAGAATCGGAATATTAATACGTGACATGAACCCCTACCAATGCAAATGTGATGTGATGCTGTATGACCGATTCATTTAAAGGTCAAAATAAGAATTATGTCTTATTACTTAATGTCCATATCATTTTTAGACAATTAACATTATATAAATCACAATTAACACCACACAATTGTTTTCACTTATGGTTTAGTGAATTATCAATCAAATGCAATTATCAAGCAGCAAACGGATTCCACCCCATGCATAATCAATTAGATTCATATTATTTCCAATGCAAGTAGTTTAGAACACAAGCAAGGTGAAGAGATTACTGTTACCCACCTGTCATCCAAGCTAGGTCATAGGAATCCCTCTAGGAAAACCAATTCCTCATGCCCCATCATTCATCATCAACTCATCAACAGCAACAAAACATCATCATCCTTCATATATGAAACCCATACGGAAACAAAAGATTAGCTAGAGCTAAAATAAAAGAATATATATCTAAAACAAACATCTATTCAAGAAATTAAATTCGTTTTAAGATTCTATTTGATCAGACATTAAGTAAGAACCCGCTATGGCTGCGAAGATCACCTCATCAAGATACAGGTAAATCTCCATTGTCTGTCAAAATATTTCTTCCTCTTGTTAACATTAAAACACCCATGTACAAAATGAACATTACTCAAACAAAATATACTTGAAGTAAATAATTCCTTTTTCTAAACATGGCCTTTTAATTATCAATTACAACATATAACTCTAGGTCATTCACAAATTTTAAGTTTATTACTTAACTTAGTCAAATTGATTAAACTCTCAACCAAGCTAATCATTGTAACTTATTGAAGTTCAGTAAGTCAAGTTGGGCTTAGTTATATTACTAACCCATTTTATTTCTAAAAATCATTTAACTTAAGCGTATTAATTGTCCAATTGATATAAACAAGTCGTATTAAGTCTAACTAAGTTATTAAATTAGATTAAGCCAGTTAAACTTAGATTTTTAACTAAGTTCATTTTATGAGCTTAAGTTCTGTTAACTTAATATTAGCCAAGTTAAATACACTTAATCAATATAATTCATTTTAACTCATTCAGGTTCATTTAGTCAAGTTGAACTTAGGTTTATTAAATAGGTTCATGTTATACTTAAATATACATATTTAACTAGTAAACACAAGTTTTCAACTTTATTAGATATAGCAGCTGGAAACAATTAAAATTTAATCCTTGATACTTTTAGAATTTCCAAAACACAAAACATAAAAAGTTATAAATCTCTTTTTAAGCTTTATGTTGCCTCTTGAATCACCTAAATCCGAGTTTGAATGAAAAAGTTACGGTCAATTTATAAAAACATGTTGTTGTAGGGAAATATACATTACGCATGTACATCAGTAGTGTATATCCATGTGCTTAAGAATTTTGCCTACTTTGGAGTCACGAGGGATATACACGACCTATGTAGGGGGTAGTGTAGGACTGGAACTTTTATTTCAAGCTTCTAATCAATCATTAGTCCCCTACACAACCCGGTATCCATGTTTCACTTGCACAAAGTTTTTTCCTTTTTTTTACATCTTTTTGTCAATTTTACACATTTTACTTCCATCAAAACATCATCTAAACATCATACAAGCTAGTTTTCATGCTTCTAATACTTCTATACTCATCCAACAACATTCAAACATCATCAAACTCTTCCATCAAACCCATATCCTATTCATCAGCTTCATCACTCACTCATCACATTAAATCAACATAAAAAACAAATAAAACTAGAGGGAAAAATATAACTTATCTCTTTTAGCAATACAACTTCTTGATGTTTTTTATCTTTTCACTTCCCAAGATCTTGTAGCTTGTTCATGTTATGAATTCCAACTTTGATATTGTTTTCTAGCTTCATTTTCTTCTTTAATACTTTTGAATTGAGATGTTGAGATTGATTTAAAGAAAAGAAGAAGAGAGGAAAAGAAAGAAGAGAAAAGAACTGATATTTTTTTTAAACAATCAGTTAAACTTAAAATTTACTAGGATTAACAAAATATAATTTTAAGTTAAAATAGCTAATTTAGGACATTTATAATTTGAATATTTGGACTTGAAAATTTTAAGTAATTTATAAAACAAAAGAAGAGGGTTTAAATTATTAATTATAAGAAATTGGATAAATCCACTTATGAAATATAATAAAACTTGGAGTTTGCAATTTACTAAATATTGAAATTGAATATTTTTTAAAGGTTTTGAGATTTAAGATAAAGAAAAGAAGCATAGTTTAAAATTTTTAAAAGATAAAGGAGTTTGATTTTGTTGAAAGAAAATAGCTAGAACAAATTAGTTAAATGAGGGATTATGAAAATCTCAAACCAAGTTAATTAATTTATTAATGATCATCGCAAGCTATTAAATTTCATCTTATTAATCATTTTACTTGGTTTAATTTGATTATTCAAGTTCAATTTTTAAATTAAATTCTATTTCAAATTTTGCTATTATTTTTCATTTCTTAAATAAATTTTAATTCATATGTCCAAGATTTATTAAGTTATTAGTTGTAGATTTTATGGTTACATTGTTTTGTTTTTTTATCACATTTATTTGAATTTCTTGCTATTTTAATTTCTACAAGATTTCGTAATTTAAATGTTTCCTTAACTTCACACAACTATATTTTATGCAAGAGCATATATAAGTAATAAGAATTAGTTTAGCGATTGCAACCTTCACTTATTAGATTTTGAAAAAGACTCAAACTCAATAAATGTAACAAACAACTACATACTCAATTGACTTCACTCAACTTGTCTCTTGACTTGAGACAACATATGACGACTCAAAATTGACTCACATGACCCGATGAACTCAACAATTGAAGGTTGTACCTCGCTTTTCTATTCTTATATGGATTATATAACAGTGTGCATAAAAATATAGAGTGCTCATATTCTTTTTCGATGCAGATGTTATATTTTATAATTTTTATTAACGTGATCATCTTGACAAGATTAAAATCAAGATTTCTCATTTTCGTTATCTACGTATTTATCCAATTTTCCATTGTCTTATTAAAAATCAAAATTAGGTTATCTTCTAATGTGACTATATTATTATTAGTTATTGATTGCATAAAACTATGGAAAATAATTTCTTAAATATTTATTGAAATCAATTCAAATTATTAATTAATAATTAGATTGTTTGAATTTTAATATTTTTAAGGCGCGAAAAATTTGGAGTGATTTTTGTGATTCCTTTTAAAACATTTCCAACGCTTCACATTTTTTTTAATGATTTTATATTTGAATTGTACAAATTTGGGTTATTACATCAACCATAGCAAAGCAAAGACAAATCACTAATATATCTTCTACCACATCAAAGATGTCAATAGGTAAAGAAGTACAATAATGATTATGGGGTTAACTGGAGCTAACAAGTAGTTTATTGATCCAATGAAGTTCTTGAGAGCACATTGCATGTTCCTGTACGTTCTTCATCTCTGGTTTACAATTTGTCCATATTAGGACTGGAAGTGTTAATTAAGATGCTGAGATGTGGTCAAACCCTTTTCCTCTCCCTCTTGAGCATTTTGAACATTCAGTCCCACCTTATCCAGTTTTTCCTTACCAACACATGCAACAATCTAGTGCTCATATCCTCTCTTTATCTTCACTCACTGACAGTTTTAAGATTAACATAATATCGATGAATCTTCATAGATGATTAAGTATACTAAACATTAATATCTAACATAATTTTCACAAGACTTTATCATAGATTATCTCAGTGGAAACACTCATAATTTATAATAAATATATATTAATAGATTAAATTCTCAAAATTCTTTATTTGGTGCCTCGGCACTACTGCTCATACAAACAACTAGCACTCAACTTGGTTTGGCATTGTGACTTAGCACCAAAAGGAAGTGTTAAAACTGGTAAACTTACTTTTTTAGATAAATCACGTGATTGGATCATACTTTCTTTTGTAAGGGTTTCCCAAAAATGTAATGGATAGGTTAATGTTATCATCATAAATAAAATAAATTAATTAAATGTTACATTCATAGCAAATAAGTGTGAGCCTAAATAGTATGTTGTGTACTACATACATCAAAAAGTTCTTTTATGTAAATTATATTTCACTAACATGATCATCATCCTTATAATATGGCATTGTTTCACTATTAGTATTTTTATTTGATTTTAAAATTTAATTCAAACAGAGTTAAACTCGAATTTTAAATTTTTAATTTGAGCTTCACAATCTATTATATCATGTTCGGTATGCAGAATAAACCCAGAATAGAATTGTGATTATGTGTTCCATTTCTTTTCCCATGTTTGGATCATCATTAAAAGTAGGAACACGATTCCTTAGAGTCGATGATTCTGATTTTGGAAATGAATTCGATTCCGCCTTTAAGAAGCAAAAATTGCGATTTCATTCCAACTTTATTAATCGCATGTAATATAATTATTTTTCATCTTATTGCATACTCATAACTTGCATTTATTGCTAGGGACATTATGATAAAGATATTCTATAGCCATTCCATTCCATGTACACTTCCAAACATAGGAATGGATTTGTCATTCAGAACCTGTTCTATTTCAATCCATCCATTCCATTTTTGAAATCATCTATGTACCAAAGGTGACATTAGAAAGTAGTATCATTATTATGTATGTGTACTCAATAGTATAAAAAATAAATGAAATAATAATAATCACATCATCATAATTCTAAACTCCTCAAAACTAAGAACCCCATCTCCATGAGGTCAAAGTGACTTATCATGACTCTACATTCTTCAATGGACTTAGATTCTCCCAACCTACTAAGCATTCCTTTCAATCCTTTTGGTGTGATGAAACCACAATCATCCATGTTAACATACATCCCATAAGCCTCTTTTAAGTCCTTCACTTTCTCTTCTTCTTCTGTACCTCCTTCCATCAGTGCAATAAAATCTTCTAAGCATAAAAAACCATCACCATCCGAGTCTAATAATTCAATTGCAACTTCTGCTCCTTTAACATTAGTCTCCACCCATTTGACCCACTCTTTGCCTTAGCTCCAAAATGAAATTTTCCATCTCCGTTTTCCATCAAAGTATTTAAAAACCCGCTGGAATTCGGCAACATTTCTCATAGTGATTGATGAGTGAGTAATATATATAATGAAATAAGTTGGATACACCAGATAAGAACTAAACTTAGAAGTTAGTGTTGTGTTAGTATAAAAAAAATAATGAATATTTGATTATAACAAGGAATTAAGAAATAGAGAGTTTGTTGCACTAACAGGTTGTGCTTGGAGAAATAATGTTTATCAAACTTATATAATATACACAAATTATATAACAGTACCTATAGGCTCTTGTTAAATATAACAGATGTGGAAATTGCTGAGAGTTTTCCATGAAATTTACAAGAAAAAGAAGTAAGGCAGTTGGCCTAGGTTGGGTGGATAACGTGTGCAAGGCAGAAGAAATTGCAAAATGTGTTCTTGGTCAAACTAGCAACCCTTTCCAGGAAACCAAATTTGTCGTCTTTTAAGTTAAATTTAAGGCAAGGTTCAGCCCTCTAGATGAAATTCACCGGTTTGGTCAATTCCTTTAATTATTTTCCATGTCTTAATTTTCATCAATTTACCCCTTCAAAATATTAGTGCATACAATCAATAGAACTATAGAGAAATTAGGGGTGGGGGGGAATTAATATTGATATGGTATCACACAATTAATTTAAGAATTTAGGTGACTTTAATCATTGATTTCAAACTTGATAAAAATCAAGAGAAGAATAATTGAACTTTGTAACAGTTCATCATCATATTCAACCAAGATTTTAGTTTATACGTGTGATTATCTCCTGATGAAAATTTAGAATCATGACTTTCAACGTTTCGCCTATCACCATGAGAGTTTTGGACTAGTTGCCCTTATTTTTTATAAAGCAGTGTAAAAGAATTGAACGGAAAAGAGTATCAATTTACAGAGGAACTTCCTCGTAATCCGCATTTCAAAAAATAAGCAAAATTTATCTTTATTATAAAACCAAAAGTATGATTATTTTTTTTTCCCGATGATAACATTTAAGAGCGGATATCTGAACATATAAACTAGTTAAAAGCCCGGAATGGATTAATCAAAGAACAGAATGATCATGGAATTCAAATAAACTAGTTAGGGGGTATGAGTAGACGTCGTCACGGTTCGATTCAGGTCTAGAATCGGATCCGAACCGTCGGTTTTCCGTTTTAAAAATGTTGGAACCGGACCCGTGAGAGCCGGTCCGATTCACGGTTCCCACGGTTCGGATCAGGTTCTAGAGAAAAAAAAACCAATTAAATAATTTGCTTAATTTAACTAAGAAAAAATGTAAAATAAATTTTTAACTTGAAATAATATTGAGCCTAACAATAATTGTTCATAACATTAGTCAAATAAATTCTATAATTATGTATTTATTTATATACAATTACTTGTACTTTTTTAGTTGTTATATTAACAATGTGACACTATAAAATATTCAAGATACAAATAATTCTCAACAACAAAAAACAATTGTTAAAAAAGAAAGCCTATTTTGGTTAGAAGTCTGCATAAATTTAACAATATATGATTTTAAATGTATTTATTACTTGTGTTGTTAGTTTTAAATAATTGTAATATAATTACAATTTTCTATAATTTTCTTTTCTTTGTTTTCTTGCTTTTTTTATAATTTGGTGTAAAACCATTAATTCTGCCGATTCTTGAACGGCGGTTCGCAATTTTTTAGAGATGGAACTATAATGATCTACCAGAACCAACGGGTCCTTTACCAGTTCAAATCCGCCATTCCCAGGCCGGTTCCTAATTTAAGAACCGCTGGTGACGTGTCCGGTCGGTTTCCAATTTGAAACCGACCCATGATGATGTCTAGGTATGAGGCAGGTGATTGAACAGTAAGGAGCATAAATTTATAACATCATCCAGTTTCATTAACAATTTGGCAGTCTTGATTGTCCAATCAAACATTCTTAATCTAGTAAAGAACGTGTTTTCAGCCTTTCGCTGTTCCAGGTTTCACATTAAATAGTAGCATATCCCCAATTTAAAGATCCAAACTATTGATCTATAAACAGGAATTGCTCGTCCTACTGCAATGATATCTTCACGTCTTGTTTTAATCATGTGCAATCACATACCAAAAACATTAGGCACAAATCCCGCAAAAGGGGGAAATTTGTTTTTCTCTAAAAAAATCCCGAAAATCGAAAGTTCTTAAAAATAACTCCAGAAATACAGCACTTGAGATACGATTTTAAATTGGTAAAAATTCATCTTTTGACTTACATCATGGAAAGTCGATGATACTTGAAATCATTTCTTCAAGAAAAAAACAAAATTGTTATGGAACAAAGTGCTATGGTTGCTAATATCACCATGTGTTCATGTAGGAATTGATGAAAATTGAGATTTCCACCTTCAGATGCTTGTATATACAGCATAGCTAACATTTGCAGACTTGAGTCCATATATTTCAAAAGACATGGGCAGAATCATGGATAGATAAACAGCTAGTGTAAGATTTCCAGATTAAAACTGCTCCATCATGATTACAGAGTTAGTGTACAAAAATGCCAAATCTTACTTCCATTGCATGTTCCTTGGCAAGCTAAATGGGGCCAAGTTACTCAACACAAACAACAATCCGAACCTGGCCTGCTTAACTCACCAGAACAAAACCTATTGATGATTTCCAGAAAACCATGCCAGTCCGGGTTGCATGCACTGCTTTGACTCCGGAATCGGCACAATAGGTCCAAGAAATAGGCGCCACAAATCAAGTATAATCGTAACCAGCATTGCAGCACCTAAAGCATCAATTGCCACTCTGGATAAATCCCAAGGATTGCCAGGTTTCTCATCAATCCTGAAAGTAGAGATATGATCTTCAATAAAATCACATAGACAAATTTACCCAAAGAAGGCAAAAACAATAAAAAAGCAATAAATAACTACCATACGTGAAAAAATTAAAACAAAATGTAGCTTATATCCCTCATTTTCATTTTGTGTTCATTATTTCATGACCACCACACAAAAAATAAAATAAAGAACTTGACTAATGACAGTACATGAAATCTAGTCCCAGAGTTAGTAGAAAATATATATTTTACAAGTTTTTGAAACTCTCACATGATTCTAACGTACAGATAGACCAAAAAGACATGATTTTCTTTCTTGTTATATCTCTTCATTGCTCATAACGATACAAGTTCTTAATTGCTGTCTGATAAATGAAAGCACTCACCAATCCATGCATCGTTAGACTCTGCAGATCATAGTGCACTCAGAAAAGGTCCATCAAAGAACTTCGAGAAAGCTTTTTCTTTACAAAAGGACGGTTCGATGTGATTTGTCAAAAGGTAGCTAAAATCCTAATGGGTCCATCTTCCAGTTTGACATAAAATATGAGTAATACGCTTTCAAGTTCTTTTTATCATCAATAATAGGCAGAGATGCCACACCAAGGTAAGCCCTTTTAGTTGAAGGCAATGATTAATAGAAAACTGTCCTAGCATTCCATGCCCTATTTTAATCAATCCCGTGGAACTCATCACACAAATCAAATATTGCTAATAGCCTAATAGGTGGCTGCTATGAGAGTAATTTATGTAAGGCAGACAAAGTAACAAAATAGCTGTTTGATGCAAACTAAACCATAAAATAGCATTACCAAAAAAGTTAGGACAAAAATTCTATCATTGATATTAGTATTGACATAATGATTATGACTGAAGCAGGATGATACATAATCATTCCCCATTCACCCAGACAAAGAAAGTCACTAAGCCAAAAATCAAGCAAAAAGACAATATTAAAGAACCTTCATCCATGATCTTCTTACCTCAGAAACATTGGGAAGCTCACAATGAAATAGATAGCATAAAACAATGATCCAACTTTATACATAGAATCCCGATCCACAAAGTCATAGTATGGAAACTGCAGACACAAGATGTCACTGGTCATTCAGTAGTTAAACCTAACAGAAAGTACTTTGATTAACTGTGAGTTTCAGGTAAGTGCAGTAAAAGTGTGAAGATTTTGCAATTATTTACAGGTGTAGATTATCTGTCAAGCTTATCAAAAGATCAACACAGCCATCCTAAGGCATGATCTCATGAGAATAGCCCTAGAGGAAGTATCTAGAAAAATGTGATGTCCTACAGCAAAGCTGTAGATTATCTGTATGAAATGAAAAAAGCCATGAAAATATTTGATCCCACAACAGTAGGTGTAAATTTGATAAGTGCACAAATTAACTGCTAAGCTACCACTTACATTAGATATGGCTAAAGTCTCCAGGTATGCGATGAAATAAGAAAGAGCGAGAATCCATGCAGCCTCAAATGCCCACTGGACTTTTTCAGGCAAGCTGGCAATGGCATGTCTAAGTCGGCGAAGTGTCATATTTGAAGTAACATGGTAAAACAAGAAGCAAACATGAGTAAGGAGAAAAGTGGTATGTGGCACCTGCACAATGTAAGATAAGTAAGCAGATTAGCATAAGGATCAGAGTATAAAGAAAATCTAATATATTTTTACTTAATGTATGTATGTCAGGGCTTACATTGTTCATCCTCCATGATGGGAAGGTATAAGAAGCTCCCAAAACTGTGAAGAAATAATGAGTCCAAAAGTAGTTTCCAACATAACTAAATAAAACTATCCAGAGATTTGCCTGCCATAAGAACAAAAATTACTGATTAAATGATTGAAACCAACACTAAATATTTGACCTAAGTACATTTATGAAGTAAGTCGATAAGAAAATCAAAATGTGCGTCTTACGAATCAAAATTTGTAACATTGATTCATCCAGTTTAAGTTAGCCTGATGCACTTTACTGCCCCACCATAGAATATGATCAGGATTTATCAGTCCATTTTGCTATAATAATTTATCAACATTTTTTTGGGTAGGTGGGTCTGTGTGTGTGTTTGGAGGAGGATGGCAGGGGGTGCAGGGTGAAATGTTATATCTTCTGTTTGGCTAGCTTTTTCCAGCGAATACAGACATTTTTTTTCAAACTTTTCTTTAATAAATTGTCTATCAAAAAATAGATACAGATAAAAAAAAGTTGGCAGTTCTCATAAAAAGATCAAATATAAATAAAATATAAATGCAAATTTGATATATTAACACATATTATTTTAATACAGATACAGATGAAAAAACAGACCATCTAAACAGATGAAAAACAGACCATCCAAACAAATCTCTTATGTTGCTTCAACAGGAAAATTAACAGTACAATTGCAAAGAAAAAGATTTCACAAAGCAATGTGACTTGTGACATACAGGAAGGAATGCTGATTAACAATTGTCATATTTGCAGCAATGGCCAACACTCAAAATACTAGCACAATAGCTTCTGGATTGTATTTTCTAATAAGCCATGCAACTGGGCGTACCTTTCAAAATATTTATGGACTCATTCACCGCTCCAATGGAAACTTTGATTTGACAAGCTTGACACATGATTTTTCTCCAGAACAGAGCACACATCTACCACTTTAAAATAGACTCATAATACCAAGCCACTTTGTTGTATAAAAGATACGTCGAGGAGTGCTCTATGGAATGCTAGCTTATGGGTGCATAATCCATTACAAACAACATTTTCATAGTTTATTTACTTAAACCAAAAAAAAATAATAATAAAACAAAATAAACACACACACACACACATTTTCGAAGGTAAAAAAGTGATTAACAGGGTATCATGGTGCCTCTACTGTTAAAGAAAAAGGTGCACAACTATATCGTTATAAGTTATAACACAGCATTCTAGCCTCATCCTAATAGCTGTGATAGATCCTTAGAGACCATTTCACTATATCTGAAAGTGTGTTCTCCTTAAAGTTTACACACAATACTCCTTTTTCCAGGTCCCTCCACAATGATATATTCAAGTTTTGATATTTAAATACAAACAATCTACACGAGCATCTTCTAGCCCGTTACAAAACTTAGGAGAGAGAATATATATATATATATTTATATACATATAACAAGAAGTGGATCAGTAACTATTCATACACTTCATCTCTTTTTTTGTTCCTCTCCTTCCCTCCCCCCTTAAAGAAATAATTTTGTGCACAAATTGCTAAACATTACACAGTTACAAGTAAAAAGATGAGCATACAAAGAGATAAAAACCAATGGGCAAACAAACCTATTGCCAATTCAAGGAATTGGCAGAGACCATAAGGTCCTATGAAGATAGAATTCTCCATCATCAGAATATAGAAATACTTTCACCTCAAAGGAGCACTTGCCTTGACCCAATATTGATCCTTCCAACATAAGCTGCTATCAGCCTACAAGAATTATTTCCCAACAATACAAAGCATAAGCATCATTGCAAATAAATGGGCAATCACACAGTTTTCTAATCTTCTGTAAGCATTGTTAGAAACAGATGCCTTCTATGGGCAATCACGGTCTTTTTTAATCTTCTATGAGGAAGAGCAACTAGCTTCTTATAGTATGAAACCCAGGGGGGTGGAGTGGGGTGGGGCGCAGAACAGTAGATGGCATATGTAGAAATCAAAACCAAATCATTTTCCAAATAAATCTACTCAATAGCCTTCTTCAAGACCCAATGAACAAGCTAACACTGGACAGTTAATTCATCATGTTCATGCAATGAAGTAATTAATGTAGCATATTCTAATTACTCCATTCTTTCACTAGTGTCATCATCTAGTCATAAAAGAGACTAAATCACCCCCAAACATGCCGCGAAATGCAATCATTTACCTTCCCAACAAAAAACACGGGCACCAAGAATGTTGGAACTGCTGAAACTAATCCAAGAAGCAAGTATTCCAATTCAGCAAACCTCTGTTGACACAAATATTCATGCTAGTCAGATGGCCACATCATTAAAGTCTAAAATAAAAGCTGCTGTTTTTCCACTTGAAATGGGACATTGATAGCAATGTGTAAACACCCTTCAATAGAACTAATTCAATTCATAGCCAAAATTCTCCATTTTTGTATTTTTAGTTATTTTAGTCCAAAATATCACCTAATAACAACACAGCCTTTATTCCTGCCACGTAGGACTGGCAAGGGGTGTAAACAAGTCACATCAAGTGAAACAACACGGATTTGAGTTCAAGCTCAAGCTTTACTCAAATAATATAAAGCCCAGGTATGACATAAACTTGATTTAGTCTAGAATCTTAAGCTTGAGCTCAACTTAAACTTGATTTATAGGTAGAGCTCATTGAGCCAAGATTATGAAGCTGACCTGCACTTGATTAACTAATCGAATATCTTAACCTTAAACTCGAGCTCGAATTAAATGTAATTAAATAGAACTCAAGTAAATAGTTGAGCCAAAGTCAAATGGCTTGCAACTGGATTTGGCTTATGTAGGACTGTAAACAAGACAAGTCAAGACAATAGAGTATCAAACTCAAACTCGACTTGAATGAAAAATTCGAAACTTGAGCTTGACACGAACTCAATCGAGCTTTAACTTTCAAACTCACACTTGACTTGAATTTATACTTAATAAACTCGAAGTCGACTCAATTAGGCAAGATTATTTATATAAAAATCAATTAAACTAAAAAAAATAAGTTGGAATTTAGGAATGGAAGAGGACTTTGTTTTGTTCATCATTTTGGCATTTTATTTTTATTATTTTCAAACAAACTATTTGTTAAAAACAGATATAAAAAAAAAAAACAAATATTTTTCCCCATAAACAAATCAAACAGTTTAGATATGGACACAGATGAAAATCAGATAATTTAAATAGACCCTAGATTTTTAAGGGACTTGATCTTAAATATAATAACTATAGATCATTAGATATAAAGAAAATCAGGAAAAAAAAAAACTTTAAAAATGGAGAAAACACAAGTTTTATAATTTTTTTGTTTTGTAAAAATATAAAAAGCTCGGATAAACCCGCGGATAATTCCAGACTCGAACTTAGATAACTCAAACTTGAACTTGCCTCGATTACAGTAGAGTCAAATTCAATTTACCGCTGAATCGAACACGAGTTAGTTCATAAATGGCTCATAAGTAGTCTCGCCTCACTTACGCTCCTAGGCTTATATAGACTCCAGGGTTGGCTATGAATAGCATGCTCCATTGCAAAGCATAACTTTTTCCACTTTTTCAGCATAACTTCTTTATAACACCTATGTTACATCATTCTGACATCAATCAACGCTATTAAGATGGTCCGGTGAACAAGTGCAAAAGCAAAACCTTCCACTTTTTCAGCATTGATTATGCATTTAACAAAGCTGACATTTTCCTTAAAATGGAAAATAAGAGCGAAATTTACGAAACATAAAGAAAGCGATATCTAAATCTAAAATCTACCTCGTAGAGTTTAAAGGGAACGATGATACCCAAACAGAGCGTAAGCCAAAAGGGAGTGTAGAACAGAAAGAAGAGTTCCCCCCATCTTTTGCTAGGGTTTGGAGCCAACCATAAGCTCCCCCTATTCCTGATATCTTTTTTGGTACCATCTGCAACCCAAAAAAAAAAAAAAAAAAATTCAAAATCGTGTCGTGAACAAGAAACCAACAGAAGAAACACATGTATCTAGAACAAACCATCTAAACATCAATTACTTACTATCACTGCCCATGTTTAGTGGTCGGGATCTACTTTTCTGGGTTTCTGCGAATATTCAAATTAAAACACTCTCACTCACTCACTCACTCCATCCTCCACGGTCCACTCCACTGAGAAGTAGGGACAATTGTTTCAGAAGACGACAAGTTTCCTGCATTTATTCTTATATATAACATGACAGGTGTTTTTTAAAATTAGTGACGGACTGGAAATCGATTTGAATGACGGAAATTATAAATATATAGGTATATAAATAAGTGTGGGAAAAAGGAAAAAAAAATAATAAATTTAAATAAAAAATTATAAAAATTAAGGGTATTCAGAGGCCAGTTGACTTCTTTTGTTAAACCAGTCCATAATGATTAGTTTTTCTAAAATAAAAATCGTAACCGATTCATTATTAACGGTTAACCGTCTTAACAGTTAACCGGTTTTTTCTATTAATTTTTTCGGATTTCGGTTTTTAATCATTCAATATAATGGTTAACCAAAAACTATGGTTAACCATATTTTCAAATATTACCATTGAAAAAAGTAGAACCTTTTTTATATATTTATATTCAAAAATTGCAAAATGATAAATCAAATAAATATAAAACCAACAAATCCATACTATAATAATTAAAATAAAGTACAACATAATAACAAATAATAATTAGCACATAAATGTTCCAAGCAGTGGAAAATAAACAGTAGATCTACATTCTACAAGCCTACGTATAACATTACATCAAATCCTCCCAGCACATTCCATAGAAATACAGTCACCAGGATTGGAATTACATAATATTTTTCTGCACTTAATAAACTGCAATGGAGTTCTAGTAGTTGTTTCACTCAGTCGTATATAAGCTACATGGCACACATTCAACTAAAGTTATACTTGCAATTAGATCTAGCATAAGACATTGAAATCCATAAACCAAAAACCTACTATAATTGTTGATACATTTGGTAAGGTCATTCTAAAATTTTTCAAAAAAACTTGTTATCCAAACATACTTTTACACAAATTCCAATATAATTTATAACATACATCTTACCTTACAAAGGAGAGGAATCTAAGAGCTACAAAACTAAACGTAACATTTAGTACAAATGTCACTCAGAAAGCGAAAAAAATGGAGTCATCTTCCATTATCTTAAGGGTAAGCATAATCTCAGTTGGCATTAATGCTTAACCAATACAAAATACTGTAACAGACTTAGCCTAGTCATCTTCCAATACAAAATAAAGTACAACACAATAACAAATAATAATCAGAACATAAATGTTCCAAATAGCACATGTTCCAAATCATAATAGTTCAATATCCCAAGTTTAGCATTTATTATATTCTCCATCACTTTCTTGTATTCCACATTGCAAACACCAAGAAGATGTAGCCACACTGGGAAAAAAAACATGAGAATATGTCAGAAAAAAAAAATGCATTCAATAATATATGAGTATCAGTAATAGAAATTAACTTACATTCTCTTCTCAATCATTAATTGTGCAAAGAGGATGATCTTCTGTAATGCAAGATGTTTCTAGGAAAAACATAACAAAATGGAAAAGAACAAAGAGTTTCAATATATAAGTAAACGATTTAAAAACAAGGAAAAAATAGAAAGTAGAAATATATTTACCTATGGATACTTACTCAAGTTGCTCCAAGATATGCTCTAGATATATGGGTTTACTTGAATTCCTCAACCAATTTTGCCCACAAATTAGAGCTTCCACTAGTCTAGGAGTAAGAGCACTGCGAAATGAATCAAGCACACGACCTCCAGTGCTAAAAGCGGATTCACTAGCAACTGTAAATACAAAAATAGCCAACACATCCCTTACTATCAAAGAAATTGTTGGATACTTAGATGCATTTGTTTTCCACTAACCCAATATATCAAAAGAAGATACCTTCTTCTCACAATCATCATGCAAATATTTTTCCAATTCATTTTTGGATTCATCACTTCCTTCATCCCCACCATGTTTCATGTACTTATCATCTAGATATTGACTTACATCTTGATATTCATCAACCATCATAGGCGAGTCCAAATCTTGTGGTTCTCCACTAGTTTGGACACTATATGTAAGATTGGAAACATTATAAATTTCAAACAAAGATTCCAAAATAACTCTCACTTTTTCTTTTAGTTTGCATGCAACACCCACATCATAAAATTCACCAACCATGTAATCAACATATCTCAATTTTCATCTAGGATCAAGAACCAATGCAACAAATAACAAAACATTGATGTTATCAATATTAGCCCAATACTTGCCATACTTCTTCTTCATTCTAAGAGCCATTACTTTCAAACTAGGATCCTTACCCTTTGCAATCATGTCTGATATCATCATGCCAAGGCCATAAATCTTCTTCATATATTCATTACTGGTGACATGAAGTGTGCTAGACAAGCTCAAAGTGGTGTCGTAAAAAATCTTAAGAAGAGGCAGCAATGATCTAACATATTCCCAATCCTCAAAAGTTGAAGTGCCTTTCTTCATAGCAAGTTCTAAAGAGTGCTTGCTATTAGTGAGCTCTAATAAATCAAAAGCCTTTTGAAATTTCAAGGCTGCCTCTAACATTAAGTATGTTGAGTTCCATCTAGTCTCTACATCTAAGCACAAAAGACTCTTACTATCAATCTTCTCTTTTTCAACACAACTTTTAAATTTTTGGTTCCTAGAAGGAGAAGATTTCACATATTTCACTCCATGCTAATTCTTAGAATGGAGTCATTTATTTCACACAAACCATTTTTTACAACCAAATTCAAAATATGTGCAACACATCTCACATGCAAGTGCTCACCCCCTAAGACACTTCCCTTCCAACTATTTAGTCTTCTTTTGAAATATTGTAAGCCCAAATCATTTGAAGATGCATTGTCAACAGTTACAGTTAACACCCTATCAATTCCCCAGTTAAGCAAACACCTCTCAATAGCCATGCCAATTACCTCCCCATAATGACCAGCAATAGGACAAAAAGTAATAATTCTTTTGTGTAATTTCCAATCATCATCAATAAAGTGGGCAGTGAGACACATATAAGATAAATTTTGAATGGATGTCCATGTATCAGTAGTAAGACAAAGTCTTGAAGACATTTTTTTTAAATATTTTTTCAATTTTCCCATTTCCTCCTTGTAAATATTGTAACAATCTCTTCCTATAGTTGCACGTGGAGGAATTTGAAAACGTGGTTGCATCACTTGACAAAAATCATGAAACCCTTCATGTTCCACAAAGTTAAAGGACAACTTATCAACAATAATCATTCTAGCAAGATATCTTCTACATTCCTCTTGATCAAACTTCCAATTAGCAAACAAATTTGCACAAGTCCCTGCATCAAATTTAGGTGGAGGTTTTATAGCTAATGTTGCTTATCTCTTGTCCATATTGTAAGAATATTTTTTACACCTATTTAGATGATTACTCAAACAACTTGTACCACTAGAAGATGGACATACAAGAGACTTGGTGCAATATTTACATATAGCTCCAGGATCATTGGCATCATTATTCTTCTCAAAACGTTCCCAAACTCATGACTTTCTTTTACTCATCTTTGAATTAGTAGGTTGAGGGAGAGGCGCTTTTGCTGCATTACCATCACCACTTGAAGGTTGAGAGCTTATATTCTCATTACTTAAAGCCGAAGGGACCACATTTAAAGTAGAATTAACGGTTTTTTCACTATCCCTGTGCTAGACATCTACAACAATATAAAAAAATAGATATTTTAGGTAAAGATTTTAAAAAGTAGATATATTCAATATCGCCCATAGGAATAATTAAAACTAATGCAAGATTGAAAAAAAGAATGGTTAAGATTTTGATGAAAATGGATGTATTTCTCATTCAAACATGTAGCAGATTTGACATATCACTTGCTTATCCTAATTAATTTATAAAACAGCTTAATTCATTAATGAAATAAAATAGCAACATATGCAGGAAGATAATCCCATTCCTATATTATGCATAGTTACATCACATTTAGAATAGAATAGAAATAGATAAATCTTCATTAAATATGCCTTTAAATCCTTGAGTTCAAGAATAATAATCGCTATGAATTTTACCTTGAATCTAACTAAATTTAAGTAGTGTCGTTATCAAAGGCCAAGATGTCTTCTTTATTGTTAAGTAAAGGTGGTACCCCATATAAAGAGAGCATATGCAAAAGATCCCTCCTATCTTCATGTAATTTTTCACCTGTGGTGTTGAGGTAACAGGAGGCCCCACCGCTTTAATTAAAAGAAGACTTGGGCAAAACTTTTCAACTTTATCAAGCTCATCAATCCCCATTTTATAGTTCTTGATTGCAGCCAAACAAACTTTCATCACAAGTAGAGACTATACTAATAACAATTCCTATATGAATTTTCCGTTTTCCAAATGGCATTTCTTGCAGTTTTCATTGATATGAGAGTTAAATGCACTGGCAGATTGCAGAAACCAAGTAGGGATGCACCAACAAAAGTTAGGGATAAGTTTTTGCTTGATCTGCTTTTAATTTATATTTTATTTGAATTTGAACTGTATTTGTACCTTATACGTGATAATTTAAATTGATAGATAACTTGTAATTACTGTCCATGATTTATGAGTAACTTTTAACTCTAAATCTTAACCTGTGGTTGTTACGATGGATTAAAAAAAATTGCATTTTCCTCACACAAGGAAAGAAGCATTAAAATAATGGGGGCAGGCGTTTTGAAAAAGAAAAGCAGGATGACTGATGTCAGATCAGGACCCTAAATTATTAGGAACACATGATATATATCGAGCACCATATTTTTCAACTCAGAACATGCTCATCTAAACCTACTAGAACACATATGTAGAGACCCATCTCTCAGTGACCTCTTTTCTGTGTTGATTCTTTAACAAGGTCAAAAGGAGATGATGCGATAACGTGAAAGAAGAACAAATATGGAAATTGATCTATGCGCACGGTATGAATAAAACAAGAGAATACACAGGAATTCAATTCACTGTCCCAAATGAGCAAGACTTTGCTCAAACGTTGAGATCTGTTTGGCAATGAAGCTTTACAAATCTCAATCCGAGACCGGATTAGCAGAAAAGAGGCATGCAAATATAAGGGCGCTCCATATTTAATCATTTTTTTCTGTATTTTCTCTTCGAAATTTGTCTATCAAATCATTCTATATGTTTTCTTCTTAAATACTAACACAATCACAAGCATTAAGCTAATAATTTCTCATTCAAACTTGTGAACTAATCGAGGTAGGAAATAGAAAAAGGTATAAACAGATCACAACTCTAAACCATAGAAATGTAAGGTATAAACACACACACACAGCGAGAGAGAGAGAAAGAGAGAGCTCACAACGGGAGAGAGGAAAAAATGAAGATGGCGATGGTGAGTGGTGACTGCGGCTGCGTGAAAGTGACTAAGTGAGAAGAATGAATCAGGAGATGAGGGCCATGCATGATTGTGACTCTGTGAGGTTGGTACTAGTAGGGCTTCTAATCCCCTCTTTACCTATTTGGATTTTTTTTAAGAAAATAATAATATGTATATAATATTACATATATTTGTAACTAGTGGATTGGTTAACCGAAATCATCGGTTTCTAGAAGTTAAAAACCGAAACCGAAAACCAAAAACCAAAAAAATAAAAATTCTAAAACTAAACCAAAACCAATGGACTGGTTAACCATTTTTTTCTTATTGGTTTTTCGATTTCGGTTCAGTTTTTCGGTTTTTTTGCACACCCTTAATAAAAATGCTACTATATTAAAAATAATAATCTGCATTTTAAGCTAATCTTTTCAAAAGAGTAGACGATATTATTTCTTAGAAGGATGAGTTTTATAAATTTAAATAAATATCTCCTTTGGAAAGAAGATATACGTATTTATAACGAACACATCTTTGAAAGATGAGTTCATATATTAACTTGTATTTTGAAAAGACAAGTTTAAGACAACTTTAATAAATCTATCTCTTAAAAGACGAGTTTAACATGATATAAATAAGATCAAGTTACCTATTCATATAATTATTTATGATATGTACGGTTTTTGTAATTCCTTTTGAAAATATATTTTTCCCCTTTTCCCTAATAAGTGTATACATAAAAATTTATTGTATTATAAAACTATATATATATATATATAATCAATTAATTGTTAAAAATACATATAAATGGTGTTAAAATGCTTAGAGAAAAATAAGAAAATATATTGTGTAATATGTTATATTACTTATATATTCATATCTAATTATAAAAACTTATAATTTATAGAAGAAGTTCCCTTTTTTTCCTATACCATATTAATATATTTATCATTTTTAGTCTTTAGTTATTTTAGTAGTTATTGTAGAGTACACGTGTCTTTTGGATGAGATCAACATCTCTTAGTTTTTTATAGAATTTGTACCTACAAATACTCTATAGTGATAAACTTTCTAATTTAATAAAGTGAACTTACTCTGCTTAGCTACTGTAGCACTTTACTTTGAGATCCAATCGGAGTTCATTGCTTGAGGTATTAGAGCATGGTGAGTCACGATCTTGTTCTTGATCTATTCTTTCCTTCGCGTTGTTCTTTTTTTTTGTTTGGTAGTTCATTGTGTTTGTCTTCTATGAGTAATTTTATCATACAATCGCGTGTTACATCAAATGAAATAATTTGTAATGATCATTTATTTCTTTCTGGATCTAATAGCCCTAATATGGCAGTCAGTAACATCATGTTTGATGGATATTGAACTGTTTACCCCAGGTTAGATCTATTAAGATCAAATTTGGTGCGAAATAGAAGTTAGGATTTGTTGATGGTACTTTACTTAAACCTGATTTGAATTCACCTAATCTTATGCAATGGGAGAGAGCCGAATACATGGTTCGTATGTGGATTTTGAACTTTATGACAAATAAATTGCTCAAAATTATGTGTTTGCTTCTTTTGCATATGATTTATGGAGTGCAGTTAAGGAACAATATAATCATAGTAATGAACCCCTTGTATTTCAAATTCAGTATGAGATTAGTAATCTAAAACAAATGAATCAGTTAGTTGCAGCATAGTACAATAAGATGAAAAAGTATTAGGATGAGCTTCAACTTTTACTTGATTATCCATCATGTACTTGTGAAGGATTTAGTCATTGTGATTGTCATCTTAGAGAAAGAGTTCGAAGTTTTGAATAAGAGTCTAGGTTAATCCAGTTTCTCATGGGATTAAATGACAATTATAAGATGGTAAGGAATCAAATATTAGCCATGGATCATTTGGCTACAGTAAATAGGGCTTTTTATTTGATTCAACAAGTGGAAAGGCAACTTAATATTACTCCAAGAGCTTTAACTAAGTTTGAAGTGTCAGCTTATCAATTGAATAAATTTGTACCTAATAATACTTTTAGGATAAATAATATTTTAGATAAAAGGAAAGGAAAGAAGGTTTTTTGTAAACATTACAAAACTAAGGGACATAACATTGAGTCTTGCTTCCAGTTGGTTGGCTATCCTGACTAGTATAAAGGGAGAAGAACTGGAGACTTTACTCAAAAAGTTGGTATTCAAAAATCAGGAAATTCATTGACAAATATGATTGACAGTAGATCTGATCCACTTGTTATGACAACACCTTTTGAAGCTTTTTCTGCAAATAGTACTTCCTCTAATGTAGGTATTTCCATTGTAAATGCTCCACCTACTTTAGATTGTAGATTGATTGAAGGCTTGGATATTGAGGTCATGAAGCTAATGCAAGAAAGAAAGGGTGGTGATTCAACCGCTGCTTTGAGTTTGATCAACTTTACTAGTAACATCTATAACCACTTCTTCTTATTTTAACACTATGAATAATGATATTGGTACATGGATAACTGATTCCGAGCCATGGATCATATTGCCCTTTTCCATTCACTCCCTTTTGATACGCACACTTTACCTTATCCACTTACAATTAGATTACATGATGATTTCACAAAATCAGTTCAGCTTTGTGGGACAGTTTATATCACTACTAATCTCAAACTTCACAATGTTCTGTTTGTACCAGAATTCAATTAGAATTTGCTATCTGTCCGTTGTCTTCTTAAAGATAGCAAATTAGTTGCTCACTTTGATCATATATCTTGCACATTTCAGGACCAAGTGAATAAGCTTCATGTTGTTCAAGGCAAAGAATCCAATGCACTCTACTCGCTTAAGATTGATGTTAATCCCTCTCATACACATAATTCTTCATTTGCTTTGAAACCTATTGTTGTACAAAACAATGTCAAATCTAATTACATTTTAGTTAATCAAAGACTTGGTCATGCATCTTTATCTAAGATGCAACACTTGTCTTTTAATTCTCTTCCTCATGTATCAGATTTAGATTGTATTATTTGTCCAAAACCAAAGATACATAGACTTCCTTTTACGCAGTCTTCTTTTCAATCCACCAAGGCTTTTGAATTAGTTCATGTTGATATTTGGGGACTGTATTTGACAATTGCTCTTACTGGTGAGAGATACTTTCTTACTATATCGGATGATTACAGTTCTTGTACTTGAGTCTATCTTATGCATTCTAAGTTCTAAGTTGTTAGTTTACTTGATAAATTTCTCAAATTGATTAATAATCAGTTTACCGCAATCCCTAAATCTGTGTAATCTGATAATGGTGTTGAATTTTTGCCTATGTCTTGCCGATCTTTACTTACAAATCTTGGTATTATTCACAAAAAATCTTGTTCCTGTACTCCTCAATGAAATGGTCATGCTGAGAGGAAGCATTGTCATATTGTTGAGACAACTAGAGCTCTAAGGCTTCAAGGTCTTCTACCTAAATTTTTTGGGATGAATGTTGTCGACACCCCATTTTTGTCCCCTTTTTAAAAAAAATAAAAAAATTCAAAAATCATAAAAATTTTAATAAGATAGAAAATACAATAAGAATTGGAAAAAAAAAAGAAATTAGCTAAATTAAAAATCAACAAAAAATTACAAAATTGAAAAAGAATATAAAATTTTAAAAATTAAGAAATCTGAAAAAAAAAACCATCTTTTTAGTAAATAAACTTTTTTAAAAAAAATAAATAAAAATTGAAAAAACAAGAAAATAATAAAAAAACCCCAATCAAATTTGGCGCGTTTTCATTAGAATTATATTAAGCCTAGATGGGTTAAATATTTTTAAAATAGGCTAATTAATGAGGAAAAAATTAGCACAATTGGTTAAGGCGTGGGAATGTCACAGGAGGGGCTGGGGTTCGATTCTCAACGAGCCTGTAATCAGGCGAACCTAACTGTCCCAACTACCAAACCTAGCTATCCCAACCGATCATCACCATGGCCTAGTCGTCCCAATCATCCAAACCTAACCACCACGACATCCTCGGTAACCATAGTCACCAATCCCCACAACCTATCCCCACTCCAACCACCATACCTAGCTCCTACCGCCATCTCCAACCACCGCCACCAGCTTCTATCGCCACCACCAAGATCAGTCCAATAGCTTCCAACAAAGCCAGGTGTTTTTTTATATTTTTTTATAATATAAAAAAACTCAAAAAATAAAAAATGAATAGAAAACAGAAAAATTAAAAAAAAAAAAGAAAGCCTTAGGATATAGCTTTAATTTTTTTTTTGAAAAAATAAAATAAATAATAAATAATATATAAATTTATATCTATGTATGTATATAATGATATGTAAACTAGAAAAATAATAATAATAATAAAAATGTATAATAATTTTGGGATTATTACCTCTTTTTTTATCATGTGTTGAATTTAATGTATGCCTGTGACGCTAGAGATTTATTATTTAACAACTTATCTTTGTAAATATATTTTTTATTTTTTTATAAATTAATAATACTAAAAATGAAAAAATTTGGAAAAATCAACAAAAATTATTTTTACCTTTTTCTACATACATATATCTAGTATATACTGTTATTATTAAAAAAAATGTTTTCTTAGCTTATATTATATAAATATCATTTAGTTATTTTCTAAATTAACAAAATAATAAATGGGGTTTTCCAAAAATAGATATCTTTTAAGAGTTTTCAAAAATAAAAAAGAAAATAAAAATTAGGTGCTTTAGGGATTTGCAAAATCAAATTTAAAAATGGTTAATCACTTAAACTTTGCGGGTTTTAAAAATAAAAAATACAAACAAATTAAAAATTTTACAAAAATCAAAACGAACTACGGAGACCTGATTTAGCTAACGGATACATAGGCACCTATAGGGCGGTCACAAAAATAAAAAACTTTTAGGATCTTTTTTTAAAACAAAAAAAAATATTTTGTAAATATGTAAATATATTTTAAAAAAAAGACTAAAAATTGAAAATCAAAATTAATTTCTTTGGCCCATATAATTCAAGATTTCTAAAGCCCATTTAAAGCCTAGATAATCGTTTAGGATTTAAAATAGCAGCCCCCGAACTCATCAATTTCTAGTTTTTCACGCATACCAATGACCGAACCAGAAACCAAACCACCCATTTGGTTTCTGGTTCACATTTTTCTGGCTTTAGTCGGTAGCGACTCCAGTCAAAATTTTTTTTTTACAATATCGAGCTTTTTACGAAAACCTTACTGGTTCCTTGTCGAGTGGTATGTATCAAATGGGCTGAGTATGATATGGATCGGGACCTTTAGGAGAAAAGGAGCAAAATTTGAGCTCGACAGCTTGACGACTCCACTAGGGATTTGTATTAGTGGGCTCATCTAGGCTTAATGGGCTTAAGAAATGTTAAAATTTTGTCAATATGGGCCTTTGTCTTTGTAAATATTGTATATTTTGTAAATATTTCTAACCTTTTTGTTAGTATAAAGTCTATTTTGCAGGGAATTTTTGAAGGCAGATTTATTTGGGAGGGAGGGTACTTTTTAATTTATATATATCTATTTAGACGGGCTGCACCCCCCATTAGAAACTAAGTCAGAGGGCCATTGTGTAGCCTATAGGCTTATGTGATCTTATCAATGCTCGATGGTAATCAGGCTTCTCCAGCCTCATTTCGCTAAAGACTATGACCCATTCTGATTAGGGATGGTGAGCCTATAAAAACAGGTCCCCCTAGAACTCACCTTCTATCCGTGCAATTTATTTATATCTGTCTTTATCTTGATTTTCAAATAAAAAAATCAAACATCTTGTAATGATACCGATTTAAAAGAAAAATGTTAGTAATTGGTCTGTTTGTGTGTTAAGTTGTAAAATTTAGTTTGTATCTTAGAAAATGGTTGTAGTTTTAGATTTCTTTTTTTTTTTTCTCTAGTCATGGAAAGTCAAGGCAGCAGTTCCCAACCAGCTCAAGTTCCTATGATCCACCTAGACGCATACTCATTACCTGTCATCATCCTAAAAAAATAGTTCAACAGTTTTAGTCAGCAACACCAGGACTTCATTATCAAGAAATTTGGCCCAATCATGTCCTTACTAAAAGTCCAATTAAATTGGAAATTACTTTGGGCCTTGGTTCATTTTTGGAATCCAGATATCTGTGCCTTTGAACTCAATACCAACATGCTGGCCCCTACACTAGAAGAATATGCTCAACTCTTGCAGACTACCCCTCCTGAAGAAGGGATTTTTGTTCCCGATATCAAAACCCACCCAGCCTCAATTTTCAGCAAGTTAATAGGGGTTCGAAAAGCCGAACTTATTGTTGTAATGAATTCATCTAGGGGCCGATTCTTGAAAGTCTCTTCACTAATTGATTGGTTTGCTACCTTAATAGAATACCAAAAAAAAAAAAAAACATAAGATTTTTTGTGGAGGATTTGAAATGTGGCAACAACATAGGATCAACACTTATATAGCAACTGTTTTTGGGACCGTATTTTTCCCCCAAGGAAATTTCAGTGTTCATTATCGAGCAGCCGAATTGGTCTTTTAATTTCTTGATGGCAAGTCCTATATACCTGCACTACTAGCCGAGCAAATCAGATCCCTTACTCACATCAAGGGACATAAACATGGAGTACACGGGCAGCTCCCACACTTTTGATGTTATGGTTTGCTAGTTACCTTGGTTGCCTACGGAATGATTTCACCAAGAATGAATCAAACATCGATATAATAGAAAGTTGTGCTCGTAAGATCAAAATCAATGACAATATCACCACTTCAGAATGGATTAGTATATTAGAGGAGCTACCAACTTCAGCAATTCTTTGGATAGCCAGATGGTTCAATGGTACTAAAGCCATATTAGGTTGCTTGGAATACAAATGGGTGCCTCTGATTGGGGTCACTGGGTGCACAGGTTACTTTCCAGGAAGTGTGGTCAGACAGTTAGAAGCCATACAAGACATTACCTATACCGAGCCATTGACTCCAGTATTGCTTGACTATGCTGACACTTACCTGATTCACAAGAAATCAGCATTCGTCTAAAAAAGATCATCAACTATTGGCAGGCCCATACCACAAAGACCATTCGCAACCCTGGAG
Organism: Combretum micranthum; assembly: GCA_024138025.1. Classification (NCBI taxonomy): domain Eukaryota; kingdom Viridiplantae; phylum Streptophyta; class Magnoliopsida; order Myrtales; family Combretaceae; genus Combretum; species Combretum micranthum. Next base: position 54,829 of record JAMXBD010000913.1, on the reverse strand, counting down.
AATTAAGACCAGACTTACAAGTTTATAGAGCCAGTTGAAGTATCATTTTTAGGATCGTGCAAAGATTACTCCTTATTGAGCTCCTGATATTTTAGGGTCAAAACCAACTCACCTTCCTCCTAAGGAACAAAACTATTGGGATGTAATGAAAGCAAACGTCGAGGCTCTACATCGGGATTATGAGAAAATCTTGCGAATATGGAAACTGAGATTTCAAGAAGAAAGAAGAGAGAATGAGCTTTTGAAGGAATACCATATGAAGAAAGAAAAAGAATGCAAAAAGCTGAAAGAAGACTTAGAGCAAGTTTAACCAATGAAGCAGAGAAAGTTGGAATAAAAATCGTGTCTAGTCCAGTTTGAGTAAAAGTAATGTTTAATCTTATTTGAGTCTGCCTTTAAAGGCACCTGTCCAGTCTATAGAGTCTAGTAATCGAGTCTGTAATGAAAGACCCTCTAGGGTCCAGTTTTGCTATGTATGGACTAATCACTAATGTTTTGGTTCTTTTTTTCTAAAAATACAAGATGTCTGATCTTTCTTTTTGTGCATATAATAAAAGATAAAAGAAAAAATGTATATATAAACAAAAATAAATAAATAAAAAGAGAAAGAAAGAAAAGTATCTGACAAAATTTGAGTATAAATGTTATAGGTCTTACCAAGATTGCACCCAAGAAAGTTGCCAAAACTCGCAGTCCAATAATCATTAGGTCAAAATCTAAAATGTCAGGGGACAATAGCGAACCCATGGAACAAAGGATGAATGTATTGGAATCAACACTTGGTAAAGTAATGGAGAAGTTAGACACATTAGTTCAAAATCATCCAGAAAAAGCTCCAGTGCCTAATTTAACTGACACTTCTGCTAAGATACATGATCAGAACAAAGAAGCAGGGTTGACGGGACAAGAATCTAGTATCGTGGGCCTGAAAATGCAAAATTGGGATGAAAAGGAAAGGGAGTTGGAGAAGAAGTTGATAAAAAGAATGAGTGAGCAGCTCAAGTTGTTTAAGCCTCATACTAATTTTGATAAAATGGGTCTTTTCAATCTGCAAACTCAAGACAAGGGAGAATATCCTAAAAAATTCAAAGTCCCCGGATTTGAGAAGTACAATGGAACTAGCTATCCAATGCTACATACCCGCCCATGTATTCGGAAAATGGGCAGGTACACCAAGTACGACTCCCTAATGGTGCAAACTTTTCAGGATAGTCTTATAGGGCCCGCCCTACTATGGTATGCTCAATTGGATTTGAATGAGATTAACATTTGGGAAAAATTGGCCTGAGCCTTCTATAACCAATACAAATTTAATATAGAAATGGCTCCCTCAATGGCCAACTTGAGCAAGATGACCAAGAAAAATAATGAGACATTCAAAGAATATGCCCAAAGTTAGAGGGGTAAAGCTGTTATGGTCACCACTATGATCCTTGAAAAGGAATTGACTACTATGTTCATCAATACCCTTGATAAGCCATATTACTGGCATTTTGTAGGGCATACAACTGATAGTTTTGCTGATATAGTAGTAGCTGGAAGTAGGATCGAAGATGCAATCTTATCTGGCAAATTAACTAAACCACATGATAAAAAGCTAACCAGGACATTTGGCAAAGAAAAGGAATCAGCTGTCGATGTTGTCAACACCGAATCCTTCCAACTGGTTAGGCCTCCGTTTCACCTTACGGGACCTAACAAGCAAAGCAAAGAACCAGAAAAAGGCAATTCACTAAGCTTCCCATAACTCTATCTCAAATACTGCACAAACTCTAAGAAGAAAGAATATTGACTTTTGAGCCTCCACTTTTAGGATATAAACCAAAAGGGTACGATCCAACACTAAGATGTGAATATCACATGGGGCAAGAGGGACATTCTACTGAAAATTGTTGGAGATTGAAACATCGTATCCAAGACTTGATAGATGCGAAACTTGTTTAGTTAGATTTTGTTGAAGCATCAGGGCCAAATGTCAACAGTAATCCTTTGCCCACTCATAACATCAATATGATCACTACTATTGGAGAGAAAAACCCTTGAATTTAGATTCTCTATCCCAACTTGCTTGGAAACTCAGACAGATAGGGCATTTGCAGCATGAGAATCTCAAAGACCATGCTAGGGTTAAAATTGAAATTCACAAACTTCTGTAGAACGATATCTTGGGAATAATTTCATCAAAATTGGAAAGCAAGACAAGATGGCTTATAGATACCCTCGGAGAGTCCTCTGGATACTCATAGCATAGGCTCTTAATTCCTTTGAAAGATGTGAGACCCATTAGATGGGAGTCTATATTTGAAAAAGATGAAGCAAAGCAAACCGAAACTGAAATACAAAGAGAGGTATGTACACTTGATGGGATTCCATAGCCAGTTATGATTCGATGCTATAAAGATCAGAAACCAAAGGAGACTTTTGTACCCCAGGCTCCAAGGAAATTGGTATTCAACATCCCAGTTCAACCAAAAGATTATAAGGGGGTACCTTTTGACTAGAAGAAATCCAATACCAATAATGTATGTGGTCTAACTAGATCCGGATGAGTGTATGACAACAATGAGGAAACTAGAAAGAAATTGAGCAATGTCGAAAGCCAAAAACAACCTATTGAAGTGGATGGTAATCCTTAAGAAAAAGATGTTGATTCATTTCTGAAAATTGTCAAGGCAAGCGAATACAAATTTATGAATCAACTCGCTAAAAACCCCTGGTCAAATATCACTGACGGGGTTGCTGCTTTCCTTTTATTCACACCGGAGTGCATTGATGAAAGTTCTAGGAGATATTAAGGTTCCTGAAAATATACAAGCTGAGCAGTTGGGCCCAATTATCCATTTAGTTTTAACATTGGATCAAGTAGCTTTTTACCCTGAAGACTTGAGCGAAGAAGGTAATCAACATACTAAAGCTTTACATATAGTGGTGAAATGCAAAGGAATATTAGTAGCTCGAATCCTGTTTGACAACAGATCTTCCCTCAATGTTTATCCATTGTCAACTTTGGAATTGCTTGGGATAAATAAGTCTAAAATCAAGCAAAGCCCATTAACTGTTAAGGCATTTGATGGATCTAAGAGAGGAATCGAAGGGGAGATTGAGCTAGAAGTCGAGATTGGCCCTGAAACATTCAACATTACCTTCCAAGTGTTGGATATCCCCAGATCTTTCAATTTACTGCTAGGGCGACCTTGGATTCATACAACAGGGGCAATACCTTCCTCTCTACATCAAAAGGTTAAATTTGTGGCTAATGGCCAACTGGTGACTGTAATGGGAGAACAAGACTATGTTATTTATCAAGAGACTGCCATTCCTTATATTGGCGGTGAAGGAATGGAAGATTTTGGATTGCAGCTGTTTAATCAAGTAGCTATGGTTTCAACACCTATGGACACTCCAGAAGTCGATGACCTAATCGACTAAGTTCAGCAATCTGATACTAAGGAAGTTAGCAATTTTGCTCCAGCTCTAAAAAAATGGTTCATCTTGTCCATCAACAATACTAGTCCACGGAACGAGTAAGAGTTTTAGGTAAAGTAGGGTCACAAAAAAAGAAGAAGAAGTTTAACCCAACCATTTTCTTGATCCCTCTACAGTTGTAATAAACTTTCTGCATGAATGAAATTTTGAACCCTACATTTTCCTTCTCTTTCTTGTACTATATATATTCCATCTCCCCTTTGCAGGTCTAATTCCATCGCAAGTCCTTAAAGATGTCATGAGTTCACAACAGATAAGAATATAAGTATCAGGTCAGACTCTATCGAATCAATTGACGAGACTAATACTGACGGCACAGGGATTCAGGAATATTAAGATAAATACGAAAAAATCAAATTTTTGTAGATGAGCCGATAACGGTGATTAATTGGGGGACTGCTCAAGAACCTAGAAATCTTCGGATATGAGGAATTTTGGATGACTTGCAAAAACATGAGATGTCCAGATTCTTGGCCGATTATTTAGATATCTTTGCTTGGTCATACGCTGATATGCCAGGTCTAGATCCATCAATCGTAATTCATAAATTGACCATCAAGGAAGATACAAAACCCAAAAAACAAAAATTAAGATGATTCAAACCCGATGTCCTACTTAAGATAAAAGAAGAAGTTAATAAATTATTGGAAGTAGGATTCATTGAAGTCTCAGATTACCCCGAATGGGTTGCAAATATCGTACCGGTCGTGAAGAAAAATGGCAAAGTGAGAGTTTGTGTGGATTTTAGAGACTTAAACCAAGCTACTCCTAAAGATGATTTTCCTTTGCCCCATATTGATGTCTTAGTCAACAACACTACAGGAAACCATCTGTTTTCTTTTATGGATGGTTTCTCTGGATGTAATCAAATCCATATGGCGGAAGAGGATAAGACCAAGACAACCTTTATCACCACATGGGGTACATTTTGCTATAAAGTGATGCCTTTTGGACTTAAGAACGCATGGGGGCAACATATCAAAAGGCAATGGTGGCTTTGTTGCATAACCTGATGCATAAAGAAGTAGAAGTATATGTTGATGATATGATTGCCAAATCTCGAATAGGGGAGGATCACATTGATATCCTGAAGAAATTATTTGATCGGCTTAGGAAATTTCAACTCAAATTGAACCCAGAAAAGTGTACTTTTGTCGCATGTTCAGGAAAACTCCTTGGATTTGTAGTCAGTCAAAAAGGAATTGAGGTAGACCTTGATAAGATAAAGTCCATTTTAGAAATGTCACCACCAAGGACTCTGAAAGAAGTTAGAGGCTTGCTTGGAAAATTGTACTACATTGCCAGATTCATATCTCAACTTACAGATAGATGTAAGCCTTGGTTCAAATTACTAAAGAAAAATGCAACTATTGAATGGAATGATGAATGTGAACGAGCTTTCCAGCAGATTAAAGAGTATTTGATGAATCCTCCTAGCCTTATACCCCCTAAGCCAGGAAGACCCTTAATACTTTATCTTACCGTCCTCCCAGAATCAATGGGTTGCATGCTGGGACAAAAAGGTGAAGACGGGAAGAACATGCTATATACTACCTTAGCAAGAAATTTGCCCCAGGAGAACAAAAATTCTTTGAAGTTGAAAAGACATGTTGTGCTTTGGTTTAGATAATGCACAGACTTCGTCAATACACTCTGTACTACTCGATTGAGTTATGGACCAAGCATGACCCTTTGAGATACTTATCAAAGAATCCTATTGTAATAGGGAGGATATCCAAATGGCAAATGTTGCTCTCTAAACAAAAAGCAGTAAAAGGGCAAACGATTGTGGATCAATTAATTGAGTTGCCAACAGAAGAAGTAGCACTTGAAACTACAATACAATTCCCAACGAGCAAATGTTAGCTACTTAAAGTGAAGCAAAGGCTGACAACAGAATAAATTGGAAAATGTACTTTAATGGAGCCGCAAATGTTTATGGCTGTGAGATTGGGGTGGTATTGATCTCCCCTAAAGGAGAACACTTCCCTGTAGGTGCTAAGTTAATGTTCCCCTATACCAACAATGTTGTTGAGTATAAAGCTTGTATTCTTGGTCTCAAAATAGCACTGGAATTGGAAATTGAACGGTTAGATGTGTTTGGGGATTCAGCCCTAATTATTCCACAAACTGTGGTGAATATCAAACGAAAGACCCTAAATTAGTGCCATATCACCAGCACTTAAAAGAGCTTATCAAGGAATTTAAAAGTATTTCTTTCCAATATATACCAAGGATTCAGAATCAATTCACAAATGCATTAGCAACGTTAACCTCCTTGATTAAGGTTACTGATGGGATGGAAATACAGCCTTTAAAGATCGAAATTGAAAGACGACTAGCATTTTGTCTTCAAATTGAATCAACTCAAAGTCCATAGTATCAAGATATTAAGAACTTTATTCAAAATGGACAATTCCTAAATGGAGCAACCAAGAATGATAGAAAAACTCTAAGGATACTGGCCGACCACTTTGTCATCAGTAGAAATACTCTCTATCGTAGATCTTTCGATACAAGCTTCTAGGTGTGTAGATGAGGAAGAAGCAGAGAGACTCATGCAAGAAGTTCATGAAGGAATTTGTGGCCCACGCATGAATGGTCATACTCTGGCCAGAAAATAATGAGGATAGGGCATTATTGGTTAACTATGGAATCGGATTGTATCAAGTATGTTAGACACCGTCATTCATGCCAAATCTATGCGGATCGAAAGAAGACACCTCCTCAGGAATCGCATACTCTGTCGTCTCTCCTTGGCCCTTTTCTATGTGGGGCATTGAAATAATTGGGCCTATTACCCCAAAAGCTTCCAATGGGCATAGATTCTTTTTGGTTGCCATCGACTACTTCACTAAATGGGTGGAAGCTGCTTCTCATGCAAATATCACCGAGCACGTAGTTGGCAAGTTCCTCAAAAGAGATATTACCTCCCAGTATGGAGTTCCTGAAATCATCATCACCGATAATGGAACCAATTTGAATAATAAGCTGATTGATGAGATCTATCAACGATTTAGAATACTCCGTAAGAATTCTACCCCTGTATCGTCCACAAATGACTGGGGCAATTGAGACCGCTAATAAAAACATTAAGAAAATCATTGAAAAGATGACAATGACTTACAAAGATTGGCATGAGATGCTCCCATTTGCCTTAATGGCATACAGAACCACGGTTCGAGTATCAACTATGGCAACCCCATATTCTCTTGTTTACGGAGCCGAAGCCATCCTTCCAGTGGAAATAGAAATACTATGCCTACGGATACTCACTGAAACCCAATTGGACGAAGTAGAATTGGTCCAGAGAAGAATAGAACAACTTAATTTGTTGGATGAACAATGATTACGGGCAATTTTCCATGGTCAATATTATCAAAATAAGATCTCCCGTTCATTCAATAAGAAAATTGTGACCCAGGAATTTTCAAGCAGGATACTTAGTTCTTCGAAAGATATTACTAAATGCTCAAGAACTTAGAGGAAAATTCACCTCGAATTATGAAGGACCCTACATAGTTCAGAAAGCCATGACAGGGGGTGCACTGATATTAACTGAAATGGATGGATCAGCTCTAAAGCACCCTGTAAATGCAGATGCTGTAAAACTTTATTATCCCTTAATAATATAATGGTTTATCTTCTTGCTGTCACATTCTTATCTGTTGTGAATGAAAATAATATCAAGAAAGGACTAATGGTGGTAGACCATCTTACCTCCTCCTTCCTCTCAGTAAGCCAATCCACTCTTCACAAATAAAATCTTCCACAAAATCACACTCTCACAAAACCTCGCACACGTGCACTTTCCACACGACCCTGCTTTACTTAGACTTCTTGTTTTGAAAAGAGACTTTTATTGTTGTATGGACTTGCCTTTCTTGTTACCAGTTACGGGAAGAATGAACATTTGATTTTTAGAACAATTTGAACGGTATAATCTACAACAAATCGTAATAAAAGCTCCCAATAGAAAGGATGGAAGAAAATTATTCAAGTGCAGTTGAAAAGATTAGGAGGTGCCAGACCTGTGACACTTCAAAGACAAGAAAATGTGAAGGTCATTTTGGATACATCGAATTTTCAGTTACAAAACATCATTCAGTCCATGTAAGCGAATTAAAATGATTGTTAAGCTTGTTATGCTTGAAATGCTTAAAGTTGAAAGGCAGTAAACTTCTCATAGGGAATTAAAAAAAAGGACAATATTGAACGTTTTGTCGTAAGGATACAACTCAAGTTAGAATTATGGATCCCTGGGTTTCGCTGTTGGTACCTAATTGAATCGGAATTTGACCTCCAAGTGATTATATGAAACTTGAAGAGCAATTGGAATGGGCATGATCTCTTTTATCCAGGTAAGTATACTGAACTTTATCCCATTGTATAGAATCAATCTCCCCAGTGATCGCCTGCCCCGTATCCCTAATAAGATAACATGACTCGCTGAACTACAGTAAAAATACACCCTAGTACAACATTCCTCAGTAGAGTTGAAACAAATAAAAGCCTCAGTTAATAAGCTTACTTTTGAGGGAAATCTGACAAATTTTGTTTCTTAAAGTGTTTTGGCAATTGAAGTTTCTTTCAAACCAAATGAATCTTTTTGAACCCCCAACATTTCCAAAAATCCTTGTTTATTAAGGTGAGTCAAAAACCCTTGTTTATCAAGGTGACCCAAAACCCTTGTCTATCAAGGTGACCTAAAACCCTTGTCTATCAAGGTGACCCAAAATCCTTGTCTATCAAGGTGACCCGAAATCTTTATTTATCAAGGTAACCAAAATCCATGCCTATCAGGGTGACCTCTCTAAAATCCTTGTTTATCAAGGTGACTGTTTCAAAAAAATCCTTCGCTCCAAGTTGGCCATTCTCAAAATCCCTGCTTATCAAGGTGAAGTTTTGTAGTTTAATCCACCAAGTTTAGGTCTCGGGCAAAAATGGTATCTTTTTTATCTTTATAGTGGAGTTTTTGTTCAAACTCCACCATAAAGAGAGGCAGATGTCGACATCCATTTTTTCCCTTTTAAAAAAAATTCAAAAATCATAAAAATTGTAAAAAGATAGAAAATACAATAAGAATTGAAAAAAAAAGAAGAAATTAGTTAAATTAAAAATCAACAAAAAAATTATAAAATTGAAAAAGAATATAAAAATTTGAAAACTAAGAAATCTGAAAAAAAAAAAAAAAACCCATCTTTTTAGTAAATAAACTGTTTTTTAAAATAAATAAATAATAAAAATTGAAAAAACAAGAAAATAAAAAATAATACTAAAAAAACCTGTATCAAATTTGGCTCGTTTTCATTAGAATTATACTAAGCTAGATGGGTTAAATATATTTAAAATGGACTAATTAATGAGGAAAAAAATTAGCACAGTTGGTTAAGGCGTCGAAATGTCACCGGAGGGGCTGAGGTTCGATTCCCAACGAGCCCGCATGAAGCGATTTGTTTAGGCGTGTGCATTGCCTAGGAAGACGTGCGCGCATGCCAGACGCAAGTCTTCCCTTACTCTCTTCCGCCATTTATTGTATGGAGCTCGAACAAACTCCATTCGAGCTTGTTTCAAGCTCCATTTTTTATGTTTGGAAGATCAAAGAGGCATATTCCTCTTAAATTTGACCATTAAAGCATTTTTAAAACAAATTGATCTCAAATTTGTAACTTCCCCGATCCTTAAGCTTCCATAACCGCTGGCCTCCTATTTTCGTAACCCCCACCAACTCCCCGCTTTTTGACCTTTCAAAGCTTGTAACGGCCATTAATGGCCGTCATCCACCTCGCCTATATAAAAAGCCATGCTAATCTCTCCCAAGAACAAGCAGGAAGAAGGAATTCGAAGAAAAAAAAAAAGAAAAAAAAAGCCTTAAATCTCTCCGATCTTTCCTCAGCCACTCAAACCTAGCCAACACCACCACCAGCTGTCCTCACCACGGTGAACCCAACTATCCCAGCTATCGAACCTTTTATCCCAACCGATGACCACGATGGCCTAGCTGTCCCAATCATCCAAACCTAACCATCGCGACATCCTCGGCCACCACCATCACCAATCCCTACAACCCATCCCCACTCTAACCATTAGACCCAGTTCCTACCGCCATCTCCAACCACCGCTGCCAGCTTCTATCGTCACCACCAAGATCAGTCCAGTAGCCTCCAACAAAGCTAGGTTTTTTTATATATTATTATTTATTTAATTAGTTAATGTTGTTGTTGTTGTTATTATTATTATTATTATCATTATTATTATTATTGTTGTTGTTGTCTTTTGTATTTTTTATAACATAAAAAAATAGTAGCAAAAAATAAAAAATGAATAGAAAACAGAAAAATTCAAAAAGGAAAGCCTTAGGATTTATATAATAAAATTTTACATAAATAAAATTTAGGATATAGCTTTAATTTTTTTTTTGAAAAAATAAAATAATAATAAAAAATAATAGATAAATTTATATTTATGTATGTATATAATGATATAAAACTAGAAAAAAAATAATAATAAAAACGTATAATAATTTTGGGATTATTACCTCTTTTTTTATCATATATGTTGAATTTAATGTATGCTTGTGATGCTAGAGATTTAATTTTTTAGCAACTCATCTTTGTAAATATATTTTTGATTTTTTTATAAATTAATAATACTAAAAATGAAAAAATTTGGAAAAATCAACAAAAATAATTTTTACCTTTTTCTACATACATATATCTAGTATATACTGTTATTATTAAAAAAAATGTTTTCTTAGCTTATATTATATAAATATCATTTAGTTATTTTCTAAATGAACAAAATAATAAATGGGGTTTTTCAAAAATAGATATCTTTTAAGAGTTTTCAAAAATAAAAAAAGAAAATAAAACTTAGGTGCTTTAGAGATTTTCAAAATCAAATTTAAAAATGCTTAATCACTTAAACTTGGCAGGTTTTCAAATAAAAAAATATAAACAAATTAAAAATTTTACAAAAATTAAAACGAACTATGGGAACCTGATTCCAGCTAGCGGATACGTAGGCACCTGCTGGGCGGTCACAAAATAAAAACTTTTAGGATCTTTTTTTTAAATAAAAAAAATATTTTTGTAAATATGTAAATATATTTTTAAAAAAGACTAAAAATTAAAAAATTGAAAATCAAATTATTTCTTTGGCCCATATAATTCAAGAATTCTAAAGCTCATTTAAAGCTTAGATAACCATTTAGGTTTTAAAATAGCAGCCCCCGAACTCATCAATTTCTTGTTTTTCACGCATACCAATGGCCGAACTAGAAACTAAACCCCTCATTTGGTTTCTGGTTCACCTTTTTCCGGTATTAGCCGATAGCGACTCTAGTAAAAAATTTTATTTTTTAGAAAACCGAGCTTTTTACGAAAACTCTACTAGTTCCTTATCGAGTGTTCTGTATCAAATGGGTCGGGTATGATATGGATCGGGATCTTTAGGAGAAAAAGAGAAAATTTCGGGCTCGACAAATGTGTTCTTACAACTGTGTATCTTACTAACTCATGCCTATGGCTTCATCAAATTTGAATTCTCCTTATGAACTTCTTTTCCATAAATCTCCATCTTATGAGCATTTACGAGTCATGGGTTGCTTCTGTTATGCTGTCGATCACTTTTCTCATGGTGACATGTTTGATTCAAAAGGGCTTTGTTGTGTGTTTCTTGGCTATTTGTTTAGCCAAAACGGTTATAAGCTTTATGATATGACTAATAGAAAGATTATCATTAGTTGTGATGTTGTGGTTCTTGAACATATATTTCCTTTTAATCCATCATCTTATACACAATCTTTAAACACTTTTCCTCTACACACTTCTCATACACAGGTTCCTTGCTCTGCTCCTTCCCATACAGATTCTCCAAACACATTTCCTATACATAATTCCTATACACAGGTTCTTTACCTTTTGAGGATCTAGTTCATGTGTTGATGCCTCATGAAGGTTCTGGTTCTTCTCCACTTCCTAGTTCTCCTTCCGTACCCATACATCAATCTGAGCGTCATAGGTCACAAAGGATATAATAGCCTCCAAAGTGGTTAAACTCTTATATAAACACTTCTTTAACATGTCTGAATTCTATTGTTACTAATTGCAGTACTGAAATACCCCAAACTTTCATGTTTTGTTAATTAGATATTATTAGATAAGTAGTATGAAAATATGGGTAATTTTGAACTTTAATTTAAATTTAGTGTAGAGATTGATTTTAAATGATTTAACTAGTGGAATTATGTAAACTATATGATATAATTAGATAGTTTAACACAATTAAACTAGTAAATGAACTGAATTAAAAATAGAGATTCTAATATTGTAAATACTCAATTTAACCTATTAAACTACTTCAATTACCCATTTCAATAAATTCAAATTATTCAATACCTTCTAATTATCAAAATAAATTCCATTCATCAAGTTTAATGACGTAAACCCCTAGACCTTCAATTTAGCCATTTAAGCTTAATTCCCTAAGCCCCTAAAATTCTAAATTTAAGTAAGATATTAATTTTTCTTTAATTAGATTTCGTAGATTCAATTTCTAATGCCAATTAGCTAATTCTCTTTCTCACTTATTAAATTCAATTCTAAAAGCCCAAAACCTATAATATAAAAGGCTAATCCATGGCATTAAGGTCCAAGCCCATCAACATAAGCTCAACCCATTTCTAGAAAGCCTATAATTAAAAGACCATGAGACCATGTCCTTACCATACACCATCACACATGATATAGAAACCTAAATTCTAGAGAACTCCAACAGGTGAAAAGACCAAAATGACCTTAGCAACTCTAGAAGAATGCTACATTTATGAAAGGATGACAATGCCCCTAAACTATTCAAATAAAAGGACCAAAATGCCCTTAACTCTAATGGAAATTACAAAACACAAAATAGTATTAAAGGAGCCTTAGAAAACCCTAATTCGCTCCCCGTTTTCAATAAACCCCAGTCCCTCAATTCTCTCAAGAAAACCTCTCTAAAACACACCAAAAATTCTACAAAAATCCTACAGTGATTCCTCTTTAAGACAAGTCTTCAATAGGTAAGAAAATCCATCATATTTCCATTATCTAATTACTCAATTTCTCCATAAAAATCTAATCTTTATTTCAATGGATTCTTAGGTGGTTTTGAAGCTAAAAGAAAGATTAGAGCTAGGAAAATTAGCCTAAAGAAACTTCTTCAACACAAGAGGTAGTAGTAGCGAAGAATCTAGTTATTTTGCTAATTTAAGTAAGTAATTATAATTAATTTTTTTATTATGTCAATGACATTTAAATTCATGTAAATTACTAAAAATAAAATTATATTTAATTATTGATTAATATATGTATGTGTAAACATAAAAACCGATATATATATGTATAAGTAAATAGGCATGTGTGTGAGAAATTTAAGTACTTGAAATTATTGCATGTCTATACATATCTATGTATGAATATATGTGTTGAATTCATATGTTTTATTGAAATAAAGTTATCAAATAAATATATGTACATATTAAATATAAATTATGTTGAAATAAATATACGTATATATGTTTATGTTGATACATACTGGAATTTTATGAAAATTGTGTTAATAATATTGATTTGAGTTATGATTTATGATGCAAGTTCTAAAATATAAATCTAAGTGGATACTAGATAATAAAACATAGAATAAACATGTTTTAGATAATTTAAATATGTTGGAAAATCAATTTATATGCATATATATGTAATTTGGATAGCTTAAGTTATAAAATTTAAATAATATATTAAATGAATTTATTTTGGATGAAATTTATAAAAATGATAGCTTAATATTTCTATATATAACCTGGAAATTTTCGTGACTTTTGAAGTACATTTACTATTTTTAAAAATTAAATTATAAAATAGTAAAACAGGGTAAAACAATGTTTCAACCAACAGTAGTGGCGTAAATGTATAGGGCTGAACTAGTGACTTTTTCTTCTCATTTTTAGGTGAGAGTACAACGGTTTAAAAGTTTAAGAAATCTACCTTGATGTGTTATAAAGAACTGGCCAGCTTGATGGTCAAATTTAAGTGAACCGATTGATCATCACTGTAAATCTGTTGTTCGAGACAGTTTTGTGTTTATTATTAAAATTCTAATTAACTAATTAGTTTAGGTAAACTTAATTCATGAACATGTAAACAATGTATTAGAAATTTTACACAAAAATTTAAGCTTAAGAACTCATGTTAAATAGTGAACCGATTATTAAAGTTAGGGTGCACATTAGTTTTCTATAAGAAAAAAATATGGAATTTAAGGTAATTAACTCATTAAAAACCATGAAATAAATGTAAATAATGTGTTTTCATATTAATATATGAATTTTAAGATGAATAGTGATTATTATAATTTTAGGAATTTATTTAATAAAATAGGAATTAATATGGCATTATAAGACAATATAAACATAATAGGAAACTAGTTTAACTCCTTGTATATTTAGATGTAAAAATAGATTATAAATAATATAAATAGAATAATTATATCTAAATGAGTTATTTTACTTAATAAAATTTTTATATTTAACATAAGATATGTTGTTTAAAATACTATTTAATGACCTAATTACCATAAAATGAATTTGTATATTAAGTTCAATATAAAATAAACTTGATTGATTAATTCTATCCAACTTGGCTAAATTAAGTTAATATAGATTTATTAACTAATATTGGCTTAGTAAATTCCTTAGAAACCAACAATTTATATTTAGCTATTAATCTAACTAGTGAATCTTAAAAGATCATATTAACTTGTAAATGATTTAAATATAATTGTAATGTGATAGACCATTAATAACAAGAGGAGTATGTTGTTTCAAATATAGATTTGCTAGAAACATGAGTATTTAATATGAGTTTATATAAGTTAATAATTGGTTTAAATGCTGATATGAGTTAATCTCTTGAGCATATATTTACTAGGAGTCTATCTTCTGCTTTACCTTTTTCTTATCTTCTGTGTATCCAGATTTTATACCAGGTACGTAGTACTTGTGTGTTGTGTGCTAGGATAGCATCCTAAATGAATTAATACTTAAAGAAACTTTCATAATTGCTTGGTGCTTGTGCGATAGACATTTTTGAGACTCGATCCGATAGGCGGCAACCTTGTTAGGCAGTGCTAAAACGGTAGTTAGATTCTTAGGCCATCATGGGTAGCTCGGTAGTAGTTAATAGGAGAACGGTAGCGAGATAACGTTTATTCATATTAAAGAGAAGTTATATTAAGCAGTTTAATATATGGGCTCCGTTACTCTGCTTAATCATAATGGATTAATACGAATAGAGACGCAACAACTGTGACCCCTAGACGAGGCTATTACTTGTAGAGATAGGAGATATAAATATTTGGGTTTTTTATATCAATCCCCTGAGCAGTTGCTGCTACTCAATAACCTTAGGTTCCCATCATGTTGTCAAAGTGTGAGTGCTCTACTGTTATTTTCTATACTTTAATTTAAAAATATAAACTATTGATTGTTGCATTGTCTAGAACAAGTACATGTGCCCATCCTATGTATACTTATATTACTGTTTAATGGACTTCGGCTCTTATTCTTTTTTTTTTAGTTGCTGAATGATGATGATACCTATGATAACATGGGGCATGGCATAGACTTTGAAGTTTCTATAAGTGGAGTGACCAAGATCGTTGGATTATTATCTTTATTTATAGAATGAAACTTTATTATGAAACTTATATTTTAATGAGGGTATTCCTGAGTCCATAGTTGTATTTTGAGATGCTAAACATGTATATTTTGATATTCCCGGTGGTATAAAACTTTTATATGTATATAGCCTACTTTCTGGAGTAACCTATTTGGAAAATGTTTTGAGAAATTTATTTTCTGCTACAAATTCCAGTTGTTTCCAAAATCTAATTTAACGATTTCATATTCTAAAGTTTATTTAGCAATTATCACGATAAATTTAGATTAAGTTAGCTTTAGCGTATAATGCTAAAGAGTTATACATGGCAGACTAGATTTATCTTGAGCCAATTCGGGTATGACAAGTACCTTATCTCCATGTCATTACACTTTATTCCATGCTAACCATTTTTCCACCTATCCACGAGATTTTGTTGAATCCATGGCACTTTTACTTAATTCCCATGAACCAGTTTCATTTAAGCAGGCTGTTAAGATTGATGAATGGTGTGGCTATGAATAATGAGCTTGAAGCTCTTGAAAATAATGACACATAGTTGATTTGCCTTATGGTAAGCGCCCAATTGGACGTAAATGCATATATAAAATCAAGTATCGGCCTGATGATTCTATAGAACGTTATAAAGCTCGTTTAGTAGCTAAAGGTTTTACACAAATTGAAGGGGTCGATTATCATGATACCTTTTCCCTGATTACTAAGCTTATTATTGTTCGTATTTTGTTAGCTATTATTCTGCATATCAATGGCCTTTACACCAGCTTGATATTATTAATACTTTTTTACATGGATTTCAGATGATGAGATATATATGCTGCCTCCACCTGGATATTCTAAAGCTGATCCTTCTAAGGTTCGTCGATTAAAAAGATCACTTTATGGGCATAAACAAGCTTAACGACTAGAATAAAGAAATTCTACTTTTCTTATATATAAAGATTTTAAGTAGTCTTCTAGTGATCATTCTTTGTTCACTAGATATAGTTATGATGGCTTCTTGGTTGTTTTATTGTATGTTGATTATATGCCGATGACTGGTACAAATGAGATTGTTATTACTTGATTGAAAGGTCAATTAGACCAAGTCCTTTACCATAAAAGATCTTGGCCTCGCTTGTTTCTTCCTTGGCCTAGAAATCTATTATATTTCTAATGGCTTGATGATACATTAGTGAAAGTTTATTACTGATTTATTGGATACTAGTTTACCAACTTGTAAACTTGTTTCATTTCCACTGCCTTATTAATATTTAAGCAAAATGATGGTGCTTTATTAGATGATTTATCTATGTATCAATGTATTATAGGCAGATTACTTTATTGACTCTTATACGTGTTGACATTGCTATTGATGGGAATAAATTGAGTCAATTTTTATCTTATCCACGAGTTCCACATTATCAAGTTGCGTTGCATTTGTTGAAGTATCTCAAAGGGTCGATTCATCTTGGTTTGTTCTACCCTCACTCTAATTCTCTTACCATTAAGACTTTTTCAAATGCAACTGGGCCTCTTCCACTTTTGATCAGAGATCATTGATTGGTTTTTGTATTCTTCTTAGTGATGCTATTGTCACTTGGAAATCCAAGAAGCAGTCTACTATTAGCACTTCTATCATTAAGGCAAAATAGAAGCTAGCTATTGTTTAAAGAGAATGTAGACTTCATACATCCTTCGTGATCTTAGAGTTCCTTGTTCCAAGGCTTTTTCAGTTTCATGTGACAACAAGCCCGCTATTCTTATTGCGCATAATCCATGCCTTCATAGTCGTACTAAACATTTTGACATAGATGTTCACTTTATGAGGGATTTACTTTCTCTTGGCTTTATCAAGTTGAATGTTGGTTCTACTACTTAGTTAGTTGATACGTTGGTTCTACTACTCAGTTAGTTGATTTGTTCACAAAACTTCCTTCCGTTATCAGCTGTTTCATGTTATCCAAGTTGGGCCTTTCAATAGCTTCAACTTGAGTAGAGATGCAACCGGATTATTATAAGGTACCTGACCTTTCTACCCGTTAAGACCTATAGGGTTTCAGAGTTAGTTTTTGGCATGATTTTAAAACCTATAGGGTTTTCGAATCTTGTTTTGGATATATCTATAACTCAATGGGGAAAACCCACATGATATAAATATATAATAAAAATTTTAAAATATATTAATTCCCGTCTATTATGTTACTTAGTTAGTTATTAGATATCTCAACATTCAAAGCTAGATAGGTGATTTAAAATTGGGATTTAACTTACAGCACCATACTATTTTTGTTTTCCAATTTACAGAGTCTTTCTCATAATATATGTTTGTCATCGTAATTTTCTTTATGTGGTTCAAGGATTTTTTAAGCTATTATAATTCAAGTCATCGTTAAGTAATTGGAAAAATTTAATCAACCTATTAAGAATTCAATTCTAACATCACTGACTACTCTACTACATTCCTTTCAATTACCTTCAGTTTTATAGCTTTTAAGATGGACAACGAGCAACGCTTCTGCTTTTCCTAGATGTGGATTTAGCTTGGAAAGCTAGTCAAAGAAGCATCTTTTAATTGCATGCAAGAAACTTTAAAATATGTAATTTTAGTCTTTGATATGCCATTATGCACTATGTAAATGGAATAGGGGAGGGGAAAAATCAAAATGATAAAGGGTAAAATAAAAGAATGATAAGGATTAATGCATTTAATTACTAACGGGCTGGGTTAGGTCGGGTTGGGAATTGAGTTTATTAAAATCCTTTCGGGACGAGTTTCGGGTATGATTGAAATAACCCTATAGGGTTTTTTTCTTGAGTTTTGAGAGACCTTATAGGGTTCTTATCTATTTTCTTTCTTTTATATTTTGTCTTTTTCTTTATTTTATGTTGTTTTATTTATTTTTTAATTAACTAATTTACTAGGAACTTATTGGGAAATTGATGCAGGTTGGACTTAGATTTCTAGTTAGGTCGTGTCTGACCTGAATGGCTAGTGGTGGTTGAAATGGGCCCCCAAGGGCAGCGCAGCAATAAGAAGATGGTCGAACCAAGGTAGAGGGGAGCGACAAACAATCTAGTGGCGCTAGCTTCCCCTAATAACAATCATAGATTGGTGGTTGGATGATGAGTTGTGATGGGGTTGACCAACGGTAGTTGCTGGAGGCACTTTGGCTATGCTTTGTTGGTTATGGTGATGTCGGACAGGGGTTTTGGAGGATGTTAAGAAGTCCGGTGGCAAATGTTTGTCTCGAACACAGCAAGAAGGTAGTGCTTCGACTGGTAGCAGCATGTAGCAGCTAGCAGTGGTTGTTGAGGTGGCTCCCAAATTCCTTAAGCGATCTTAAACCTATCAAGTGGTAGCTCAACTTATAAGGAAGCTTCCTATGACCATGAATTAGCTCGATTTCACCTCAAAACTCCAAATTAAGGACTTTTTTCTTTGAAACCCTTATTCTTAGCACAACTTAAATATAAGCTTTCGAGGCGATTTTTGTTTGTATACTTCATGAAAAATGGTTTGTTCAAGCTCCTATTTATTATATTAGAGCTTAAATCAAACTTGGAAGGCATCCAATCGCTTTAATTTTAGATTGATATAAATTAGATTTAATTCTTAATTGATCCAAATTTGCTGATTATTGGCCATTGAAAACAAATATTCCAAGCATATGATGTGATATGAAACATTTAGGAAGCTTAGCCTTAGTCAAATTTGCCTAAAATCACCATTAATGGCGATTAGAGTTTGTCCACATTCATAATATTCCTCAATCTTTAAGAAGATTTTTGACTTATTAAAACTATTAATCAAGACCACTTTTTGCCATTAATTTGACGAAATCACGAAGACAAAAAGATTTTTTAAAAATGGCTTCAAACAGGACCATCCAAGCTTTTTTTTGCCTTTGTCCAAAATCAAACCCATGATCTCTTATTTGCAATGTGTATGTCTTACCATCAAGCCATTAGCCTATTTTGTTTTTCTTTGACATCAATAAATGTTAAGGCTTTAACATGGGCCTAATTAGAAAGGCCAGCTCATCATGAGTCATTTAATTGGATCCAAAACTTTTATATAATTAAAATTTTACATTATATTTAACCCAAAACTATTTATTTAAAGAATATAAATATTTACTATTATAATTTTATTTTTTAAATTTTAAATTTTTTTCATTTTTTATTGTATATATTTTTAAAGTAAAATTTAGGCTTAATATAATATCCATTTTTAATTATATATTAAGCCTTGATTTTGAAAAAATGGGTTTTATTTATAGTTGATATCACAAGTTCTACAATATATAAAATCTATTTATGTATAAAAGTTTAAACTTGCAACATATACCCGCGGAACTAGTTTATGTGATATTAAAAAAACTATGGCTTTGTTTGTTTTATCTTTTTTTAGTCATTTTGGCATCTTATTTTTTTTTTCAAACAAATATTTTTCAAGAAATAGATATAGATAAAAAAAAAATATTTTTACTTTAAACAGATCAATACAATCATATACAGATAAGATATAAATACATATTAAATATAAATAAGATAATCCAAATAGACACATAAAACTTGCACCAAATTCTAAAATTAAAAACTTTGGAGCTACTTCTATATTAATTGGAGTTAAAATACAAACAGCATCTCTATATAATTTGGGATTGCAAGTACATAAATTCAACCATAATTCTTCTAAAATTGAAAAAAAAAAGTCATTTCAAAATAAAATATTGCAAATCCTTTTATAATAGAACTTTTTGGAACGTAGTCTACAAATAATAATCTTGAATAGAAGTGGTTGCAAACTAAAAAATGGAATATTATTATTTATTATATATTAATATTATTATATAATATTTAATAGGGTGGATACATGATATCATAGAACCCGTACTCTTTACAGTATAGTATAGGTTCTAGGGTGGGTACATGGTATAAAAGACTTCATACCTCGTATCCTGTTATGTGATAACAAGTTCTGAAAAATTTATACATGCATCTTACCATGTGACTCCTCATACCCACTCAGACCCTACTCGATCGAGTAAGGTATTGGTGGTATCCTATACGATAGGGTTAACTACTCATCTCTAGAACTAGAAGTGTGTACGGTTCGATTAACCGGTCCATGACCCCATTTTTAAATCGAGCCGAAATGATTGGTTTTTTAATATCATAAATCAAAACCAATCTATTATTAATTGTTAACCGCTTTAATAATTAATCTTTTTTGGTAAATATTTTTTATTTTTGATTTTTAACCATTCAATGTAATGAAAATCAGATAAACTAAATCACAAGAAGCCCATATTCTAGCACTCCATGCAGTATCAAACTGATCCATGAATCATGCATTATATACTCAATCTAAGGACCCAAACTCGACTAAAAGGAGTAACATTGTCCATATATTTCTGTCAAAGTATACATATAGCATAGCTTTGTTTTTCGTCAACAGTACTCCCACTCTGCTTTCGATTCACGTGCATATTATATATAAATACCACCATCATCTTTATTGTCTTCTTGAAATTTATTTCATGTGTTGAATTAATAGTTGCATCTTCGACAGGGTGACCAGTAGTGTGGACAACGCGAGTGGGGGGAAAGCTGTCAAGGATAAAAGCAGTGAACGCTTCAATAGACAATTATATGCGTGTGACAATCCGAACTCCAAGAAACTTTTTCGTATACATGTATATTAATATATATTCTCTCATTACTCTTGGTAGTGATTTACCATTATCTTTAAATAATTAGACAAAATCATCGTCAAAAAATGTGGTTGCGTGAAGCGTGGTAGAGTTGCAAATTGGAGAATGGACCAGAAAATTAACACGATAAGAAGTTTGTAACAGGATTAAGCTCGGATATAAGCCATAATCCAATAGAATATAAAATGTAATTTCTCCTAGCTCGAAGGCAAGCTATCTGTGGAATGCAATAGAAATTAGAGCAACAATGTTGTATTCATTTTAGGTGATGGCACTGGCACATGATGGATTGCCAACTCACCAATGCTAAAGTTCTAGAATATTTTCTTAACTGAATGATCTTATCTACTTATGTATTATATACTCTATTGGCTATTATTTATTACTGAAAATCAGTAGATATGCTTAAATATCAGAGATGGGCCCTAAGGCCATGTTCATTAGCAACCGAACCCACTTCATATCCTCTGCCCAAGCCTTTATGCTTCTTTCGCCCATCTTCACTAATTCTCAATGCATCATTCTCACATTTGCCTTTACCCTTAAAGCGAAACCGACAAAACAACTTCATAACATAAATCCACTTCTCCACCTGCTTTTGTCTTTAGAAACCCTAAATAAGGCAATGTCTCGTCACTTGAATCTATTACCACACCTGACGTTCCATTAGAGACCCTTAACCATAAGGGGTGATGAGAAATCCCAATAACATTTCATAAGATTTATTTTTCTTGATATAGGTAGTATATTCCTCCTTTTATTTCATATAAAATATTGATAATTTTGATAATACCGGCTCCTTTGATAGTCTTGACACACTTAATAGTCTTGATACCCTTGATAATTTTGATACTCCTAGTAACATTAATAATATTCACAATCTTCATGCTCTTGATAATTTGAATACTCTATTTTATTAACATCACCTTGCTTGAATATGTACAATAATAGTTAAATATTAAAAAAATCAGTCATTTTATGATATTTGACAAATCGTAAGATCAAGAGAGTGGACGCTCTTAATCGTCCTATGCCCCACTTATTCACCTATGACTATGATAGCCTTACAATTTTTAAGAGAGAGTTCTTCATCATCTGTGTCCCGACCGCATAGATAGGAATTTTGGGACCACACCATTGTGTGATTCTCAGCCGTCCGCCCCTAAACTACACTTGACAATCTTGGAACTGTACACTACGTCTGTGTTCTATCCCTTATGTGATGATCTTGGCACCACACTACTTTAAGAGAAGATTCTCAATTGTATGTATCTCATTCGCCCATGCGACGGTCTTGGAACCACACTACTATAAGAGGGGAATCTTTCTTATCTTGTGTGTCTAGTTACTTGGTAAATGATTGTGAAACTCTGCTACTGCAAGAAGAGAAACTCTTCATTGTTTCACACCCCTTAGTCCTGCACAAGCTCACCTGTTGCTTTCATATTATTTGTTGCATGCCATTGCTTTGAACACTCAATTCTTGTTATGCCTTATTCATATACCGATACACTTGTTATAAATATGTTATATTGTTGATTTGAATTCACAAGTAATATCCCTCTTCATCATGTATACATATGTCTTTTTTTTTTTTTTTTTTAATATAACTGCATTTCTCCTCCCCTAGTAATCGCACTTGGTTGTTGCTACCACTTTTAACAAATAATTTATGGATGCAAAGTGAATGAGGCATTACACAATTAGAGATTTACACACAGATATTACCTTATACCGATCAATATCTTGATGGGTCAATGTAGGATTATGATGATGTGAAGGTAGTGGCGAACAAGTACCTAAAAAAGTGGGACAGAAACTTGTTGTTGTTAGGTAATTTGAACACCCTATTTCGAAGGAAACAAGCTAACTCGAAGAAGTCATTGCTTTAGTGGTGAGTTGGCTGGTTTTTGTGCAAATTCCTTCGTTTAGGGACTCAAACGGACATTTTTTATATTTCTAGTAGATTTAATTTTAATATAACTATTTATAGATACATCTGTTTTAAATGCCATCTATGGTGTTATTTTTTTCTTTTCATGTACTTTTTGTCCTAAAGTTTTAGGACTTTTTTATTTTTGGCAGCTTTTTATGTTTCTATTTTTGGCAACTTTGAGTCTGCTTATATTGTATATCCTAGGGCAAACAGACAATCAGTTATCATTCAGAAATACAAATGTTTGAGCCATCTTTACTGTCTAATCCTAAATTTCGAAGTCTTCCATAGAATTTTTTTTATTTTTTATGCCAATTATCTAGGTACTCTTAGAATCAACATATAGTTGAAGAGCACAATCCGGCAATCATGCGTGATTCAACAGATTGTGTTGAAACCCTAATTCACCCGTTACGTCTACACAATTTCCTAGTGATATAGTGATGACATGGAGAACTTTAACTTCTTGAGTTAGGAAATTGAGATTGAGCTTTCAAAATTGAAGTAAAGTTATCAATATTATTGCATCGTTGTATTCAACAACTCACATCATATCATATCATAAGCTGATGAAGCAATTTCAAAATACTTCACTTATTATAGATTTTCCTCCTTTAGTCATTGTCTGTTATAACTATTTTATCTTTAAGAAAGCTAAAGTGCTTTAGGAAGAGCATGTCACCTTCACTCCAACGACATTCGCTGTTTAGTTGTTATTTTGATGATTAATTAATGCTCTTCAAGCTAAACATGTTATATTATGACAAGTTTAAGCACTAGTAGATACTATTTATAGCTTTCATTAAGCAAGTGCCACTACGTAGCAATAATAGTTTTCATCTCATGGTGTTGAAACATAAAGACAATAATACTAGAGTATTGCTTGGGCTTAATGGCACTTGTTGGCGATATATTAGTTATGTTTAAGCATCAAATTTCATTACTAATAAAGTCCTTTGTAATGATAACTATGCGCATCCGTGAGTAGAGCTCGACCTAATCACATTAGTGCAAAGTAACATGATAGTGGAGGCGCTTAAATTTAGTGATCTAAGAGGCCTCATGTAAAACTTTCATGAATATGGGACTTGATTATTTGTTCATATCAATGGATATCAAAATCCCACTTAGGTCATTAGTAGTATGCGCTTGCACTTAGGAAGCAATGCTTTCACTTAGCATTGGCAAGTTGTGAATTGATGATAATTATTATGACTTTGATGTCGCACATCGGAGCAATACTCTCACTTGCTAACAACAACATTATTAACACTTAAAGTAATTGGTCGATCTTGCTTTAAGTAGTGATAGTGCCATGTGCTTTATAGGCTTGTCACCTTAGTAATTGAATTGAGTTGGTTAATAAGGTATTTCCCAATACTCAACCGTTCATCACATGTTTTAAAAGCATTACTCTTTGCCATGTTAGGTGTGGCATTGCATTATCATGCACCTAGTAGACAATGCTTCTACCTATATCATCGTGCATCTAAGAGACTATGCTTTCACTAAGTAATAGCAATGTATAAGATATTGTGATTATGATTGACATGACCTCATGTAGGCCTCTCACTAAGTAACAGCAATGTATGAGATATTTTGATAATAATTGACATGACCTCATGTAGGTCATTAAGCGTAATAGCATCATAAGGCTATTTTAACTCATATGATATAACGTGGTCTTTTCTGAAGCAATCATGAATATGAGGCTTACTTAGAATCAATGATCTAAGGGACCTCTTACAGCATTTAACACATTAAAGAAAGGCTCTTACTTACAATGGTAGTATTTAAACGATCCCTTTTCAAAAAGTACTCAATGTTGCTTAAATAGTGATAAACACATTTGTTGCTTGAGATCAAAATATTTGGTTTCATTAGTCAAGAGGGTATTTCCCACTAATTAACTTCCCAGTCTGAGTTACTAGGGAGCTTGTCTTTGTCAATTGCAATGGCTTGTAACTCGTCCGGAAGTTAATTCTCTTACTAGTATACGATACACAAGCCTAACATGCCATCGTGTACTTGGCAGTCAATACTCTTACTAGTTAACAACAACTTTTGCATTACCTTTTATAGACTTTGTTTTATGAAGTCCTAAATCTTATATGGACTCCAAGATAATCATCATGGATGATGCAATTTGGGGTTCAAATGTGGATTAACTATATGTTGGAAGGTGAAGATCATGATGGTGGTCCACTAAAGGCTATTACACAATAAGAATTGCATAAGAGCGCTTGTGAAGTATTCATCACAGTAGTATGCTAAGGTATCTTGCATAGAGAACACTACATGAGAACATCGTTTAGGAGGCATGGTTCAAGTTCATCATAATTTGATAAGGGATTTCCCTTTTAATATCATTCTTCGCTTAATTGTTAACATGTCACAACGTAAGAAGGTAACAATTTGGTACAATGGTGGTATAAAGAAAAAGGATCGCTTCATACAATCATGCCCCCATGTACTCATACTGCTAAGAGAATAGGCAATTACATAATATAAAATGAGTGACTGAACTTGAATCATCCAGTATAATAGGAGA
This sequence comes from Combretum micranthum, assembly GCA_024138025.1. NCBI lineage: Eukaryota > Viridiplantae > Streptophyta > Magnoliopsida > Myrtales > Combretaceae > Combretum > Combretum micranthum. The sequence continues at coordinate 29,443 of JAMXBD010000913.1, read as the reverse complement.
GCCATATCATTATATGACGAACTTACATTCCTTTCGTCTTTAAGAAAGTGAGAATAATTCTAAGGAACTTGTTGTTACGACTTCAATGTGAGACATTACTCATCGTTTTAGCTAGGAAATAGATTCATTGCAAGCTTTATTTAATAATTGTGTCATTAATTAAGCTTAAAGCATGATGATAACGCATAAGCTAAGTTGTCAAGTTAGTGCCTAGACTTAAGGCGTAAAAGTTGAGTTGCTAAAGTATTGCCTTAACTCAAAGCATGGAAGCCATCATGCTAGGACTTAGCATGGGCTTAAGGCACAAAATCCAATAGGGTAAATTACACCGGAATGTTACAACCTTTGAGGATAAGCTCATTTTAAATTACAACATTTTAAAAAGTTCAAAAGAGGTCATAATGTTTGGAAAAATGTCTTATGAGATTTAATCAAGTATTTTTCCTATTGATACATGTCATAGGGCCTTAAAAAAAGGGGTTTCTTATGTTTTAATTAAATATTTCTACTATTAACACGTGTCAATGGTGACTTCAATTGATTACTTCTTCAAATGTTGTGATCTAAAATGAATTTACTCACTAAACATTGTAACCTCTTTTGAACTTTCGAAACATTAATACCTTAAATGAATTTACTCTCAAACGTTGTGACCTTCTAGTGTAATTTACCCAAATCCAATATGGTGCCAAGGTATTACTTAGGTATAAGGGTTAGAAGACAAGATGTCAAGATGTTGCCTAAGCGTAAGGTATGAAGGCTAAGATGCCAACGCTTAAGGCATAGAAGACAATATGCCAGGGCAATGCCTAGGCTTAACGTGTGGAGCCATGATTCTAGGGAATTGTTTTGGGCTTAAGGTGATCTTGTCCAAGATGGTTGAGAGGGAACACATGATGATAACCACCAAGCTAGATTCTCACATTCTCATCTTCAAATGTTGGTTGTTACTCGACTGCAACATGTGGTGGCAATGTTTACTCATTTACTCCCTTGAAGCATCTTTGCCTCAATGGTTGGAGAGTTGGCTATGATGGAGAGATGTTAACGAGATTAAAAGGGGGGGGGGGGCCTTACTGCGAGTAAAAAAAACCCAGTAGGATTGCACCTTGGTATACAACAACATTAATAGCCAACCCTAGTACGAGGTGAGCGAACGTAGCAAAGAATTGGCTCAAGACCCTAATGTTCTCCTATATTGTTCGTGTCATTTGTGCATTGTTCTATTGCATGACACACATTATTTATGCATTGTTAAGGGTGGCATCTTGCATGTTAGTAGCAAGGTTGGCATTAAGACTAGGATTGGTATTCTAAGTGCTAGGTTGGTGCTATTACCATCTTAATTTGAAAGTAGGAGAAGTAGGATGAATGTTTATGTTTGGGTATTTTTATTGAAGTGGAAATAAGATGAATCTAGTGGAGAAATGGAAGAAAGTATAAATCCAATATCCTTCTCCCCAAAATTAGGATGAAAGCAATAAAAATGGAAAGAAAGCTCCAAAAATTACTAAAATACCCTAAAAATAGAAGGAAATAAAACCGTCATTGAATAGTTTAGTCATTTTATTATTTTCATTCTTTTCATTTCCTTGCATTTCCACATTTTATCTATTATAATTAGAAAAAGAAGTCAAAGCATGTATGGTAACAATACATCTTAAATATATTAAAGAGTAAAATAGGAATATTATATGTCCAAAAAATTATGTAGCTCTCTCTTTCTCTCTCTTTTCTACCCACATCACAATTCCTAAAAATTAGCTGATATGCAATGTCATTTGTTAGCTACCAACCCCCCTCCCTCCCCTCCCTTGGACGAATGTTCATCAGTTTTTTCTTTCTTTCTTTTTCATTATAGCATTACTTTTTCTTTCAAATATGCTAATCTACCATACTATTGTACTTTAAGAGAGATATAGAGTTTGTTGAACTTCATTTATAGTCAACTGTACATACACAAACATAAACCTATAAAAATGGAGTAAACATATAGAAACATTTCATTTCTTCCTATGAGTTTTGTTTTTTTATTTTATTTTTATATGTTTATACTCAAACATAATCCTATAAAAATGCAGTAAACATATAGAAACATTTCATTTCTTCCTATGAGTTATGGTCTTTTTTTATGTGTTTTGTAATAAATTATGGAGATTGTGTATAATAAAGTAAAATATGTTAATAAATTTATTATATTTTTACTATTTTAATTTTTAAATTGTGTTTTTAGCATACGTATCGCAGATGCATCATCTACAAGTATCCAAATAAGTATAAAAGTTTCTTCTCATTTCATTTTCTTTACTATCTTTTCCTTTCACTAACTTTCCACAGCTTTTACCCCTTAAAAATTACCAAACACAATGTTAATAAGAATCCTAATCAGAAAAAATTCTGTGGATAAACCATACACACTAGGCCGTGCCCTATTTCGCAATTATATGTTTCAAAGATTTGGATATGGCATCCTGTCCAATTATCTTAAGAACCCACTCAACTGAACAAGGGATACAATATTTATCGCTCATTCACTTTGTTGAATGAATAAAACTGCAATGAAATTCCTATTATAAAGGAATGGAATAGAGCTATAATAGGATTTTTCTTTATTAATTTTTTATTTAAATGGTGGCATTTTGAAAAAAAAAAAAGACAATTTCAGTATTGAATTGGTATGCATAAGTTTGAATAAAGAATGTCTATTCAATATTTTGTGTAATAGGGATTCATTGTGGAATAACTATTTAATGAATTAAACATCATAAAATCTATATGTAAGGAATAAAACTGTAATGGAATTACAAACATAGTAAAATAAACAAGCAGTTTAGGTTTTACAGATTCCATTACATGCCCTTAAATAGAATATGGTTTAGTAGTCATCATTACTTTACGTACTACTCCATCGTATAAGTTGGTATAGAATCATTTATTTATATAGAGAAAAAAAAAAGCAAAAAGAAACACACACGCCTATATCCATGAAGGCTTGCTTAATGGAAAGTATGATGCCAATGGGATGCATGTACTATGACTAGGGATGCAACCGGGATGGGTTTGGGATGGGTCACATAAGACCTGAACCCGACCTACTTTCCAATAAGGTCTCACAAACCCAACCTGCAACCCTATAGGGTTTTTCTATTCAATACCCAAACCCGTTCCTACAGGGTTTTGACCTTAACCCGTCTTGCCTTACAACCCGCTTCATTTCTTTCTTCTTCTTTTTTCCCTTTCAACTCTTAGTTAAATTCAATTGCATCTTCCAACAAAATATTGGGTGGTAAGCCGATAGCTAGGCTTCAATATGGTCTAAACCGAGTTATAATAATTACATCACACTCGCCAATTCACAGGCTCATTGAACTAGCTATTTTTTTTTGTTAAAATAACAAAAAATAATAATATTGTAAAAATATTTTTTTAAGAGATAAAATTAAAAATTAGAAAGAAAAAAAAAAGACAAGATAAAGTTAAAATTATTAACAACCATTCTTAAAGACAAAAATTAGCATGTTTTGTTTTTTTAAATTTTAAAATCAATTTTTTAAATTATTTATAATATGACGAATTTGAATTACCCATCGAGTTTTTTTAATAACCCAAACCCGACCCAAAACCTTATAGGGTCAGCATGTAATTTCCCAAACCCGCCCCATGACCCTATAGGGTTTTTAACAGTTCAGACGGGCCGGGTATCCTATAATGACCCGCCCTAGTTGCATCCCTAATTATGACAGGCAATGTGGACAAGTTAAGGAACAGTGGACATTAGGCTAACGTCTAAGTAGAATTCTGAAATTAAATTTCCTGAATTGAAACATCATGCAGGCTGCTTGTTAGGCTGATGATTCATGTTTAAAATCAAATAGAAATCATGAATCATTGTTTATGACTATGTTTGGTTCGTTAGCATATATCAATAATACATTATTATTTTCAATATAGATTATTTGTTAAATAAGACAAATAAAAAATAGATATTTTCACATATAAACGGATCAAACAAATTAAATACAGATAACATACAAATACATATCAAATAAGAATGCAAATAAAATTCAGACAATCCAGACTGAACTTATGTGGCGAATCCATGTACCATTCTTTGTTCATATTCGTCTCAGTAAACGTATGCTTAATTATGTCAAGTTCGACCTTTGCCTAACGACAAACACGCACTAAAGCAGCAATGCTGCCATTTTGTCATGTTACAACTGTTGGGAGAAATATTATTGCTACACGGTTCAAGCTTAGCAATATGACAAAATGGCATCATAAAAGTCTTATCCAAAATTTACCCAAACCACATCAATCTCAAATTACTTAGGGCGAATTATAATAACATAACGAGTATGTTGGCGTTTTTTGATTTTATACCTTGCATTATATTTCTATCAAACGAAAGAATGTTCCAGAAATTTTTTAACTTCTATTACCCGTAGTATATCGTCACCATTTATTTTTTTTCACATTAGAATTTTGTTTTGCAATTATTTATTATTATTATTAGTGGGAGAAAAAAAAAACCATTCCGTAACCAAACAAATTCAAACCGAAAATATGGATTTTTTTTAACAATTTGTTAAAAAAATTCTCACTTCAAACCAATCAATAAAACCAAATCAAATCGATCTAGAAAAAAATTGTAATATTATACTTAATTAAGACTTTTTTTTTTTGGTGACCGATTAAAATCATGTGTTTTATAATTTTATTATTAACTTATGAATATTAATTAATTTTAACTTGTTCTTTCCAAAATTATCTTGGTGACGTAATGTTGTTTTTTCTCAATAGTTTTTAACTTTGTGAAATGTAAAATATATTTATTTATTATAACTCTTGTTACCATTCGACATATTTTGGGATCACTTTCATCATTGGACTTTTATTAGGATATGACTTTATTTTGACCAAATTTGTAGATGGACTTAATTGTTTTGTGAAAAATTAATTATCATGGCTTATTATACATTAATTAGTGTCTATATTTATTAGGGAAATAACTAATTATGCTTAATGATTTTATGAAGAACCATAAATTATGAGTATGATTAGAGTAATAAAATATTTTATTGTGATTTTACAATAACTTAATAAAATAATATATACTTTAATATCCATACAAACATAAAAAAAAAAAAAAAAAAAATTTAAATTAGAATTTTACCTAATCTATAATTCAAAACAAACCATTATTTAATGATTAGGTTCATAATGAAACATAACCAAATAGTAAATTATGGTAATTTTGATTTTAATAAAAACCGATGCAAACGAATCCATGCCCACCTTTTTATCATATCTCCTTTATATATCACTGATCCATCGAATGAAAAGTAGCAATGAAGAGAAATTGCACAGTAACTCTCAAAACCTTCCAGCATAGATGCCACCACCAATCTTACATTTGATATTTGAAGTGTGAAAGATTGATGTCCATCTCTTAGTAAATACGACTCATACCTTCATTTGCACATTAAGTTTATATGATTTCAATCTCTTATTATTCTACATGAACAAAGGAGCTATTATTACGTTAAAACAATCGATGCAGGGAACTCCATAAGAAATAAGCATCCAAACATGACAAATGATGGGTGAAAAATGTATAAACCAAATCTAAATTTTGAACTGCCATGACAAAAAGGCGGATTTGGAAACATCCTGTTTCCTATTCTCAATGATGGTGACCACATCTGCTGGCATGTGATGTTTGGACATAGAATTGAGTCCTTGTGAATGGTGGCCTCGAAGCATGCAGTGGGAACAAAACTTAGGAACTCTCTCGTAGATGATTTTTATGCCATTTTTTTACTCAACCCATTCCTAACCAGATCCGATTCGCTAATTGCAAAACCACCTCACATGTTTACTAAGCTTAAAACTGCAACCACTTGCCCTCAAATATCAAACTGGTTTCGAACTTTAAAATACTCGATTCACTAATAGGTATCCTTTGCCCCATCCAAATTTGATGCTGAATAATCCGAGGACGCATCAGATGGGCTAAGTGAATTCCCTAAACCAGAGAAAACTTCAACTTGTAGCATGCTAAGACATACATGCAAAAAAAAAAAAAAAAATGTATATATTACATAATGAAATGAATAAATGGCCAACATTCATGGGGAAAAGTACAAAATGTGCCCTTTTTCTTTGGAGTCAATGATACATTGCACCGAAACGAACTAGCACACAGCAGTTCTAATCTGACGGACACCTTAGTGCAAGAAAAGACGCCAAGCACAACACCTTACTTAGTCTGTGCACTTCATAGCGCAGATTACACCGACCTCAAAAACAGAGATGTTGCCTACACGAGTGGCTTTGCAAGAGCTTCCAATGCTCCCCAGGCAAATCCACAGAAGGACAATGAACTTAGTTCCCACTGCAGATGCTTTTATCAGTAAAGGGTTTTTAGACCTATGGTCAACAATACACAACTTGGCTCTAAAGCTAGGTTCTTGCAGTCAATTCTACACACCAGAAAAGAACATGTCAATGTCAAGACTAGACACTAGATGGCCTAAAATACATACAATAAGAGATCCTTCAATCAATAAAAAAGCACCATAAAGAATGATTACAAGCATATATGCACAGACTCATCTTTTTCATGCTGTCCCTTTGCTCTTCATCAAAAGGATTTAGAACTAACCAAGAAAAGGATCAAATACTGCAACAGTCAAAGCTGCAGATTGTGGAGGCTTCCCTCTCTTATACTAGCGATCACAGAACTTGATGATACATTACAAAACAGAACTGGTGTTGGAGGGTGGGAAGGACAAAAAAGAAAAACCTATACTTCACCTCGAACAAAATGGCTTCTATGCTGTATCAAGGCAAGTAGATTGCACTACTCATTAACAAGCTTTACTAGAAGAGAAGATAAGAAAACTGAAAAAACTAAACCTTCACATGAAATAGCTGAGGGCCTTTTTCCTTCTAGAACCTCCTTCACCATAAAGTTCGTTCCATTGCAAAAGCTCAGTCATATTTACGGACTCAGACGAAACACTTGCACAAACCTATTTTATATGAGAAAAGACAGAGCTTAAAACACTTGAACTTAGAAAACATAACATATGTACCTTCTTTAATATCCTTACCCGTTCGTGTGCATATTTAAAGTCATCCATGTTTAGAGGACGGATATCTGCACTGCCTCTCAAAGCTGGGGGTGGTTTTCCTTCAGCAGAAGCTGCTGCACGTTCCTGTAATTTTAATGAGCAAGTTAATCCTCAAGAACTCCAGCAAGTATGCCACATCCCAAAGCAAATGTTACAGGAAAATATTATTTGCTGATTACAAGATGACTGGAAAACTAGCGCAGAATCTTGCACCATCAAAAGTTCACATATTGAATGAACATTAAAAGTGAGACCTCCATTCAGTGTATATAAGGAAACACACCTTTTTCTCTCTCTCCAGTATTTCTTTGATAGGTCGGTGTGCTGCGGTTACACACAAATTTGCAACAGATTCATATAACAATGAGAGATTCTTTCACCATATTTTGTCAAGGATAATTCAGACAAATTCATGCCACTCATATTACTTTGAGGTCACTTCCTGAGTATCCATCTGTCATACTAGCGATAGCATCAAAGTCAACATCGGCCGCTAAGTCCTCCTTTGCCAATATCACTTTCAGAATTTTTGCTCTGTTTGGAATGTCTGGCAGATTTACCATTAATCTGTAGACATGTAAATTTCAAATAAATGAAACTGCAGAGGACATTTTTAGACAATAAAGAAGAGACAAACAACAATGCAGAGTATAAACCTAGTGTTGCCTATAAACATGCGGATAATAAATCTTGGCTTCCTTCTATAGAATATCCCAAGAGTGTATTCACCTGCGAGGCAAACGCCGAATAACAGCCTCATCCAAGTCAAAAGGCCTATTTGTAGCAGCAAGTACCAGAACACGTTCTGTATCCTTGGTTCGTAGGCCATCCCAATTCACCATAAATTCATTCTTCATCTTACGCATTGCCTCATGCTCTCCTGGATTTTCCCTCCGTCCCAACATGCTGTCAACCTAATAGCAAAAAAGCTTCGATAAAATGTTAGTTGAGATAAATAAATGCAAATATTTCCACTATAGTAGGATTCAATGTGTACCCACTTCATCCACAAAAACAACACTTGGAGCAATTTTACTGGCAAGTGAGAAAACAGCTTTAACATATTTCTCTCCCTCGCCAAACCACTGCAAAGGCAGAAAAAAGAAAATGCAAAGTCAGTTGTAACAGCACATGGGAATCAAACAGGATACTTCTGATTCAATTCCAAAACTGAGGAACCAAGCACTAGAAATTTTTTTTTTTTTTTTTTTTTTTGGGGGTGTAATTACTTGAAACTAGAATTGGCAAACCAAAGTATAGTTTCAATCACATGTCATGATTTTGCAAAAAGATTTCTTTTGTATTATCCATTACTTAAACTGAAAGGTGTGGTGAACTAAACAGCATGATCACTAAAGCACAAGTTGAATCCAGGTAAAAGCAAAATCCATGCACAAATAAAATGAGTTGAAGGAATTAACCTTAGATGTTATGCTAGACATTGAAATGTTAATAAAATTTGCACCAGCTTCCGTAGCCACTGCCTTTGCAAGCATGGTCTTGCCTGTGCCTGGGGGACCAAGAGAAGTATACCCTTGCAAGGCTGCAGGGGCACAAACCTAGGTGAGAAATGCTTCCAAACATGAAATGAACAGAAAAGCAGATATTTATACAAGTTTTTAAACAATCACATGACAAAACTGTCACAAATTTCATAAAAAGTTTCTCCAATCTCTTTTTCCAAAATATAAGGATGGTCTCAAACAGTGACTCCACGCTTCCAAGCTAGAAAGAATAATGTCACAAAGGTAAGGCTTCAGCTAAGGGAAAAATTGAGAAATTAAATCGAAGACACACAATGTAAACCAGAAATATGGCTAGTCATACATTAATATCTGCAATCTAATTCCAAGAAGAATGAAAAACCATTCATTTCTAGGTACACAGCCTAAAGCCTTACTGAGTTTAGACACATCCAACTAAATACAAGTTTAAGCTTCTTGATAAATAGGTTTTGATAATGATAACACTATAAATTGGCCAAAGGACCTTCCAATCAGATGCTATACCAAATTTACATCCACAACCAACATATTTATTATTTATAGGTATGGGTTCTTTTATTTATTTATTTTTTATTCTTTATTTATATATTTTGGTTGTGTATGTAGCCTTAACAATGGGTTCATAACAAGATGTGCACAATTTTATTGTGATATAGCATTATTTCAAGGACACCAAAGCAAGAACTTTCAACTTTGCATGAGACATTAACAACTGCTTACAGCAATATTACCATATTAGCTAAACACGGAGTTAGGAGTGCAAAGAGTCGAAGACCAACCACTTTTATGTCTGTCAACATTTATTCATTTTCCTTGTATTTCAATTTTATTATTCATTATTTTATTTTATTTCATTTATTTATTTATTATTATATATATTTTTCAAGGACAAGAGGTAATAACAAGGTCAGTCAAGGATCCTGATAGAAAGTCCCAACATTTGATCACTTGCTTGAGTGAAGTAAGACCAGGGGGTAAAGAATCAAGAGCAAGAAAGACCACACAAAGTCACAAAGTTTACATGAAATTTCCCAAGCCTAAATCCCCATTGTTTTTACCCCGACATAGATGCAATAAAACATGATAGCCTTCCAACTGTATTTCATTAGCTCTCTCCTCATAAAAAACTTCAAAATGCTCTTAGAATATATACATATTTTTTTAATCTATACTGATTTATTTTCCTCGTAGGTAACTTTGCCACTTAAGGACAATATAAAATGTAAATAAGAGCAGATGTACTAATTCATTGACAATCAATAAACAACACCACCTGTAATGACAAGTTTTTGATTTAGAAAGCACCATAATCATGTAGTGACAATAGTATTGGGCCCGTATTATTAATTTTCTGGTTCATTTTGGGATAACATATAGAAATACCCATGCAAAGGAATAGCATGGATGGTAGAGGTATCAATATTTCCTAACCCAACGTGTGCAGCTTATTTGGTATAAGTTATTGCAGTGTAGGAGCAGTTGTGCAACTTGTCGTAGGTCTCACAACACCACACACCCACCCAACAACAAACCCAACCCCCCCCCCAAAACAATCCCCTTTTCCCGGGGTAATGGGGGTGGTGTCATACAGATTGTGTAAAGGAGTGACAAAAGAAAGAGGTATAAAAAAAAAAAAAAAAAACTGTAGAGGAAGGATAGAAAATTAGAAGACCAAGCCTTTCAATTGAATTCACCAAAAATACCAAAAAGGGTGACCTAATCAATAACCTGGAAAGTATGCAGCAATCCATCATCTAGCAAAATACTAAACATGAACCCTAAAAGAAAAAGAACTAAGAACTAACCGTCCATCATTTCTTTATTTCCACACATAATACACAAAAAAAACACAATAAAGCATGCCTTAGCCAGGTTATTCCTCCCAGTCACCCATGCAATTTGTCATGAGAGTATATGGGACTTCAGCACCAGTCCAACCCCATGCAATTATATAAACAAACAAAGAGAACACTATAAAGTAAGGCAACAAACAATAGATAACCAATTAATTTGCAGTCGAATGTAACAGCACTTAAAAAAGCATGCCAAACCTTGGTCAATTGCCCTTTGCAAAAAAGTTCAGGCCGCTGTAAAGGTAGCATGACGAGTTCCTTAAGCGTGTCCTTGACATTTTCAAGTGCTCCAATGTCATCAAATGTGACACCGATGTCACTGGGAGGAATAACATCAGCAAGAAGTCTCTTCTCAAACTCATTGTCTGTCACAACATCCTGAAAGTCCAGATACAAGAAACAAATGGTTTTAAAAGGCAATTATAGTAAAAATGTCATCATCATTTAACAAATAAAGCACTTAGATGTAAAAGAGCTCCATAAACCACTAAAATAATCACAACCTTAAGTGACTTTTTTAAGCTCTTAGATTCATTTTGGATTGCCTGAAGGATTCCTATCCCATACTGAATACTGCATTAAAATGTGCTGGCATGAGTAAGTTATGACATAATTAATGCAAAAGCCAGACGGCAAAAAGAAAAAAGATGGTAATCTTAATTTAATAACCTCTCACTCGACAGAACAAGCCTGGAGTCAATATTAGCCTCGGGATTTTGCATTAAGTAATGGCTCAATGCCCACCCGACAACTTTTTCTGCACCTGTATACACAAATCATAGGCATTCAATCAACAACTATAACTGAATAGTGAATATAGATAGAGTTTTTTACCCAAAAAACAATGTTGATAGAGCAATTTATCCGGAAGAAATTACATACTTTCATTTGTGAGAGTCTGGTCTTTGACACATATGGACTCAAGTCCTTCACAATCCATGCCACATCGACCTAAAACCTGAACATAGGGATGACAAGTTAATTAATGCAAAGCGGATTAATGTGGCATCTGAATGATCCAGCAAATTAGATGAACTGTAACATATAGCATCTACATAAGTAGCATACATTAAGGAAAAAGTAAAAACCATACATATGTAGGCTTTCATATCTCATAAAGTCAAAAAATTCGTCAACTGGATGACCCAACCTAGTGGGATTAAGGCTTGACTGGTGTTGCTATAACACTTGATGAAGAGAACTATGAAGCACAAAAGAAAAAGGGATAGCAATGCAGTCATATTGTGGTGAAAATAATCACTTACAGTTCGTAAAAGATTAAGATTTCCTTTAATTTTAAGCGTTTCAGAATCTCGATCAAGTTGGTCCTTCCAAGATGCAAGAAGTGCTTCATCCTGGGATCAATCAATGCAAAAAATGACGTTGACCATGAATCTCATCAAGCATTCCAATTCCAAGATGCAGACAAATTACCTGTGGCATGTGAATGGTTACTTTGTTTGGGAAAAGCTTACTCAAGAGTTTGGTCACCTTTGGTGTTTCCTTTCCCCTTTCATGAAGCCTTCCAAAACTATCCTGAAATGTTAAACAAGAAAGCATCATACTTCAACTTTTGGCAAAATCATCTACTTCACAGAATAGCAAATACTCACATCAGAAACTATGTAAATCCATACCAGAAATATGAACTATTCATAGTTTACCCCCAAAATATGTGTGAAGAGAGAGAGAGAGAGATGAGAAGAAAAGAAAACAAAAAAAGCTACTAATGACATATGAAAGAAACTTCTATTATATTGAAAAACAATCTTGCTTCGTCAATATTTTTATTTATTAGTGGGGAGGGGTTGAATAATAGAGCAGTGAAAAATGTCATCACAACCCAAAGAAAGCCAAAGGCGATCAAGCTCCAACAGATAAATATTCATGCAAAGAGTCAGCTTGCATCAAAAAGAAATGCTATTTTGTGCAGTTGCACTGCATTAATCATCATGCTTGACCCTTTTATCTAAGACAAGTAACTACCTCAAGCAATACAATACCCCAGAAAATGTACAACTGGGATCTGAACAATAGATGCAAAATCAGGATAATCCTATGACAAATGATCACACATAAATTCAAAAAAAAAAAAAAATGAAAAGAAAGAAAAGAGAGAGAGAAGTGTAGAGGAGAAAGAGTAGTACAATAGATGCCACAACCCCTTACTTAACATAATAAAAATAAAGAAATAATTAATTAATTAAAAACAAAAAAAAAAACATCTGACATTTCCATATAAAATTATAAGCAACACAAAAACAATAAACATCTTAGGCCCCGTTTATTTCAAGTTTGGCAGCTTATCAGCACAAAAGGGATTCTCCTCAGAAAATTTCCATGAAAATAACACGTTTTCAAGTTTAAATTTTTTTTTTTAATTAAAATATGTCAAAAAAAAAAAAAGAATTCCACTCACCAATAATATGTAACGTTTGACATGTAAATTATTATCATCATATTACTATAAATATATTATGTCAAACGCTTTATTTGGAAGTTAAAGCATAAAATATAAATTCTTTTGGAATATTTATGCCCAAACTCTGAGCTGATATGTGTGATTTTTTAAAAGGTCTTTCGTTGTCTTGTCCACTCAATTATTTTCATGAAAAAAATATCAAAATAAATTCACAGATAACTATGATTAAAATCCAAATAAAATATTATTTCCCTAGAGATGGTAGACATGCGGAGACTAATTTAGGAAACAACTTCTCTGTTTCAGAAAGAGTAGGTCATTTTCTTAAAAAGACAAAGATTATATTCGACGTGGTTAAAAAAAAAAAAAATTCTACAAGGAAAAATTTGTTTACTTAAAAGACCTTTTTCAATATAACAAACAAGGGAAAATTGAGAAATTGTTTCCTAGACAGATATTTGTCCAAAAACAAAGCAGGCCTCAGAAAGAGCTTCTAAGCTGGTTCTCTTTTTTTGCAAGGGTCATACAAACAATAGCAATGACAAGAAGGTAGCAATGACAAAGTGAGAGTTGCAAGCCAAATACACAGGCAAATGATACACAATCATATAAGAGGAGGAAGATAAGCAAACATCTATGTGGAGATGTTTGTATGTAAAGACACTCATACACTAATGATAATCAATGCAGCTTAAATGAGCCATACACCTATGAGGCCTAAACTGTTAGGCATGATAAAAGAACCCACCAAATCTATCATGCCACAGTAACATACTTCTCGTGCTGTAAAATTTTGCATAATTCTTACCACGACTGAAAAACTAAAAGGATCCAAGAAAACATATCAAAAGATCAAACACTACATGCAATTAAAACACACAAAGTACTTGAAAAGTGGATAATTACCGGAAATGCCAAATCGAGAAGTGCAGTCTGATTGCTGCCAAACTTTGTGAAAAGAAGCCCACCAGGATGCGACTGGAATGATACAGTAAAAGGTTAAAATATCATAAAATTATCAAAGACAACACTGTCAGGAAAAATCTTTTTAAATATATATACACATACATATATATAAAAGGCTTATACCCTTGATCACACTTGTTGGGAGGAAAAATAATAATGAAAATGTACGTTATCTTGCACTTACTTCCCTTTGGGCCAAGTCTTTCAGGTCATCTCATGATCCACCTTTGTGCCATAATTTTCATTTTCAAATTCAACAAGCAAAAGCAAAATCATCGTCTCGATATAATTAGCCAACATTATCGGTGAAAATCCAAGGAAGCGAAGCTCATAATAAGAGAACTTTTCACCCTTTTACCAAAGCCAGTAAGCATGTCCAATGATTGTTGTTTAAAAGCATGGGATGATGAAAGGTCTCAAGCAAGCAAACAAGTCTTCATACTGGAGATCAGGTTATCCTATATCATTTTTGGACACATAGGTGAAAGAGATTTGAATAATGCAAAGTCCCAAATGATATTTTTTAGGTTTACAACACTAACTGGGCCATCTGCAGATATTTATCTGCCGATATTTCCCACCAACAGTGTCAAGTTACATGCCATTCACTGGCATGCCTTCTACTACAATTAAAGATGTTGACATGTTCCTCTGAATACATCATATGTATAAAAACATAGATTATTATGTAGATAAGACACCTCACCTTTTCTTTACGGCTGTCGTTATGGGTGTGAGACCCAATAACTACTACATTATCAGGAAGCTTCTCAATTCTACTTTTGAATGTTGGAAATGCTTCTGAATTTCCCGCAACAGATTTCTCAGCATCTTTCACGAACAAAATGAAAGGAGAGTTTCTGCTCTCATTATGTACAGCCTGTTTTGAATTAATAAGGACAAAAGAAGCATCATGCCAAAGTAAAGAAACTTACATTTTTTGAAAAAAACAAATAAAGAAATTATTTAACTGCCCTAGTAAAATAACAAAGTTGAATACAAAAGAGAAAAGGTCTGGAAAACAAGAAAACCACCTCAAATAATGTGTTAATTAGTAATTTGTCCAACTCTTCACTGCAAGAGCTCTCCAAACGAAGATCCGTAGCTGGATGAACAAAGTGGGAGAAAAGGGTAACATCTAAGAGGCTAAAAAAAAAAAAAAAAAACACTATATTCTCCTGCACAAAACAAATGAAGGAACAGGTCATACCATTGCAGAAAAACCCATGCCCTACTTCACAAAAACCCCCAAGGTCAACACCTTCAGAAAAAGATTTATCAAACCTCACACCAATTTTCGATACAGGATTATCCTCAAAAACCAATACAACTTTTCCATACTTTCCAGGAAGAGCCCTGCAAATCAATCATTCACATATCAGCAAACTACAATGGTAGGGAAAAATATATACAGAGATGTTAAAAATAAAAGATCTGCTATATTCGTACAGCAGCTATATATGATAAACACAGATGATAATAAATTTGGCATGAATCAAACATCTAAACTGTCTTTCATGTACATGAAACAATCAAGGAAATTGCTGTCATTAACAAGTGATCATAGATTGTGCCTCCACAATCCGCCCAATTAATAGTGGTTTTTTGTCAAATAAATTTCTTTCTTTCCAAAGTTAACATAGAGGCTTAGGTGACCAAATACATCTGATCACACAAACCACCATATCTGAAAAATGCACTGGGTTAATTTAAGCTGTGTGGGTAGCTCAGGACACATCCTTGGGAACCCTGATAAATCTTTTGATGAAATAATTGAATGAGAGTTTCTTGCAATGTGTAACAGTCCTCAAGTCAGATAGTTGTAGATCTCTACTAAAAAGGAAAACAGAATGTCTTACCTGAAAAAACTATATTTTCTAAAGTACATACAAAAACTACCACTGTAACTTATTCGCTGAATTGAGATCTAATGGATGTAAATCAACTCACCATGAAATATCAATTGAAATACGTTAATACTTATTCTTGGATTCATTAACATATGACCAAATACCATATTTACAGTACACAAATTATTATCAACTGCCCTCTAATCATTGGGCTTGATCCTCTCCATATACCCAATTCATACATTTCTTTCTGCATAAAATTAGCATTTCACACAAATGCCGAAATAGACTGACTATGTGAAGCTACAAAATCAAGTCAAGTCATCCACTCCATGGAGCAGAGATCAAATCAAGTCAACTACTCCATGAAGTTTATTCTATAAATCATCATAAAATGGATTCCTTCCTCAAGTTAGAACAGTGCAAAGGCAAGCGCCTTGTTGCTTAAAACAAGGAAGCAAGGTGCACTCTAGATGAGGTAATTTAGAAAAGGAGCAGCCCTTTTCGTCCATGCTGCAAAAGCGAGTGTCCCAACAAAACATCTGCAAATTTGTGTCTCTTTTGAGTATTTTATGTAATAATAAAAATAGCACACAATAAGATGAGTGTGCTGATGAATTTCAATAACAAGTTCCTACTTCATCATCCCACCGTCAGCCATTCCTCAGAAGCTGATGTGTAGAACCCATGCAATAATTCCAATTCAAGCTTCCATGAGACCTACGCTCATTTTAAGCTACTACTTGCAATTCAGTGTGTTATAAATTGTTGCTAATTTATTAGTGGTTTAAATCTGTTCGCTTTTATTCTATTCCTGAAATTATAATGTCTGTCTATCTTTAAAGTTCCAATATTTACATTATCCTTTTTATTTGTTAAATTGGAAAGCCAAATAAAAGCATATCTGCACTAATCATCATATTTGAAACTATTAGTTATTTACTATTAATAAAATTTAGTTTATATTCTTTGATCATAAAAAAATATTTTCAGCTAAAAAAAATATATCTCAAATATTTTTAGATTGCATATTATATGTAATAATAAAATCAAAGACATTAAAAGGAAGATGATATAGAAATATTAAGTGGTTGTAATTAAATTAAGGTATATTCCAATAACTTTATGGATTGTGCCTTAATTTATTTGGCATGCCTTTGCCTTAGGCTATTTTCAAGGCCATTCACCTTGAGTACGGCTTTTGCCTTTAACTACACTAGGTAAGAATTAGGATTTCAATCCGAAAGTTACAATACATAAGAAGAATACCCGAATTCTACGCAAAATCCTAAATTTCCCAAATTATAAAAACAATCATATCAATGTATAAACTACTTTGGCACATGCAACCATAGTCACAAAACCATTTATGGCTCGTTCACTTTGCAGTACGAAATAAAAAGGAATGAAATTTCAATTCAAAAGAAATGTAATAGGGTTGTAATAGCTATTGCAATATTCACTTGATATAAAATGTAAAACAAGCAATTATTGGAGTAAAATATAAAATATCTATAATACCTTATATTTATTACATTATTACAAATAGAAGATAATTATATGGGTGATATTTTCAAAAAAGGTATTTATGAAAAAGTTGAAAAATAAACCATTGAATAGCAATTCATGGGATTAGGAACATGATGTTATTCATCATTTTACGTAATAGCAATTCATTATGAATTAGCATACCCTTCAAGTAAACATCGTAATAGTAGTTTTACATTAAACAAATAGGAAATATTAACTATTCATATTAAGCAAATGGTTGATAGTATTTTTATCTTATTAAGGATGAAAATATAAGCTGTTCACCATCTAGGTACCTTGACAGAGATGGGGATGGATACAAGGAACTAGAAGCTGACCCAGTAAACCTTACTCTGTCACCTACATAATCCAAATCAACAATCCCCTCAATTTCATTGATGTTTAACTTCTATGTTGTAAGAAAATCATCATGAACTGCAATGAACAGATAAAAAGAAGGGTACCAATTTTGAACATATAGTTCTTTGAAACTGAAGAGGAAGAGGTTAGATTCTCAGTTTCTATCTTTGGCTGTGATTCTGGAACAAAAGGGTTTGGTGTATTTGATGAGCTTGGAGCATCTCCTTCACCTATTTGACCAGAAACTATCTTTACGGCCTTTACCAACTCTGTTGGAGAGGGGTTTTGTGTAGTGCAGGTGCAGGATTTGTCAGAACTAAATCCTTCCTTCAGTAGATCAGCTTCCTTTGAAGATATACCCTGTTATAAGCCCAGACATTGATTACTCACCCAAAAGTTTACAGTCTTAACTTATTTAAAACACAGGAAACAATTAAATTTAGCAACTTTAGTAAAGTATCCGAAGTAACTGATTTCCATACCAAAAGCTCAGGTAGTATTTTTGACATTATCACAAAACCCACCACCAATACTCTTTTTAAAAGATAACAATCAATTTCATTACAACACTAAAGAATGATCATCAACTTGAGAGGGGTAAGGAAGAATGAAAACATCATATTAAACTAGTCAAGCAAGTCATATTGTACTTACGCCCAAGAATGAATGGGTATCAAATATGAGTAATCTGGCACCAAAGTAATTAGCAAGAGCCTTCGCCAACATCTCTTGATATATCTCAGAGCCTCAAAAAAAAAAATAATAAATATATATTAATTGATTTAAAAAAAAAAAATAGATATTAAATTTTAAGAAGGACATGGTAAAAAAGACACACCAGCAGGACCAGAGAGCAAAATCCTTGGATTTACAGTCGTAAGGTCCGACGTATATTTGGCATGTTCTCTATGCTTCAGGTGGATGAATGAAGCAGCAATCAACACTTTTTTGTGTTCTCACTGCCAATATGCACAAGAGTAAACAGGATGTTATTCAATCAACTACACAATTTTAATCAACATTCACTTCCTAACTACAAAATAGAACGAAGAATGAACAAAATAATTTACTTAGAGGAGAGGCATGACAGCTGTAATGCATTAAGCATGCAAAAAATATGGCAAACAAAAGATTGCACAAACATTACTCAAGCAACTAGACAAGTATTTTCAAGGTTCCTCCCTCAATGTAGAGCCTTCAATGGAGGTGGAGAATAGATATAGATGGTCACTAATAAAGGGTTGCAGGCCAAAAGAATCAAAAAAGGTTGCCACTGAGATATAAAAATAAAACCATGAGACAATAAGGAGCAGACCAGATGTACAAAGTGCACCACGACTAATGTATGGTAAAGAGAGAGGAAACATATGCATGCAGCCCTTTCTTCAGCCAGAGCATATGCATACAACCTTGCCCTCATATATTACAATAAGGCTATTCCATTCCTCAAAGGGTCGAGCCCGCAACATACAAGTCATCAGCAAAGCAACTTTACCATTAAGCCATAGGCATACCCTCCAACCAACAATTGAAAAAATTAAGAAATGTTCTTTTCACCATTTAAGCAATACAAACTGTGCGTGGACGAATTTAAAAAAATAAAATAAAATAACAAGTATAAACACCACAAAGATTCACATGAAATAATTACAATATGTGAGTAAAAGAACAAACAGTGACTTGCTTTAAGCACCATGCTGGACTATACAGCAGAGAAAAAGTAATCTTACCCTTGAAGACCTGATCATTGTCACCATAATAATGCAGAGGGAAACAGAAGAGAAAGAGAGAAAACAAGGCTAACAGAGGTTAATACCAAACATGTAACAGCACAGCATCAATTGATCATACTCCACTTTTCGTTTTAATTTGGACTTCATCATTGGAATAAAACAATTCATATCTATGAAACTTTTCCAGAAATCTTAATGCAGCATGATAACTGAGGAAGGTTGATCATCAGCACACTTGATTTTCTATGGGAACAACAATCCTTTTGGCTCTCATATTCTACATCCAATCTAGTAGCCTCCAGGGATCACAATTTTTATAATTGAACCCAAGACTATTAATATCATGCAGCCAGCACACACTATGTCCGGGCAATCACAATAAAATCTGGGGTGCCAATAAGCTCAACTACATAAGAAACTTATATTGCACTTATAAGGTAACTGTCAAGTCCCTAGACTGCTTCTTTTATATTCAACATTAAACCAGTGACCTTGTAGGACCCCATCTACATCAAGCACCACCTATGCAACACTATGCACACCTTCTCAAAAAAATTGGCTAGAACCAAATCCTTTTGTCAAGCAATATTTTAAAAACTTCAATCAGAATCTTTCAAGCATTTCACACACTGTTTACATAGTTGATTCAATTTTTTAAGAGAGTATCCTTTATGGGTCCCATACAAGGGCACAAATAAAAGAATCAAACATTCGTGAATTAAGGGAATTGCCTTTGTATATAAACCTTGCATACCAATTACCAGCAAATGGAAGTGACAAGAGCTACACCACACCTAATTAACAACCAAAAATGGCACTCATAAGCAACTATGCCATACCTCAAGTAATATGGGAAGTTATCAAACGAAACTTCTATGTCTTTGCCATCAAGAATCCCTGCATTAATTTCTTGCTTAAATACAGCAGCACGCAAAGCTGTGCCTGACGTTGATGCTGGTTGTGAATCCCGCGATGATTCGTTTATTTCTTCCAAAACCTGTTTACACATACTTTTGCTATATTTCAGTTTAGAACTAGGGGATCGAGCATACATCCTCAAGGAAGGCCTTAGCAAATCATTCACCCCAGAGATTTTTACATTGCCTGCTTCGGTGCTAGAGTCCGCATTGCAGTCAAGAGGAAGGTTCTTTCCTATTGCTCCACTATCCGCAGCTTTCTCATTGCTTGCATTAGGAGCTGAATTGCCTTCCAAGCCATCAATCTCCACATCAGCAGTGTCATTGACAACAGAATGTGCAGAAACCTCCGGCTCCTTGTACATTTTACTGCCAATCTGGGCTGGAGACTTGAAACGTAAATCTTGCCTAAGGCTGGACAGTGATGCCAATATTGAAGCTCCAGCAACTGCAGGATCACCTGCCCTCCTCTCCAATTGAAAAATTTTTCCCATGCTGTTTGGAATATCTGCACCCTTGACCGTAACATCAGAAAGGTGGAAAATCTGTCCCCTAAAATTAAGGAATTCCCAGAGAGAGAGATAGACAGACAGGTTCAAAAACAAAAAGGTAAATGGCCCTTCATAAATTGTATCTTTTTTGTTTATCTATCTCTTGTATCTGTCCGTTATATATTTTTATCTGCATTTGTATTTTATCCATTTCATAATTATGGTGAAAACTATAGCAAAAAATAGTGATTGGAGAACAACAATTAAAAAGTGAAAGTTCACGTAGTTTTTAGAAAAAGGTTCAAAAAATATAAATTATTTACAGAAAATGAAAGGGTGAGTAAATTTAATTTTACAAGAAAAGGTAATATATATATATAAACACGCACTTATCTTGTTTAGGCAAACTCGCGGTTTGGAAATGGAGCTAAGAAGATCAAAAAGATAAAAATAATATGAACCAGGCCCAAAAAGGAAAAGAAGAGGATACATATGCATGATTCCCCAAAACGCCAAATATTAGCTCATCTCCTGAACGAAGATCACAGCTGGAATTTCTCTTCACTGGTGTGCCATTTACTTGAACTTGAACGCCCTTGCTTGCAGTGCATTCTAGCACAGCTACAACACTACTTTCTCTCTGATCAAGTCCACAGATAATGAGTAATCATACTGCATGCACATTATATGGACTTCATCCCCGCATAAGACAAAAAACTGACAATCCCGAACTCTTTAGTCATCATTCAAAGTCACCCCACCTTTTTTATTTGATAGGACAAAATAATAGTAGCAGCAATAGTAGTAACTGTAGTGGTAGTAGCAACTAAAGTAACAGCAAGTTAAAACTTATTTTGATCCTTCAAAGTTAGGCTGAAAGTTCCTAAATTACGAACAAATCGTGCATCATTTCCAAGCAACATAGCATCCCGACTTCCCATAAACTCCCAAAATAGAAATATTTAAAACTTAGAGCAGAATCCGAATTACCTGTATGCGTTTAATCCTGCAAAGGTGCCCATTAATCGAAAGGTCCTTGAGAATAAGATTGCATGATCTACTAGAACCAATTGAGAAACTCTGGGTACAAATTTGAACATTCGGGTTCTACAAAACACAGCCAAAACACATAAATAAATTTTCACAACCACAATACTGATTAAAATTTTAAAAAAAAAATTCTTCCTTTCAAATGAATATGGAAGCACCTGGACAGATTGTGATAAGAGTCTACACCAAGGTGTAGAAGGTTCGAAAGAGTGACTTTTATTCTGATGAACACACCAGGAAGCACAAGAACTCCTTTTGTTTTCTCCTATAACTGGTGCAGTCCCTTTAGCCACAAAGAAAAAACCTTGAAATGATGACGATAAAAAGAGAATAAAATGAACTTTTTCCAAGTGAATCTAAAACCCAAAAAGAATACCTTCAGCGATTGGGGCAGCGACTGCGGCTGACGGTGCAGGCTCTCGCTTGTCGGCGGGGGCACCATCGTTGCCGGAAGCAGGTGCATCTGCAGTTCCACACTCAACAGGATCAGTCGGCGCCGGCGGCGAAGGAGTAAAAGTTTCCTTAGAATTTTCAGATGGAACACCATTCTCTTCCTGAGAAAAACAAACCAATAGAGAAATCCCAATTAAAATCCACCCATCCAAAAACCCTAACTTTAATCGACTCCACCAGGAAACCCAACAACAAAGAAAAATCCAAAATTTCACGAAAATCTATAAAAAAAATAAAGTTAGAGAGATTTAGGGATTGGAAAAAAAATGAAAACCTTTACCTTGGGTCGTTTAGGAGAAGGAGGTTTGTTGTCTTCCGAGGAAGAAGATCTCTTGCCGTTGTTGTTGTTGCTGCTGCTGCTGGTGTTGTTATTTCCAGATAGAGATCCACTGCGTCTTGTTGACACCATGACTCTCTTTCTGAAGCGTCTCCTTTTCTTTCTTTTTCCTTTTTTTTTTCTTTTCTTTTGCTTCTCTTTGCTCTTGATTTACAGGAGAGAGAAGGAGAGAGAGAGAGAGTGAGAGAGAGAGAGAGAGAAGACACAAGACAGACAGTCCAATAACAAATGTATGTATGTATGTGTATGTGTTAATGTTTTATGTGTGTGTGTGTGTGTGGTTTTAGTTTGCTGCCTTTTATTCTTTTCCTACTTTCCGATTTCGGTTTGTTTCACCTTTTTCCTCAACAGCCAAATTGGCAAACTGTAAATAAAGTGCCACATACAAATGATTCACTTCATAATTGACAAAATAGTAGGTTGTGAGTAAAAGAAAAAAAATTATTTCACAAATCCAAATTTTAAAAAATAATTCTACAACCATCAGATTTGAAATCATAAGTTACATTAAATAAAGCTACTTAAGGTTATTATAGTTAAATCATTATAGTTATAGTTATGATCTCTTACAATAATGATGGAAATTAAAACCATGTGAAATTTTTTAATACCTAAAAAAGTAAATGAGTTTAGCCATTTATTATCAGGTTTTGTTTTTATCATTCAATTATTGTCATTTGAGTTGTTTTAAATTAGCTTTATTTTTGTCTAATAACAATATTTATAATTAGCTATCTTAATATTTACTTTTTATTTCCTTTTCCCATATTTCTTATATATAAATATAACTGATCTCGTATTTCTCTAAAAAGGAAAAAGGGGGTGGTTTCAAAATAAAGAATTTAAAAAAAAAAGGTGAAATAAAATAATATGAAGGGTGTTTGGTTGGTTTGGTGTGAGGGCAGTGAATCACTTGCTACTCATCAAAAAATAAAAATAAAAAGGGAGAAAGAAACAAAAGATGGAATAAAAACAACGTAATGAAGGTAATGGTCTACATTTTCATTTCAGTTTCATTTTGGTTTCATTTCATGCAAACTCCAACTACTAGCCTAGTGTCCTTGCCCCGCAAGCTACTTACCACGTAGGCTGTCCCCTACATAGATATTGAATACTTCGATGACAATCAATGACGTTAAAAAGTTAACGCAATAATATCTAGTAATCTATAGATATTGGGTCATTACCGGTTCCTATAATGTATGATCGTATGATAAAGTTCAATAGAGCAAGTGTATTTTCATCATGGTATGATTATTAAATTATTAATTTTATCCTAGAGGACCTCTAACTATTATATAGAATTAAAATTATGGAGTTGGTATCTTATGTTCTTTTCCCACTCCAATCTTTAAACACTTGATTAAGTTATAATCCCATTTATTTTAGATCTAAGATATAATAATATCATGGTTGATAGGCAAAAATAAATATGGTTTAAATGACATTGGAGATTCTATAAAATAGAATGTATAATATTATTAATTAGCTGTATTTAAAAAACAAATATCAAATTTTGTACTTGAGCTTTTTCGAAAAACAAAATTTAGCATAAACTTTTAAAAAGTCAATTTTTATGCTAATTGAACTTTTTCATGTCACAATTGGTACCTCGACTTTTAAAAATTCAGTTGATATCAAATTGAGTATTAACCGGGTATCAATTATGAGCACGAAAAGTTCATTACCAAATTTGGTTTTTCTCAAAATTTCAAGTACTAAATTCAGATTTTATTCTATTTAAAATAACGTTTGTAATATGCTATGGATATTTTCGGAAACAATAATATCCTCGTATTCGCTTTGCAACTTGAATATTGAACTAATGTTTTAAGATGGATCGTGAAATAAGGGGAAAAAAGCGAACAATGATAAGAAAATAATTATTCATCTGATATTGGAACGAAACTACAATTTTCATTACAGTGGTAGCTTAACACTAAAAGAAATATTTATTGAACTGGATTCGTATGTAGTGAGATTGAAATGAAGTTTAATGGTTTTTATATAATAAAATCAAAAGCTAACAATTTAGAAATATAAATATATATGGCATTGTGCCTTAGCTCGTTTAATGCCCAAACCTCATTTGGAGTATTAGGTGTATGATTTGTGTGTGTGTAAAAGGGAAATTATAAAGGATTAAATTCGGTTTTAGGCTTTTAAGTCTAAAAACTAAACGAGCTTGATGACCAGGACTAGGATGACAATACCTAGAGAGATCAAGTACATGGACCATGAAATTATTTAAAATGATTAAATAAGATTTGACATCATGAGTTAAAAGTTAGTTTAAATGATCAATATATCTATGTTGGACTTTTTTAAATAAAGCTTATGAAGTAAAGAAGCCTTGTATCAATTAATGAAAGTACTTGTGACAACTATTGATATTAACCGTTGGATCATCCATTGTAAACAACCATTTGCACCAATAATATTACAGCTTCTTTTGTGTAAGCTTTGTTTGTTTCCGTATTTACTTCATACTATTTTTAGGGTCTTTACAAGAGAGGAGGAAGTTCTTTCCTTATAATGATAATTTATATCATCTCTATTTCTAATCTTTTATAGCCTAAAATCCTTCATCTTTATTATTTTTTCTTTCTTTTTTACTCACCTGGTCTCCGATCCTCATTCCTCATATACTTTGTATCAAAGCTAAACCAGGTTTCATAAGCATTGCTAGGACCTACAAAAAAGCTTTTATTGGGCTCCTTTTGGCTTAAGGTTGATGGTCTAATTGAGGAATAAAAGCCTTGATTTGTGAAAATTGATTTTAATTCTGAAATCAAGAAGGTTAGAGAAAAAGGTTTAATAGAAGGTTTATTAAAAATAAAAGAGGAATAAAGTAGGAAAAGCATAACAGAGAATAAAAGAAAAAGTCATGATGTTAACTATTATTATAAAAATAATGGCTTCTAGTACAAAGTAGCATTAAAATTCATATAAGGTTTCAAGTTTGATTGCATGTTATTATCGAATTACATAAAACAATAAAAACGTGAAATTGCCAGATATCAGAATCTAAGGGAAGAACATCCTCATCAACTTCAAATAGTAGAAATATATCCAACAATAATAGTAGTCACAATAAAGCAATAGTGATCTTCTTAGGAATAGTTTAATTATCATATAGACAAGTTAGATAGACATCTTATAAAAATAAGAGAAAAATATTACAACGGTTTGTTTATAAAACTTTAATGATATCTGTCTACATCAAAAAACAGAAGAGACAGATAATCAGACTAAAAAGAGAATAGTTGGAACATTGGTTAACTCTTCTAAGAACAAAAAATAATTTACAAATGACAAAAAAACCTTACAAACCATATAGCAAAAATAAGACTTAGGATTGTTCTTTTAAACATCAAAGAACACGTAAAAAACAACATAAGAGAAAACATAAAGACGTCTTCAGATTAACTGTGTAAGACATTCAATAAAAATTTAGTGTGTAAGACATTCAATATATATATATATATATTTTAAGTATACGAGACATGTTGACATTCAAAAACAAATAATTAGGAGATTGGAAGACATTAAGGAAAGACAAGAAAGGTTATTAAAAGGTTAGAAAGACATTTAGAAATCTTAAAAAATATTAGAGAAGAAAATTTAAACATGGAACTAAAATGGAGGTGTAAGGAGATAACTAGACAAGTAAAACAAACCTTAGGTAATAAGGAGTAAAAAATAGAAGGATCATCTTTAGGTATAAAAGAAGGGTTATTTACAAAAACATGATATGTGTTTTGATCAATTTACAAACACATGACCCATGTTAATTTTTTTGACAAACAGGTGACTCGAGTTTTATACAAAAGTATCGATATAATTAATCATTATAGAGGGATGTGTGTTAGTATCTAATTGGATTAAAAAAATTAATTTAATTAAAATTTTACTAATTAAACAAAATAAAATATTAAAGTTTATTTTTTTTTAAATGAGAAAATTGAAAAGAATGTAAAATTTATGACTAATAAAATGTTGACATATGTTATTTTAAAATTATTAAATAATGATGATATTTTTATGTGAAACTTGGGTCGCTTATTTATCAAAAAAATTAACATAGGTCGTTTTTTTATAAATTGGTCAAAACATAGATCACGTTTTTGTAATTAACCTATAAAGAATTAATAAAAAAAAAGGCATGATTTTAGTCTTACGCCTTCCCATGCACAAAAAATCATAGAAGAACTCACTTAAACAAATTTCCTTAATATACAAGAAGTCCTAGACTTTATTTATGAATTCAAAGAAAGGATAAATTCACAAAGAGAGCACATAACATAAGCTAGAAGAACACACACAGACGATGAGGTAGACATAAAACATATAGAAGCAAATATTGTTATATTAGTGCCTTTGTATCTACTCTTAGACAATACCATGCACTTCTAATACAAAGAGCTAGGAATTAGATAGTATATGATTTGGATAATTATTACGACACTGGTTAAAAGTAGACAAGAATACATAAGTATAATAGACTTTGTAGATGAACTAGGATGCACATTAGAAAACATTATTACATCATATGGTGAAGGATACACATCCGGCACAAACATAGATATAATTACATTGAACAAGAAGAAAGTGACATAAGTGACTACAATAGTGGTTATTATGTAGACAGTGATTGGTATTTAGATTCATATTAATAATTATGTGCTTATTATAAATGATACATTGAACATCAAAAGCATGTAATATTAAACTTAAGAAGGAACAAAGATAATTTAATGAAAGACATTAGAAATTTAAAAGGAATAAGAAATCTCTAGGAAAAATAATTGGAGGTACTAAAAAAATAAGAACATTTCATATACCTTTAAACCCTTTTTACTTTGAGGAACATTTGAGGCAGGAATGTAATAGAATTTATGAAAGAATAAAAGAGAGAAAGTATTATAAAAAGCATATAGAATAAATCCAACATTGTAAAAACAACATTACAAGATTAGTGTGCTCAATAAATAAATAAATATAATATAAAAATGTTAGATCAGTTAGGATTAGAAATATACGATCTTAGTTGAAAAATAAGAGGAAAAAAAAGACAATTTAAACATAGTTGTTACTTTCAATAGAATGAACACCAGTTACATAGTGACAATAAAGAACTAAATAGTATAGTTGACTTATTCATGATATTAGCAAATGTTTTTAAAAAAACAACGAGATAGTATAATTGCTAATAATCTTATAGCCTAGTAATATGATAAACTCATATTTTACTCATTTCTCATGGATCAAATCATGTTTATATATTATAAATTATATAGAAATCAAGTGGAAAATGGTACTTAAGTGTGCTTAAATTGTTAATTCAAGTCATTTAGGACTTATACAACAAATTCAAGCAAAATGGAGAAGTTTGATACAAATTTGATCATGAACAAAACACACACCAGCACTTCAACATTTCAACACCGTCAACTTACAATTTCATGAACACCGGCTTTCAAGCGACAAAGGAAAGCTGCTAGCGTTCATTGAAGAAATCCAACTGACTTTCAAAATTTACAACGTACGCTGGCAAATGGGATGTTAAGCCACTAGCCTTGAGGATGTTGGATGTGAACAGAATACAAATTATTAAAGCTGGCATTTACATCGTCATTGTTGAAGAAGAATTTCATCGGCTTTTGCAATTTAAATGTACACCGGCTTCTGGGATTTCTACGCGTCGACGTATGGCCAGCGTAGCCTTTGAACATAATGCAAAACTTTAATGCTTACAACAACATGCCGCCTTCATCCAATATTTCACCAGCGTTCAAAGTCATCATTCTACACCGGCATTTGGAGCATTTACGTCGCCGATGTAAGCAAAGCGTAGTACCCAAAACTTTAATGCTAACGTCGCCCCTTGCATCGCCAGTGTAGCAAATCTTGAGAAGTATTTAATTTCAATGAACGCCGACAATCCAAATTTCAAAGCCATTGGTGTTGAACCAATGTACAAGCTACACTAATTGATTCAATTTGAACACTGGCAGCGTTTGTATTTTGAATATGAATCAACATTGAACACCGGCACTCTACGTCGCCGCCGCATATTGAGTAACAACCTGCGTATGTGTCCTGGCTATTGAAATTCTAGAGTTTCTTCCGTAAGAATTATGACCAGATTTCAGTGTGTATCATTCCAAAGCTTTTGAAATCATAGAGAGATAGAAGAAAAAAGAAAGAAAAAGTGTGTTTGTTTGTTTCAATCCTAGGGCACTAAAACCCTAATGTTTAAGCAATACAGAGATGATTATAGGGTTTAGATACAATTCAAGCAATGCCTATTTCTTTGGGGTTGATGGATTTGAAGACAAGTTTGACGAATGAATTTTCCATTAAGGTGTTTTCTATCTTTGTTTTGATTTTATAATTGCTTGATTGTATGTTGAGATGCCATGTTAATTAGATTATGAATATGCATGAATGGATATGATGAATTGGATAATTTGATTCACTTTGATGTTGATTTTTATTATTTAGGAATTTAACTATTGTTGTTTGTAATCTGTTTAATTTGTGAATGGCCGACATGAATTAGATAGATCGGATTAAAGATGCTTGGGAGAGATTCGATAATCTATACAAACATATCTTGTGCTTTTTGAAAAGTTTTGTCATAGAGATATGCAAGTTTTGATAAAACTCATGAACTCACGTTCTTTATACAGTTAAGATTGCAATTTTGGGTCACTTGGCTATGCTTAGTTTGTGATTTTAACCACGGTAGTATTTTGGTGTGAATGGATTACTATTTACCTGATGATTATAGATAAATTACCTTAGCGGGATAATTTATGCTGTAATTAGAAT